>CM062202.1:27960000-28380000 GCA_031216445.1 Lateolabrax maculatus | reverse complement strand
TGGTGGAATAAAGTTACTCTGGATCCAGCTGTTAGTGAACTTTACAACTTTTAGGACCTAATGATTTAAATAAGGGCTATTCAAGTGTTAGAACTGGGTAGTTGATGTACCTCAAAAAAAAAATTATCCACTGAGTTACAGACGTCTCTTTCTCAATGTTAGTCAATGGGAAAAAGTCTTTTTGGGCCCAATGGCATCACGTGACGGACCCGGAAGTTGTAATTCCACCGTTTGGCCGCTATGTCAAATTGGCTTCAAAGGGTGGCGCACTTCCTGGGGGCTTGGCGCAGACTCCTCAGATTGGTGGACTCGTTGTAACGGGTGTGTGAGGACCCAATTGCAGTAACCCAAAACCACAGGATCGTTGTAGGAGACAGAAAGCAGAATCGTTACCGGGAGAATGACGGGCAGGTTAGTCAGGGGCAGGCAGGGTCAGCAACGGGAGATCAGTCCAAAGAGAAACGCTGGAGAATCTTGCATGCGGGCGAAGAACAATCTGGCAAAGAGTGTGTGAACCAGAGGGACTTAAATACAGGCTTGATACTGAGTGCACAGGTGAACCGAGTTGGTTGATGAGGTGGGAGTGGCCGGCAGGGAGAGAGGAGCAGAGGGGAGGAGAGTGGAAAATTACTGGCAGAGCAGCAGAGGAATGGATGTGACACTCGTGTGCCAAAGAGGCTGGGACCAGCCTGTGCACCAACAAGGGAGAGCCAAGTCTAAATTACGGCTTCCCCCATCTTTCTTTACAACCAATCAGATAGCTGAACCATACTATAAAACACTGTGGAATATTAAGAAGAGAACTCTTTTCTAGGATGTTGGCTACAGACTAACTGCTGACTGTGGTTTACTGAATGGAGGAGATCCTTGTACAAGATGTCTTTGATCCTCCAATGCCTTAATAAAATGCCAAACTAAAGGAATAGCCTCTCTCTGGACTTTTCTTTCACAAATAAACAAACGCATTTAACAAAAGCCTATGAAAAGTGAAGCCAATGCGGAAGTGCCTTAAACTTGTACTCTCTACTGTGACCACCAGGGGGCGACTCCACTGGCTGCAAAGAGAAGTTTATCAGCGCAGCCGCATTTCTAAAACACAGCACCTGTGGATGAGAGCAGCTGACTGCTGGAAGTCAACACCCCCACTTGCTCACGTGAATTGTCAGACAGTTACCTGCTGTATTCACACATGGCTCACCCGGACTTGTACTCGGGAGCTGACCGGTTAAGGTCCGCTCCGACTGACGCGGACATTTGCGTTCACACACATTCTGGTCATTCTTACATGGGCAAGCTTGTGAAGCAGCTTGCGGAGGAAGCAGCAAGGATACGCAGGCTGAAGCATCTTAAATAGCGCTCTGAATGAGATTGCCAGTAGATGCATATAAGGGAATCAGCTGATCCATCAGCTGATGTGGCTGCTGGATTGCAATGGTCAGCTGATAGCTGCGATATTGAGCTGAGTTTGACTCCGTGGCCTGCCTGAACTAACGCAATGCTCAGTTTTTGACAGTGGTTACTGGCCAGTAGCGATGCAGTAATGATACAGACTTTTACATATGGGCTGCAGTAAAATCTAGCCATTGTAAAGGAAGAAACAGATGTGTAATTTGTATTCATCTAATCAACATGCAGCATTCTTCATAAACACAACATAACAGTAATAATGAAATCACATGAATAATTATAAAAATAATAATGTCACAATGTTAAAATATTAACAGTACTTAACTGCACACATTTTAAAAGGTATGAATGAAATGCAATTCAGCATTTTAGGTAGGAGGATTAATGCAAGGAGGGCATAATTTACATACAATCTGCATACTGAGGAGAACTTTACTCCTAAACCTGACTGACTTCGTAAGTGGAAAAAAACTCTCATACCTGAAAGTTTTATTTTCTTTGGTTAGTTGTTTGACTATTTATGAGCTTATCTTATTATTGATTTTCTTTTCATATACGAACTGAACTTAATTTTTTTTTTGGGGGGGGATGGGGGTATTATGAGGAAATCTTCCAAGAGATGGATGAGGAATGGTATATTGTGGTTGTTAGACAGGATCCAGCAGAGGGCTTCTAACAGGGTGTCGAACAGTTTTGGGCTGCTTTTGCAACCGCAGGTGAGCCTAACAGATATGCACCTCACCAGCAGACTCCGAAGAATCGCCCGAAGTTGGGGTGGATAGGCAGAACTTTGAAAGCACTGGTGATGTTTGCTCTCGAGAGCCACAACCTTTTTCTGGCAAGTTTGATGAGGCTGATGGCATGGTTGATGTGGCATAGTGGAGGTGCAGTGTTCACTTGGAATTCAGCTATTGATGCTGAGGATGGTACTGCCGTGGGGTGCTGAGAGTTTTCTTTCTTTTGTAGCGATACTGAGGGGGCTGATACGGAAGTCAGATGGAGTAGGAGGCAGCAGAGTAACCCAAGATACTGCAGAATAGGCCATGCCACTTGATTGGTAAATGGTGGTTAGTAGAATGAACTGATAAGGACCAAGGGACTGGCGGCGCAGCTCCAGCACTGGCAACGTGGCTCCAGGTGGGCATGAGATCATGCTTGACTGTTATCTGACCTGCTATAGCTGTCAGTAAGCCAGAACTTACTGGTTTAAAAAAACAGGACACAGGTGTAAAGCGAGGGGGTGGGTTTGGAAAATCCCCAAGATACAGGTGTAAATTTCCACAGGAAAGAGTCAGACAAATAGACCAATAAAATTGAAGGAAATTGAACTTCTTGGGAGTTTACACCATTGTCTCTGGGGATATTTTTGACAGGTTTTAAAAAAGTATGAGGTGGTTTCCCCCAAGCCACAGGGTATATTAAGAGTGGCTTTTTGAGCTGAAATCAGTCAGGCTCCGGGATCTCACTCAAGTTTATTGCTGTTACATCCTTGTATTCAATAAACTCTTCACATTAGATTCTGTCTGACTTGGCTGACTTAGTTTTTTTTTGAGACACCAATAGGCTAGATAAAGGTGATTTTTGACTAATAGTCAGCAAGAACACCAGACCCTTTCTGGCCCACATCTGGACCTTTTGTTGACCGGATGGCTTTCCCTTTTGCAGCCCAGTAATGGTATGTATAAAGTAGAGTGTAGACCTTGCTCAGTGAGTGGTCATCCTCCTCCTTTGCACCTCCTCCAGGACTAGATGGCATCTATCTTTGCCATGGGCCTTAACATAACAACCACCACCCTGTCCTGTGTCTCAGCCGAGACTCTGTTATCTCTAGGCCTTCCTGGGCTCCCCACTTCCTGCCTGTCCACACCATAAATCCGGCTGACAACACACTAGAGTCCCTGGACTCCTGATAGAGCAGTGCCTCTCTTGTACGAGAAACCCTGAACTCCTCATCAAGGCTGCTAAAAAAGAGGTGACGTTTGTTGCTCCCCTACAGTGCTGCACTGCTTAGGCTGCGTGGCAGACGCATCTATGGTGGTAGTTACTGATCTTCCTCTCCAGGATCTCCACTGTTGACAGGGTTTCCTCGTACACCAGCAGAGACCAGACGACTCGGGGTAGAATGCCATGTTGGTAAATCCAAGCCTTGAACCTGCCAGGTAAGCCAGACTAGTCTACTGTGGTGAACCATGTCTCCTCGATGGTTGCTTGAATTGCATCCCTGAGGCTACAGTCAAAGACCTTGCCAAGGCTCTTGACTGGTCTCTCAGGATGAATGGGATTACAATGCCATCCAAAAAGAAGCAAAACTTGTCCACCCCTTTTTCCCTCTTAAACACCATGGCCCTGGATTTGGTTGGTTTGAAACCCATCCGTGCCCAGGAGTTGAGCTTTTCCAGTCCCTGGAGGATCCATCTACCACAAGTCATCACTGTTGTGGTGACAGTTAGATCATACCATAAAGGCTCTAATGGGGGGCTACCTGACGCAGGACTTGGACAGAGCGCTTCTGCACACAGTTTCATCTTCCTTGACCACCTCAGTCAAGTGCCAAGAGAATAATTGAGATGGTGCATCACAACACCATACACCCTCGTTCAGGTGACCCAGCCAGGGTTGATTGGACACTGGCTTGTGTCCCAGCAGCACATACATAATAAAAAATACATGCAATATTATGTGGAAATCTGTAAAATCAGTAATTTTGGATGATTGAATAATGTTGCATGCTGAAACCAAGCAAACCAAACAAACAAAGGAGACCATGTGTGCAGGCCAGTTTTAAAGGCTTCCCAGCCTAGCAGCCAAGGGGTGTCATCAAATAGTCAAAATTACGTCCTATGTCTATAATCATGTCAATGGTTATTGATAAAATGTCTCTCTCATGTTCTCTCAGAGAACTGTCAACTTGTTTATCTGGAGAATGGCACGATGATGATTATAAACACAGGCTGATCTAATAACAACAGTACAGCTCTAGGGAATCATGAACTGATCATGTTGCCTCAAATATGGCAGCTGGACAGTCATTCACACCGACTCCTATATATATATATATGCATGTATTCATTTATTGTGTAATCTTACTTGTCATAAAGACAGGAGTTGTGCAAGTATTGTCTATGGAACTGTGTTAAGATAATAAATCATCCTCGCTATCCGATATACTCAGTGGATGATCTCATGTGGGCAAGTGTCAGAGTAACTATCATAGATGTGTTTGGTACCGGTAGCTGAGAGGGCCAAGCTTTTGAACATGGTAGAATTAGATGTGTGATAAACATTATTAATTTGATACAAAGAAAACAATTAGACAGGAGAGATTTACTGGTGGAAGGTGTAAAGTTTCATGCCATTTGCATCATACACTGGCTCCCTTAACAGAGACAATAATGACCAGGAATGTGCTCTTGCATGTATTTGATTGGCCAATGCAAGCTTAGCTAGGTTCAACTTTTTTTGCTGGACACCCTGCGTTTTTTTGCCAGAGCGTTCTCTGTTGGCAACCCAGCTGCATCGCTTTGTATTGTTATAGTCCTGTTTCTCAATAAATAAAAGCTTCTGCCATCCAAATAATTGAAAGATCCTCTATTCACATAAAAATTGTACAATAGTGGCTTAAATTCATAGCCAGCCTGTTATCATCACTCTTCATCTGATTCTGTTATTGTGTCCATTTCCCCAGCACTGCAGCTCTGCTCACACAGACAGCTGCAATATCCTTCAATGCTTCATATTTTCTCCCTTTATCTGCTCAGATGTCAGGCGACCAGAAGGTTGACCACCAGACAGACCTTTTTCTTATTCTGCCCACCTATAGGGACACCCCCCACCCACTTATCTACAATGTATGCTTTTGTTGCAGACCTGGCGTCAATTTGATTTGAAATGGACTCCAGGGTTGATTGCACTTTAGGCCAATTGCCTTGATTCTACAAGACAAGCTCAAAGACCAACCAAATTGCTATTCAGGGTGTTACTGGACAGAGCGATCACTGCGCGGTTCCCCTGCATTCAGGCACAAAGTGAGGAGACATTTCCTCATATCTTAATACACATACAGATCTGACTGCTTAACTTTGCTTTGCATTGTTATATCAAAAGTCTCATTTGTGAGCATTTTACTGACTGTTCTGGAGTTATTTATCAAGACCTAGTTTGTAATTTACTATTTGGACAACTGTTGGACACATTTAATTTAGTTTTATGTGTGGCTATACCATTAAATGGCATATCAACTGGATGTCATTATTATTGTCAAGCTGACAATTGCACATTCCACTTGAGGGAAAATTCTGTGGCTTTTGTTTTTTGTGTGTGATGTGCAGAACTCAAGATTCGCAGTACAGTTTCATAATTATTTTATTTTCCTGTCACTTCCTGTCATTTTGGCAACAAGAGCAAACTAATATTGGATTTCAGGTTGATACAATATCAATATTTAAGAGTTTTTAAAAAATGTTAAGAGGATATATCGGTTGTAACCAGTATATTGTTGGTTACAGTGTTATGTCTTGAGCAAAACATTTAACAGTGTAAAAATAAACTAGCCAGTGCACTGTGGTGGACAAACTATGTAATAGAGACCTCATGAATATCTTTCTTAACGATATTTCTCTACTAACACATCTTAGTATTGCCTGACATAGGTTGATACTATGTGTCTGGATCTGTCATGACGATATTAGTCAGGTTCAGAGGGTGTGTGTGTCTATGTGCATTGCATTACACATGCCTTAGTCTTGTGAGCACTTGTTACAAAGCCTAACGCCTGGGACACACTGCTTGCGTGCTCTTGCTTTTAATTTCCATGCCCTGTTAACAGGTTAGAGCACCCACGCAGCCCTGCCACAGGGCTCAAGTGCCTCTCACTCACGACTGCAGCGCTGCGCTGCCCTGTCACATACTCAACACTTCCATGAATCCATTTCAAATTAAAAGCCCTCTAGCGTTTCTGTGGACAGAATCCCTTAATTCAAGGCTTTTATTGATGGCCATTATCAAAGGTAAACTCAAAAGAGAAAGATAGGGCTGGCAGTAGTATCCAGGTTGACACCACACAAATGCAAGCCGCAGCAGTACAGCAAGGTCAAAGTCACACACAGGTAGAAGTAGGCAGTGTGGCCCAGGTGTAATAAGGAAAGCAGCTTGTGTGGGTGTTTGTGTAACGCTGTCACACTGTGTACATGTGTGACGTATGTAGTGTGTCCACTTTCAGTTGCCTCAGGCTAATGTGCTACTGCGCTGCTTGTAATGGAAAAAAAACCTTATTTAATTTCTAAACAGACTGACACACATGCAAACAGTGCAAACAGAAAGCAGCCTTATCTGCCAATCACACAGTTCTGCTAGAGACTAGAAAGACACACTTGCAGCACTGAATAACATAGAATAATAGAATACACAGAATAATATCATTGATGTGTGTTTGCATGTGAGTGAATGCTTGTATGTTCCATTTCAAATTCCATCCTGGGTGTGTATATTATAGGAATATGTTTCTATTTCCAACATACTCTATGTATTTATGCATGAATATACTTGCATAACAGAAATGTAAAATCAACAACAACAGTGACTACACTTCTTAAATCCATCAAGCCATGATTTGGTCTAACACTGGACCACATTGAGAGATAATAATGTCATTATGATAACCCAGGCTGTCCCCTATATTTAACTATAGTTTGCTACTCACTGTCGCATCAGTTCAGCCAAGTATTACATATTCAGATCTGTTCATACATCCCTCCATCCAGCTCTTCATACACACGTATTTCAAGGTGCTAAAAAAGAAAAGAAAATCCCACTCAGACTGAAACAACAGTGTGCTCTAGTGGAGTAAAGCAGGACTTTAATCTGTTTCCTACTGACATTACACTGTCATCAGACCACAGACACACTTTCACACAAAGAAAACTGTTTTGGGGTGATCTGCCCTAAATAAACTGAGTGGACTATTTGTGATTATTGCCATTGGCGACAAGTTTGGAAATAGTTTTCACTGTCTTGTATATACCATTGTTAAGAAGACACCATAGTAAGCTATATATATATATCATATATGTTTGGTCTGGTCTAAATGCTGCTAGCATCCCGCAGGTGAATCTTAGGGTGGTAAAGTGCTAAAGACACTTTCAGACAGACCTTAGCACTGTGTGAAAAATGCAGCCCTCTCAGCAAGGGCGCCAATGCACATGGATGGACTAATAGGCCCACAGAAGAGTCAGGGGGCCCCAAAGCCAGACAAACATTCTAGTTGCAAAGTCAGTCAAAGTCATAATATTAATAACTACACAGTTAAGGTAAAATATGGGGTTGAGCCGGCTCTCGGCTGAAGCGAGTATCCACTGTAGAACCAGATTTATATTTAGACTGTTTTTCTCCAATTGACCTTTACCAACTAACTTCAATGATTTTTTCGTCTAAACCAACAACCTGCCTCTTAGACCCCATCCCAACTAGGCTGCTTAAAGAAGTTTTACCCTTAGTTAGCACTTCTTTACTAGACATGATCAATCTGTCTTTATTAACAGGCTATGTACCACAGTCCTTCAAAGTAGCTGTAATTAAACCTCTTCTTAAAAAGCCTACGCTTGATCCAGGAGTTTTAGCCAATTATAGACCTATATCTAACCTTCCCTTTCTCTCCAAAATCCTTGAGAAAGTGGTCGTTAATCAGTTATGTGACTTTCTAAACAGCAATAGTTTATTTGAGGATTTTCAGTCAGGATTTAGGGAATTTCATAGCACAGAGACAGCACTGGTGAGAGTGACAAACGACCTTTTGATTGTGTCAGATAAAGGATTTGTCTCTGTACTTGTTCTGTTAGATCTTAGTGCCGCTTTCGATACCATTGACCATTGTATCCTATTACAGAGACTGGAGCATTTGATTGGCATCAAAGGACCCGCACTAAGCTGGTTTCAGTCGTATTTATCAGATAGATTTCAGTTTGTCCATGTAAATGATGAATCCTCCGTGCACACGGAAGTTAGTCACAGAGTTCCACAAGGTTCAGTGCTCGGACCACTTTTATTTACCTTGTATATGCTTCCTTTAGGCAATATTATCAGGAAACACTCCATAAACTTTCACTGCTATGCAGATGATACTCAGTTGTACTTATCGATAAAGCCAGATAAAACCGGTAAGTTAGCCAAACTTCAGGCATGTATTAAGGGCATAAAAGACTGGATGACCTGCAATTTCTTGCTGTTAAACTCAAGTTATTGTTCTGGGTCCTAAACACCTGCGAGACGCACTATGTATAGATATAGTTACTCTAGATGGCATTTCCCTGGCCTCTAGCACCGCTGTAAGGAGTCTCGGAGTAATCATTGATCAGGACATGTCCTTTAATACCCATATAAAACAGACTTCAAGGACTGCCTTCTTCCGCTTACGTAACATTATAAAAATCAGGCATATCCTGTCTCAAAAAGATGCAGAAAAACTAGTCCATGCATTTGTTACTTCCAGGTTGGATTATTGTAATTCCTTATTATCGGGCTGCCCCAATAAGTCTCTAAAGACTCTCCAGCTGATGCAGAATGCAGCTGCACGTGTACTGACAGGAACTAGCAAAAGACAACATATTTCTCCAATATTAGCTTCTCTGCACTGGCTCCCTGTCAAATCTAGAATAGAATTTAAAGTCGTCCTTCTCACTTACAAAGCTCTTATTGGTCAGGCACCATCATATCTTAAAGAGCTGATAATACCGTATTACCCCACTAGAGCACTACGCTCAGAGAATGCAGGGTTACTTGTGGTACCTAAAGTCTCTAAAAGTAGAATGGGAGCCAGAGCCTTTAGTTATCAAGCTCCTCTTCTGTGGAATCAGCTCCCAATTTGGGTTCAGGAGGCAGACACCCTCTCTTCGTTTAAGAGTATGCTAAAAACGTTCCTTTTTGATAAAGCTTATAGTTAGGGCTGGCTCAGGTGAGTCCTGAACCATCCCTTAGTTATGCTGTTAGACTGCCGGGGGACTTCCTATGACGCACTGAGCTTCTCTCTCCTCCTCTCCCTCTCTATCTGTACGCATTCCTATCCCATTAATACAGGTTACCAACTCCATTTCTTCCTGGTAGTCCTTGTGCTTTCTGTGCTTTTTCGCCTTCTCACTTTCTGCAGGTATTTCCACCCCTGGAGCTGTAGAGTCTGATGATTGCGGGCCGTCTACTGCCCCCATGTTCCTGCTCCACACTCACTGCTGCAGTTATTATTATTATTAGTCTGATTTGTTGTCTCTCCTCTTGTTCTGTCTCCCCTCTCCCCCTCTCTCCTCCCCTTTCAACCCAACTCGGTCGATGCAGATGGCCGCCCACCCAGAGCCTGGTTCTGCTCGAGGTTTCTACCTGTTAAAAGGGAGTTTTTCCTCGCCACTGTCGCCAAGTGCTGCTCATGGTGGGAACTGTTGGGTCTCTGTAAATAATATTTTAAAGAGTATGGTCTAGACCTACTCTATGTGAAAGCGTCTTGAGATAACTTTTGTTATGATTTGGCTCTATACAAATAAAATTGACTTTACTTGACTTGACTATGTTGAATGTACTTTTTATGAGCACCAGTATCATCCAAGTAAAATGTGTTTACATCCATACTCATGTTGAAGGAAAATCCTCACTGTTTAGCTGTATCCCCATTGTTCTGTGATAGGCTCGCTAATCACAGAGCTCTGCCTCCTCGCCTACACTGACATAATCTCACGATCGTCACAGGCAGCCACTCTTTCAGATGTCTATAGGGATTAACAACAGATCTCATCTCTCTTCTCTGCTTCTACACTGGGCGGTTCTGTTCTTCCATTGGCTCGCTCCTACCTTTGTAAATTATCGTCAGCCAAGTTACTTGGAGAACTTGGCTCATTCTGGAAGCAGTGCAGTCGCAAGTTAGAGCTCCTGACTCACAGCTTTTACTGATTAGATTCAGCCCTCTCCTGCCTCTGTAAACTGTACGCTCAGAAATACAGAAATAAGTGGGAATCAAACCCTGAATTCAAAGACTGGTTGAAGCCGTTTATTGGAGATGATACCCAGGTGTACTGCCTGTATTGTAAGGCTGACTTCTACGCCAAACTTTGTGATATAACAAAACACATGAAAACTCAAAAAAATACTCAAAAGGCAAAGCCTTATAACAGTTCCACCCAAAGAAAGTTGCCATTAATGAGTAAAAAAAAGGCTGAAACCACAACGTTATTCCTCTTTGTCTCTCTTGTCCATTACAATTATGCAAATTAGACGATGACGTCATTTAGCGACTTCTAGCGACTTTTAGGACAGCCAATAGCTACTTTCCATATTGAGGAGTTGGCAACACTGGTCTGAAGGCAGTGGGCACAAATGAGCAGAAAAATGCAGCGTCATCCCCGCAGGACAACAGTTGAACCTGGCTAAACATAAATATGTGACTTTATCTGGAAAGGAAGATACATCCTTATGATATTGGTGATGCCATGACTTTCCAACAGTAGTTTTATTTGTACACAAGAAACATAAACATCTAAATATTTCTGAAATGTAAATAAATATAATGTGGTTGAAGACATTTTTCTAGCTACATAAACATTTAAAATTTTTGTTTTTTTCTTAACCATTGCTTATATCACTTCAGGGAGATGTGTTGCGGATGTGACTTTATCACTCTGAATTGTTGCAGTTCATTTAGTCAGTGGTGCTCCAGTGGTTATTCAATCAAAATGCATTGCTAAAAATGCAATCTACTGGCAGAGATCTTTCATAATTCACATACATATCTTACAGGTATTGGGAAGGGTTTATGTGCATACATAAACATATATCATAGTTACTTTTTACATTTATGCATATATATATATATATATACATATATATATATATATAATTAAGAGTGCAGCAGTCTGGAGGAGCAGTAATTTCATTTGTAATCAAAGCCAGCAGTGGAGTTAGTGTAGTTAGAGTGGAGTGTGGGTGAATCTAACCCTGTCTGCAACTAATGGTTGAGATCAGTGCAGCGCCCTTACTCCCCATCCCTGGATGATAGTAACGACAATCACAATAATCATTACTGCCTACATGCTGCAGCTCCACTCTATAACACAGAGCCTAAAAAGGACCAGTGTTTTCTATTTTCAGTCCCTTTCATTCATAATGCACCAGCAAGCTTTTGATGTAGCTGCAGTGTTGCCAACTATTTTTAATGGAAAGCCGCTAACGTCTGCTTGAAAAGTCACTAGATGATGCCAATTTATACATCCATGATAATCAAATTAAGTGCATGTCCTCGATGTCCTCGGGTGGGCCCACAGTCTAAGAAGTAAAATGTTACATTTACTTAATTTAGTTATCCTTCCAAACCCACACAACTTGGGTGAATTCTTGGGGAAATGACTGGACAATTGTCTATTACTAGATGCTGTTAAGCAAATCTCACCAAACTGTCTAAATTAAATGCTACACAGTACAGTTCAGGCATGCAAACTCCTCACCTTTCGACAATTCGGTGGGTTCTACAATTTGCCATCATTGTTCATGGACTACAAAGCCTCTGTTATTTTTTTTATAATCCTCAGAAGTAGAGTCGCAACTATTATCCCTTTGCAACATTATTAATAATGTTTACTTTAAAATGTGATGACACTAGCTAGTTTTCTTCAAGGATGTACCTTATACAGCTAGCACAGTAATTTTGTAAAGTGACACGGCAGAGAAGATAAAAAGACATCTCCCGACGTCTTGTGTTTCATGACAAACGGCTGGCTAACTAGCTGTATTGGAGCTGTCAGAGCGCGCGATTTGCATGTTGTGCGTATTCCGTGTTCATGTAGATTGCATGCTTGGCAAGTTTAACATTAAAACTAGCCATATCTGCCAATACCACATTCTCTTATGATATGTAATCACAATCAGTAGCCTACCACATTACATTTCTGAAGTATACCCAGCGCAGTCAGTGATGGTTGGCAGGACCCCTTGTGTATTTTGATGCTTAAATGTAATCTGATTATTATGGATTGTTGTTTTGGAAAAGATTCTCCTAGTAGTGCTTGGCATGACCATTACCCACAGTAGCCTGAGTCTTCTATTTTTGATAAATATTTGATTTGAAAACATAAACTGTCTCAGTGTAGGCTAAGTGGAAATGCCACAATAGTACAACGTAAGAATGAAAGGATTAGTTGAAAGTGTTTCGCTGCTTTTTTTCTGCTTGCTCTGCCTTAACATTTATTAGTATCTCCCAAAATGCAGTGGAAGGCTGTAATAATAATAATAGATGATAAATAAACTACTATAAGGTGATTTTCCAGCATGCTTTTTGTCGCCTTGTTTTGTCTTGTACAGGTTTTAGGTATGAGGTGGTCTTTGTTTTATTTCTATTTCCTTTTGTATTTAACCTGCTGGTACAATGTGTGGATTAATAATACAAATAATAATAATAATAATAAATAGTTACAAATAAATAATAAAGTTAAACAAATCTTTTATTTTATCTTCAGAGTAGGCCAGACAAAATTGACAACATTTTCTTCAGGGGGAGGAATACCCCTGGCCCCCCTTGTTGTACCAGTTTTCTCTAGCTGCACAATGTTCTCACCTTTTTTACATGTGTTTAAATGTTTAATATGTGTTTCCATGCCTGACAGTTAAGTAAATTCAACGTAAGGACATTAAGTAAATTTGACGTAACATAAATATTTCAATTTGAATTTACAGCATAAATGTATTTATGTTTTAGAATTTAGTTTATTGTACTGAATGACTGAATCCTAGCTGCTCTATCAATGTGAATGAACCAAATAAATGCAAAAAATTTAAATTGTTACACAAGCTGCGGTAGACTGCAAAGAAGTTGAGGTAGTTTAGAATTGGCTGTTGCTGCTGGACTGACTGATGTGACTAATGTGTTTTTTTTCCCAAATCAGAAGAGACTGTTTTGGCTTTGTTTCTGTTGGAGTCAAATACAAATATTTTAGTTTTTAGTATTTTGTGTTTTTTATGGACCAAAACTTAATCACAGACACACATTCTTATATTGTTTTGTTTTTTGAAAAGCAGTACCTCTGTTCTTGTGTTAACATATTTTATAATAACTGAAAAGCTAAATTGTGCTGTCTTTTTTCTTACAAATGCCTACTGTATTTTAATGTTGTATTTACATTTAATGCCTGGTTCAAACTAGATGATTGTGATCAAAGGCAAAGGCAGGCGTTTGCTCGGCGCTCGCAAATCGGCGCTTGATCCCTATGTTTGAACTGTTGATGCCTCACGGATGCCAGAAAAATATCTAGCAGGGTAAACATCTGGTGTGTTGTGGACAGGTCAACAAGCCATGAAACGACCTACAGCCAATGCACAGACTGGGGTTGGCTGGATGACAGGTCCTCTGCTGCAGTTCTTTGGACAGCCTTATCATGCATCTATTTGTATGGAGGGGGCACAATAATATAGTTTCTATCAGAATACGTTCACATAAACACAGGTTTTTCTGTATTTGTACCTTGCAGTGCTGCTGAACTACAACACCAGCAGGAAACTATATGTTTTAATTTAAAAAATACTTATTTTCCTCTCTCTGCAGAATAGACAATTATTGCTGCCCATGTATCCCAATCCATTCTCTCACTCACTTTTTTTCTCTTCCTTGTTTTTTCGCTGCAAATCAGTGCACAATAGTGATGCGCTGATTGGCAGTTATGTCCGCAGGCACCGCGGCTCACAAACATCAACATTCAGGTTAATACAGGGTGGGTTGCAGAACCACCACAATTGTCTGCACGAGAGACTTTGTGTTCATTTACGCACAAGACACAGCAGCGTAACTTTATTGATTATTTAAATCTCCAGAAACTATTTACTATTTAAATCTAAAGATTTAAATCTATTTAAATCTCCAGGATCGGTCTGTTCTGTGTTCTTCTATACACACACACACACACACACACAGAGTCCAGGTTCATACAGTGAAACTGTTTGCAGTGAAGCAACCTCCTCCCGTTAATCCATCAGAGCTGTCTAAAAAAAAGAGTTTCCCCTGTCCTGTTAAGATCACAATTAGCTACAGTTTTTAGTTTTGCTGCTTAAATTTAGATATTTGCTGCAGTGGCATTACTCAACATTTTGGAAGGAAAAAAATCCTGTCCCTTATATGGTATCGCTTCATTTCCCATGTCACTTCTCGCATGACGAAATGTAATTTGGAGATCAGACAGACTGAGCGGGGGTGCCTCCTAGTGAAAGATCTTGTAATGTATGACCACCTGTTGCTGATCAGTCTTGTAGTGTGGAAACCACAATGATTTCAAGATTCCAGATTACAAGGCAGAAACTTGTGTAGTATGAACAGCACAACGATCTGATGACTTTGAAAGGCAAGTAGTGTGACAGCTGCTGAAGGTATACATCCTTTGTACAGGCTTACTTTTTTTGTGTGTGACTAAACAGCTTTTCTCAGGATATCTCCTGACTGGCACCCCATAAAATAAAAACTAAATAATAGTTACATACAAAACCCATCACATAAAAAAACTGGCACTCCAGATGGGACCTGGTCACACATAAAAAAGTGGCACACATCAACTGCCTGAGTTGAACGAAAACACAAAACAATACAAGGGCTGCATAGACATAAAATGACACTCATTGACTTCAATGTGGCATTGTAACAGTCAAGTTTACGTTTTCCCAATTATCTCAAACTTAAATTCAAAATTAAATTATCATCATCATAATTAATCATTTTAATCACTTAATTCATCACCATCTTTGCTCCAATGGTTTTCTACATCTTACATCAGTTCTTGCAAGGACGTGTGTGCCGGCGAAAAACCTTCTGCCCATACAACAACAATAAACCCTGGTTTACTGCAAAACTCAGGCAGGATCGTCAGGCCAAGGAGGAGGCCTACAGAAGTGGGGACAGGATCCTGTACAACCAGGCCAGAAACACACTGACAAATGAGACCTGGGTAGCTAAAAGGAGCTACACTGACAGGTTGGAAAATAAGGTTTTCAGGCAACAAGAAAACCTCCAGGGTTGTGTGCTCTCCCCACTGCTGTTCTCCCTCTACACCTAACAACCTCAGGAGACCCATCTGTTAAACTCCTGAAGTTCACAGACGACACAACGGTTATCGGCCTCATCAGGGATGGTGATGAGTCTGCGTACAGACGGGAGGCTGAACAGTTGGCTCTCTGGTGTTGTCATAACAACCTGGAGCTGAACAAGCTCAAAACTGTGGAAATGAGAGTGGACATAAGGAGAAGCCCACCGACACTGCCCCCACTCACCATACTTAAGCACTGTGTCAGGTTTCTGGGATCCACAATCTCCCAGGATTTAAAGTGGTGTAGGTGCAACAGGTCTATTTGAGTTAATTATGGCTTTCAGAAGTAATCAATAATTATTAAACAATTATTAAATAATTAATTAGTATTAAATATCATAAACAGGGCACCACCCCAGTGTCACAACTTAGTCTGCCATGCCTTTTTTGGATCCTGTCTCAGATTCTCCCGTCATTTCAGATCCAGTCACTCCTTCCTGCCTCTAATAACCTCAGTCCCTTCCCCTGAGTTTCCCAACCCACATACTCACCTGCTTCCCATTCCCTCATTAGTCCCACTGTGTATTTAAGTGTTCCGTTGCATTCACTCTCCACCAGATAGTCTGGTGTTTTCATTTAGCTTTAAATTCCTGTATTTCCTGCCTGTTCGGATTTGTTTACCTTATTGGACTGATTACCTGAGGCCTGTACTCCGAAGGGTAAAGTACCCAGGGTAACTTTTTGTTATCTGGCATCCCTTCACCTAAGATATGCATTCATGATAAGCGGTCACATGACAGTGGTCAACCCTGGTTTTCCCAATCTTGCTATGAGCACGTTCACATTAAGTGTTTGCAGCATATGACCAAACTGTAATGCTACAGAAATACAAATGATTTAAACATATAATCCAGGCTAAAAGCAACACAGTTGTGTAAAATAGGTTTTAAGAGGATCTTAGAACTGGATATACAATATATAAAAAAAATATTAAAAAAGTGAAACTTGAGGTGGACAAACTGGAGTATGACAAGGAAGTAATTCAATAACAATTTCCAGGCATGGGAAACAATTTATCTAAAATGTATTTTCCTTTTTTTTCCCCACCAGGAATGGGAGAACAAAAGATAACAGGACAAATAAAGATTGTAAATGAAATGGAAAAAAGGCCTCTTCCTGTTGGTCAGGCAAAAGATGTGTAATGGCCTCTTACAGCCCTGAGATTAGGATGGTCTAAGGTGATGGGGTCCACAACATCAGGGGGTTTTTGGCTGAGGGGAGGGGCCCTCTTCTTCCTTATGGTCGCTATGTTGTGGGGGACAACACAAACTGAAATAAACCTGCAAGCCCTGTCTGGGGCCACTGAGCTCAAACAAGCAGGTGAAACGGGCTTTCAGAATCCCAAAGGTAATGTCTATCTTTGGTGTGGCCCTGCATCAGGGTCAGGATACGGGGTCAATAAAAGGGGCAGGCAGGCATACCCCTGTCTCCTAGCAGCACTCCACTGAACAAACATAGCGTACGTACACACAGTCTTTTGTCATACGTGACAGCTGCTGTAATACAACAGTCCCTTTGGGGATAAATGAAGTAGTCTATCTAAAAGGATAAACAAGGCTCTCATTGTTTGGTTATACTGGCACATTGCCAGCATGGACACTAGAAAATGCAGTAGTCTTGATAATGAAAAAAAAATGATGATTCCCTTTTAGCACATATGTGAATATTCACACAGCACAGGTGTCACATGGACTATCTTTCTATCCACCAAGGAGTCCTTTTAAATTCACATTGATGCCACATTGACTTTAATGCAGTTATGTTGTGGAAGCACTGTTAACCCCAAATGATACTTCAACCAAATTAAAGTATCAAATATCTTGTAAAGGCTGAAGGATTATAGACTTCTAATAGAGGAGATTTGGTAGCATTCACTGTTTTTCAACATTTAATAGACCAGCATGTATACTCAGAAGCATTTATTTAAAGATTAAAAATGATAAAACACACAATATTTAATCTAACTAAATACTAAAGGACAAAAGGGTGTGTGTGTGTGTGTGTGTGTGTTTCTTTGTTCTGCCTCTGTGTGTTCCACGTGCACGAGCATGAACCACATGTTAGGTCAGAACAAAAGTCTGTGTGGAGAAGTTGAAGGCCAAATCGAGTAATATCTATGTGTGGTGTGTAGGACAATGGTGCCAAAGCAGGAGTATTTTGCTGTACTCATAGGCTAATATATATATATATATATATATTAGTGTGTGTGTGTGTTTATTTATATATAGATAAAATAATTTATTTTTATAAAACAGAAAAATTGGCACCTAAGACATTAAAACACAATAAAAACAATCTCCTCAGGGACACCAGTGAATGTCTGCCTTAGAAAACATTTATTTTGTTCCTTCTGGTTCCCTGGCATTGGGAGCCACATTTCTCTGATCCTACTCTTACGTGCTGCAGTAAGCATATTGTGTCATTTCCGGTTGCCGGCGTCTCAGTGTACTGCATGTATTTGCTGCCCTCCCTCAACATTCCCTCAGTTAATTTTGTTATATTCTTCAAGGCAGTGGCTAACTAACTACTGTACATTTAAACTAACACTAGTCTCACAGCTCTCTCAGTTCTTTTAGCGACTTGTCTTGTCTTGTCTTGTCTTGTCTGTACTTGTCTGTAATTGTCTGTACTTGTTACGCACCAATACACCACAGCAAATTCCTTGTATGTGAAAACCTACTTGGCAATAAACCCAATTCTGATTCGGGGGTTTTTGCTTATCTCACAGCTTTGTATTCGCTGTTCAGTTCTGTTTCAGTTTACAGATTCTCCCCCCTCAGCAACTCACCCGCTGAGAAACAGACTCTGATCATTAGCAGCTCGATCATGAGAAATGTGAAATATAGATCATTGGCCGACATTCTGGGGGAGACCTGGTCTGATGAGGAGAGACAGCATTCATCCCACTTTGGATGGTGCAGCTCTCATATCCAGAAATTTGACCAAGTTTATTAGTGGACCCACACCGTGACAATCCAGAGTTCAGACCAGGAAGCAGAGCTGCAGTTCTACACGCTTCTCTGCGCTTCCATTAGAGACTGTGTCTGCCCCCCGACCACTTCAATTAATTCAGACAGAAGAGGACTCATAAAAACTTAATAAAAATTAAAACCACAAGTGTAGCAGTACAACAAAATAAGAGCATTAAGTGTGGACTCTTAAACATTAGATTTCTGTTGTCTAAAGCTGTGTTTAGTCAACAATTTAATATCTAACTATCATATTTATTTTATTTTGTCTAACTGAAATTTGGCACTGGCCGAGGAGGTGGAGTTCCATCTTTGACTCTAGCTTATTAATCAACCCTAAACCTAAACCTTTAACTCATTCGAAAGTCTTGTTCTTAGTCTTTCACACCAAACCTGGAAAAGTTACAGCGAATTCTGTTTGTCATAGTGTACTGCACTCCCAGTCCGTATTTAGAGTTTTTAACAAGTTTAGTCTATAAAAGGGAGTGTTGTGTAAAATGGCTGAAGCCCAAAGTCACCGGAACATAAGTCCCAGTCCACTATGGCAAGATTTTAGATTTGATCAGTTTTCAATTGTTCAGGAAAAACTTCTCATTGGAGTCCAGAAATCTTCAACAGGAGTCAGAGTACTGCGCAGCAAAACTTTATTATCGATAATAAAGGAGAGACACTCAAAGTGCACTCAAGTTACACCTGAAGAGCTTTGACCTATGTTGGCCTGAGCCTCTAGTTGTATACTCATGAGCCCACACTTGCCCCCACCTATTGTTCAGCCTCAACACAGTGTATTAACCCATCATTTTTCACCATTACATAAGTTCTTTTTGCAAGTGCCAGCCTGTGGCTGGTTCATACTGGTTCACCCTGCCAGGTGCTCCTTGTCTCTGGGACATATTCAATGTATCTTCTTTATTTTTCTCGTCCTTGTAATCCACATGACAGCAGTATTTTCCCCTTCTCTTCATATCTAAGTTATTTGCTTTTTAAGACACCCTTATTTTTTATCAGGCACTTGTGGTCTTTTTAAAAAACATGCAGGTGCACTCTGGTTCATGGCTGGGGCAGTGAGGATCACATAGGTTCATGAAGATACAGTGAGAATTACATTAAACGGGTTCATGCAGGTGCAGTGAAAATCACATTAGATATGTTTTTATGGATTATTATTTTTAACCTCTACTTCTCATTACTGTACTTCTAAGCTAACAAACAACATAACATGTGATCATCACTTTGCATTTGCATTTTATCTTCTTCAGCACATCACGTTTTAATGAAAAATTATACCACAGGAGTCATTATTGAGGTGATTTTAATATTCACGTGGAAATGTTTAATGATAGCCTTAGTTCTGCGTTTATCTCACTATTAGATTCGATTGGTTTCTGTCAGAGTGTAAACAAACCTACTCATTGTTTTAACCATACCCTCGATCTTGTTCTGTTATATGGAATCGAAATTGGACATTTAATAGTCTTTCCACAAAATCCTGTCTTATCAGACCATTATTTAAAAACTTTAAATTATATTACTGGACTCGTCAAGTCAATTTTATTTGTATAGCGCCAAATCATAACAAAAGTTATCTCAAGACGCTTTCACATAGAGTAGGTGTAGACCATAGTCTTTAAAATATTATTTACAGAGACCCAACAGTTCTCACCATGAGCAAGTGTGACGAGGTCAGTTTTACTGTGCATGTTTTGATTTATCAAATTTTGTGTTGTATGTTGTGCTACTTTGTAGTGTTTGTTTGCAGAGATTTATTAGCTTGGATTATATTGAGTTGCATGTAGTGTTCCTTTTTCCGACTGACCCTGAACTGCACAGAGACTCACCAGCAGCGGGCTTAACGAGCGATGGGCTACAGGTGGTGGGACCGCATTTTTGCAACCCTTTTTATATAGGAAGCGGCCGTGAAGCGAGGAGGAAAAGAGACGCCCAAGGACCGAGCAAGCGGCAGGCAGGAGACGCCACCGCTGCGAGAGAAGCACCTGAAACGTAGTAGCCGTGTCGGACAACTCCAAGCTGGGGCAAGGGCTGATGGAGTGGCGGATTGTGAGACCGAGGAACGGAGTACGGACTGCAGGTGGAGAGGAGGGTGACTACCACCACCGGTCAGAGTCGAGGGGAAGCGCTGCGGGCTCGCAGAGGGGTGTTGTCGCGACGCACCCCTCTTCCAGCTAAGTACTCTTTTTTCCCTCTTTTTAACGGATTAACCACCTGTCGCTTCAGCTGGTTGGAACAGGAGAAAGATCCAGAGACTGGGGCTGGGGGAGACTTTGGGCTGGGGTTATTTATTTTTTTATAATAAATTTGGTGTACATTGTCAATTGGACTCTTGGTTCTTAACTCTGCTCCCCCCTGATTTTAAGATAAGAACCTGCGTTTCCTAGAGTCCTAGGCTCTCGAACCTAGGTGGTGTTGTCGGTTTTTTTAAAATTACTTTAAGATTTATTACTTAGACTCTCTTTTAGCCTCGCCACACAAGCACTTGGCGACAGTGACAAGCAGGCCTCCAGTACCACTGTTAGGAATCTGGGAGTAACATTTTACCAGGACAAGTCCTTTAATACCCATATAAAACAGATTTCAAAGACTGCCTTCTTCCACTTATGTAACATTATAAAAATCAGGCATATCCTGTCTCAAAAAAATGCAGAAAAACTTTCATAGCACAGAGACAGCACTGGTGAGAGTGACAAACGACCTTTTGATTGCGTCAGATAAAGGATTTGTCTCTGTACTTGTTCTGTTAGATCTTAGTGCCGCTTTCGATACCATTGACCATTGTATCCTATTACAGAGACTGGAGCATTTGATTGGCGTCAAAGGACCCGCACTAAGCTGGTTTCAGTCGTATTTATCAGATAGATTTCAGTTTGTCCATGTAAATGATGAATCCTCTGTGCACACGGAAGTTAGTCGTGGAGTTCCACAAGGTTCAGTGCTCGGACCACTTTTATTTACCTTGTATATGCTTCCTTTAGGCAATGTTATCAGGAAACACTCCATAAACTTTCACTGCTATGCAGATGATACTCAGTTGTACTTATCGATAAAGCCAGATAAAACCGGTAAGTTAGCCAAGCTTCAGGCATGTATTAAGGACATAAAAGACTGGATGACCTGCATTTTCTTGCTGTTAAACTCAGACAAAACTGAAGTTATTGTTCTGGGTCCTAAACACCTGCGAGACGCATTATGTATAGATATAGTTACTCTAGATGGCATTGCCCTGGCCTCTAGCACCGCTCTAAGGAGTCTAGGAGTAATCATTGATCAGGACATGTCCTTTAATACCCATATAAAACAGACTTCAAGGACTGCCTTCTTCCGCTTACGTAACATTATAAAAATCAGGCATATCCTGTCTCAAAAAGATGCAGAAAAACTAGTTCATGCATTTGTTACTTCTAGGTTGGATTATTGTAATTCCTTATTATCAGGCTGCTCAATAAGTCTCTTAAGACTCTCCAGCTGATCCAGAATGCGGCTGCACGTGTACTGACAGGAACTAGCAAAAGGGAACATATTTCTCCAATATTAGCTTCTCTGCACTACCTCCCTTTAAAATCCAGAATACCTCCTCACCTACAAAGCTCTTATTGGTCAGGCACCATCATATCTTAAAGAGCTCGTTCCCTATTACCCCACTAGAGCACTGCACTCACAGCATGCAGGGTCACTTGTGGTTACTAAAGTCTCTAAAAGCAGAACAGAAGAGAGCCTTCAGTTATCAAGCTTCTCTCCTCAATCTCCTATTGATGATAAATTTAACTCAGTTATGTCTATGAGAAATAGGCTAGACAAAGACAATATCTTATTTTGAATTTTCCTTTCCATTGGGTAATGTCTATTTTACCATATGTTCTGTTGTCAGTGGGCTCTTCTCACATGGCTTTTCCACCCACCTGAAAATTATCAGCAACCTTATAAAAACAGTTTGAAACTAAAAGTAATTACATGAAGAAACACAATAAAGCTGAAAAACAGGTAGGGGAGCAATATTGTGCAGCGTGGAATGACAGTCCCAGTCTGTATCACTCTTTGTTTCCACCTACCTCCCTCTGTGCAGCAACAGCTACAGGGTAATGAAACTTCTCCAATTGCATAGCAGAACAAAGTGAAATTTTCTTCAAACTGTTAATATACAAGCAGCTCTTTCATTCGTTACACAGACGAGGCTTAAACAACATCCACCTTTTGTTTTTTTTTTTTGAATTTCCACCAATTAAACCAAAGCTCCATAAAAGCCCCTTGTTTTGTCTCCAAAAAGGTATAACATACCTGGAGGAAACTGCCTTCCTGTTGTGATAATTACCCACCCACCTCCCAGGCCAACGGATTGCTAACAGCTGCCATAAAAGTTCTTTTTAAGCCCTTTTATATAAGGGCTTATAAGTGGTTACAAGGATAGCAGCTGTATGACATTAACATACACCTGCTATCTCACTGCACTTATTAATAGGTGCAGGCCAATGTCGTACTATTAGATCAATGGTTGTGATTGGTCTGACATATTCCTGGAGGGGGACACACGTATCTACCAGAGCAAATAAATAAGTCTGCAGTGTTGTGCCCACATACAAACGCACAGATTCCAAATGAATTTTCCTGGCGAATAGTGTCAGGATTAGATTAATAAAAGAACAATAACAGGGTTTGGATTGTTATTTTCCCAAATTAGCCTCTGGCTACATTTATTGTAAATCTGTATTTATAATGTGGCTGTGTAGTTTCTGAAATAAGTTCCATTCACAAGCAATAAAGCACTTTACTCAGTTCAACACACACAGTGTTATATGGTCTGGTAGGACCAATGGCTTACACAGTAGCACATACTGGCTAATTGTAGTTAAAGTTATAAGGTCTTAACTGATTATCGGCACAGAACAGGTCGACGTGGACGATGGCATCTTTGTGACTGGACTAATCTGGCAGCTAATAGGTCTGAAAGCTAACCAGTACGGACAACATTATATAAAACAGATAAGCAAAAAAAAACATGTTTGGTTCCTACAGTCTCTAAAAGTAGAATGGGAGCAAGAGCCTTCAGTTATCAAGCTCCTCTCCTGTGGAACCAGCTCCCAGTTTGGGTTTGGTTGGCAGACTCCCTCTCCTCATTTACTCTAAATGTGCATAACATTTCTTATAATGCTGTGTGTGTGTGTGTGTGTGTGTGTGTGTGTGCGTGTGCGCGCGCGCGCTGTGTTATGACAGCCTGCAGACACAGCAGCCACAGACAATTGAGAATCATGGACAGTGAACATACAACTCCCTGCAGAGGGGCTGAACTGGTAATCAGTCTGAAACAATATTTCCACTTCTAAACAAACCACCTGACCTAAAACTGACCTCACAGATTCAACCTATAAATTTGGTTATTTGTGTGATTTACCCTTTGTTCCTGTGTAAGTGTACTTTGAATTGGCGTGTGTGTCATACTTTTGTCCTAGTCTAATAGCTGGGTTGTGACAACAGTTCCACGACTGTGATAACTGGATAAAAAGGTGAATAGAATGAATGAATGTTGAAGGAATGTAGATATAAACAGAAGGATGGATGAAGAGTGCAGCGAGGTGCAGCGGACCACAGTGGCGGTTGCCACAGTACAAATGTGTTTGGCAAGGCATGTGTGTTAATCTGCCCATCCTGAGTAAGGAGGGATGTAGAACAAACACAGATAGCAGCTGGAACCCCCATATCTGCCTGCTGCAGTCCAGACTTAGCCAGAGTGGACCAGACAGGAAGGATAGCTGCAAGCCTTTCAAAATTAAATATACTGAATATCAGCCCAAAATACAGAGCGGACACAGTAACTTCAGCAGCTGTACACTGTGTACAGTCAAATGTATCATACTAGTTCACAAAGATATCCTTGGAATCTTACATTTGAATATTATTCAGGAGTGGAAGTAACAAGATATATCTATTCTATTATCTATTGTATTTACCTAATTTAATCACTGATTTAATGCACCACCAACCAAGCCAACCATGAGTTACCAACAGGTGCATGCTGGGCCTGGCTAAATGTTGCAGTGCTCATTAAGAATCCTCAGTTCACAGAGGAACTTCTACCTTGTGTGAGGCCTTTCTGCTGCTGTGACTGTGAGTGTCTCATAGGTTAAAATTACAGTGGGACAGAGAGACAGTGTGGACTGGTTGCTTTGAGAATGAGAGAATAACAACACAAACACTGTGATGGATGTAACTCACTGTACAGATACATCAACAACCTGTCAGGATCTGTCTTTCCCCCCTCCTATTGGCTGTTTCAGAAAAGACTCCATATAGACATTCAGAGGACTTTAAAGACTAAAGTTTGCCATGTCCTCTGTGTGTTAAGTAATTTTTAAGGGTCATTGTTCCTTTTTATTTTTGTAGTCTTGTTATTCATAATTTGTTTCCTGTTTTATTTTGTAGCAGTGTCCTTTCCTCTGGTTTCTGTCACTTCACTTCCTTCCTTTATATGTTTGTATTCACCAAGCCCCCAGGAAGTGCGCCGCACTTTGAAGCCAATTTGACATAGCGGCCAAACGGTGGAATTACAACTTCCGGGTCCGTCACGTGATGCCACTGGGCCCAAGAAGACTTTTTTCCACTGACTAACATTGAGAAACAGAAGTCTGTAACTCAGCGGATAATCTTTTTTGAGGTCCATCAACTACCCAGTTCTAACACTTTAATAGCCCTTATTTTAATCATTAGGTCCTAAAAGCAGTAAAATCCAGTAATAACCAAATCCAGAGTTACTTTATTCTGCCGTTCACGTGAGCGAGCCTGAGACTGAGCGGCTGGAAGACGGGGCTAAAGGAAACGCTAGTGCGCATGCTCTCTGGGCCCAACAGAGCGGGAAAATCTGAAATTTCCACATTCTGAATACCCGGATGTTTGCTTCATGCGCCACTGAGCAACTTCCATAGGAATGAACGAGGCCCCGCCTCCAACGCTGTATCCAGTTCTCTTTATTCATCCATGGTATTCACCTGTTCCTTAATGGCCTCCCCTGTCTTCCCCACTTATACCAGCCCAGATCTTTTGTTCCTTGTCAGTTTGTCTTAGTTCAGCATTGGTTTCAGTCCTTGTGTTTTCAACCGTATCTGGATTTATACCTGCACTTGAAT
Organism: Lateolabrax maculatus; assembly: GCA_031216445.1. Taxonomy (NCBI): domain Eukaryota; kingdom Metazoa; phylum Chordata; class Actinopteri; order Acropomatiformes; family Lateolabracidae; genus Lateolabrax; species Lateolabrax maculatus. The sequence goes on along the minus strand of CM062202.1, from coordinate 28,354,407 downwards.
TGTAAGCTACCTATATTTCACAACACATTACAGAAAACACAACACATTACACACAACACATTACAGAAGTGCGCTGCAATTACACAAATACCAGTACGTTTTACTGACATGGCTAATAAAATGAAACCTATCACTTCAATATTTTTTTAGCTAGTTAACATAAGTAAACATAGGTGGTGATCCTTGAAGTAACTAATCCCAAATTAGAGGATACTAGCACTGGTTAGGTGACTATGAAGCCACAAAGGAAGAATGTGGGGTCTAATGTAGGCATACAATTTAGATAAAATATCTGTCTGCATGACTTTTTCTTAGAGTGCTGGACTAGAATTTGCAGCAAAATGTTCATAAGGTGATGGAGGTCTTGTAAATTCAGATGGATTTTGATTGGCTGTCAGTGTTTCTATCATTCATCAAATCGCTCTGAAAATGATCCAAACAATATCGTTCACCACTGGCGGTGTCGTTAAAGTTGTGGTGTGGACTCCACCATCCACTTGAGGTAGAACGATTTTTAAAACTATATATTTATAGTTATCGTATTTTGTGTTGACGCCTTGCACACATTGAGCAGATTAAATACTTACTTTTATGCATCAAACTGTTCACCAGTTTTTTTCTTTCTTACTAATGATACATTTTTATGTTTTCTTTATTTAGATTTCTCTGTGGATTCCTGCATTCTTAGTGACCTTGTTGTGTTTTCCCTTCAGGCTCAGGACTAGTATCAGATGAAGTCACAGAGGCAGGCCTCATTTGATTTGATTGATTGAGCACCTTAAAGAGAATGCTAAAGAAAGGAGGCATAACTAGGAGGACAGACCACACTCCCATTGCCACTGTGCAGCCAACAGATGCTCATGAACTGAGAGGCTCAGGTCAGCTTCCAACAGAAATATCTCCTGTTAAAAGAGATGATGTAAGGCATACAATACCGATCCAGGGATCATTGCGCGGCATTATATGCAGTGTGCATCAGAGTTTGGATAACTCCTAGCAGGCCTTCGCACTATGGCAGCCATTCACTGTGCACTGAGATCACGGCATACAGATGACTTTGCAGGAGCCCTCCGTCACATGTACTACCTTCAAGAGCAAACCAACACACTGAGAGATGGTGGGCTTTCTTTAAAAAGGTACGGACCTTTTAAGGTCAATGCAAAGAACATGTAATATGTAATGCTGCTTTGTTTTTTTTTTTGTGTGTGTTTTCGCATACCAGAGGTTTTCGGCGGTGTCTACAATCTATATTATAAAAGAATAACACTAGATAGACATTGTCATTGTCATTCCACCTTTAGGACTCAGTTCTGGATTGACATCTTCATTGACCAGAGAGGGAGGCACCTTTTCAACAGCAGCCATGAGCACAAGTGCCTACTACAGTACGTCTTCTTAGCCGTAATGCAGAAAAAGATAGATTAATACAGACAACGTTGGAACACGAACACCATCCGACCTGTTTGTCAGTCTCGTTGTCCATCGGGTAAACCAGAAGCCATATACCACCAGTCTCACAGGTTTGTATTTAACCCATGTGATGTGTGACCATGTTCAGTATATATCAAATTGCATGTTCACTTATGGAGGTTTAAAGACAATGTGTGTAATTGTCTAAAGCAGATCGAGTATATAATGGGATGCTGACCAATTTCTACTGGGTCCCACACTCACGCCATTGGTATAACAGCCCAATATGACAAGTCCCTCACTTGACGATAATCCCATTAGTTTAAGATGTACAATGCAAAAAGTTGGATATTTCTGATTAAATACTAAAAAGTGACTTGTGGTTGAAGCACATATGATCACCATATTGGACTGAAAGAGCTGCTGTCAATCTGTCAGTAAACCAGTGGCTAATTTTTGTCATCAGAAATTCAAGGTCTTTGTTTACAATTTATTACAGCCAAAGAACTGACTTAGTTTGAGTTATAAAACTTATTTAGCATTTTTTGCCTAACTTTAGAGGGTTAAATAATCAATTTGTAATGACTCGACTCATAGTGTTTTGATTTCTAACTGACTTCAGGTTTGAACGAAGAGAGTGTGATTTTCCCAGTGTCCCAGGAAGTCCTACACCAGTTTGATGACATTCTGCCAGCTCAGTGCAGTCTGTGTGGTGAAACAATGTGTTTTATACTCACGTAGACCATATAGTGTAAACTGTGAAAATAACTGCTTACTGGGTAAATTTGTAAACATAGTGTTAAAACTCTTCATTTGTGTGGAACAATATATAACACATTAGTTTTCTGAAACACCGATGGTCCTGTCATTTGTCAAAATATAATTATAATAATTGCTATATTGTTTTTCAAGATTGGATCACCAGTGTAACAGTAAAATCAAAATGATTAACCTCAATATGCCTTGTTTAAAGGAATGGCTTGAAATGTTTGTTAACTCTAACACAGCAGGTAAATACTTCAGACTGATAAAAATATATCTGCATTTCTAAAATGGCAAGAACATAAAGTGGCACATTTCCAGCATTTGAAAATAATACTTAACTATGACCTTAACCTTGGTTTACTAGTTAAACAACTTTGGCTTTAAGGAATCCCAAACCCAGGGGTGATTTTGTATGCCAAAATCAATGGCTTGTTAAAATTCATCATTACTCTGAAAGTTTGAAAGTAGCTGTGGCTTTTTTGAAGCAGGAGGAAGTTCCCTCATCCTCCAAAGACAGGCTTGCATCTTTCTCTTGGGAATATGTTAGGCATTTGTCTTTTTAAAAATAGTTTATGGCAGAAAGCAATTGCTTCATTTTTAACATTTACTCCAAAATTATGTTACTTTATATCTCACTGTTGCAGTGATGATTCTGTACATGTTAACATTTTAATTTTAACAGTTAATACCCTCAACGTAGAGCAGATAGTCACACCAAAAGCACAGTACTCTGGCCTCTTCCTGACACTTGGTGCTACCAGGTGGACCTTACTGCATGCAGAAGATGTTCTCCACAGCATCAGCAGTCAGTTTGGTCTCAGGGTAGCACATGAAATCAAGTGTGGCTAGTCTCTCCTTGAACCCTACAAAACACAGAATTATGTATTTATTCGCCAAGTACAATGTACAATGTACGAGGAAAGTGTCTGCAGAATAGACAAAATATGCTATACCTCTGGATGGAATGATGGTTGTAATAGATGAAATACCACTGAATGCAATCATCTACTACTTTCTTCTTATCCAGCATCCTCATAAAGCGATAGCAACCTGCTGTCTGAAGCATGCTGGAGTGCTTTTCTGTAAGTCCCCCGAGTTCCCTCAGTGATGTAGTATTCTTTATCTAGTGTCAAATATAAAACAGTTAACAGACTACACCACATACATACAAATGATTAAGGCTGGGACCCCTCAAACAGGTTGTCAGGGACCTGAGAGTGGATGTTAACCTAACTTACCAAAAGAAGCCCAACAGAAATCAAACCTAAAATATATTTCTGCACTCTGCTCATTTCCAACAACACAAATTCTCCAAACTCATGCGTGGAGGCAGCTAGCCAAGTTCTGCCTGAACCAGTTGTAGGATGAGATGGCATTACATACACATTCAGCATCTAATATGCAGACAGAACGGGACATTGAAATTTTCATTGTTGACCTTCTGCAGGTTAACCTTTTCTCTCTCTGCCTGCATTTTCAGACTGCAGAAAGGCTTTAAGGAACAGGGATCCACTCTCACCTTTACCAATGAAGAGGAGACATGTTAGGCATTTATAACCATAACCTTAACCAGTGTGTAACTCGTTACAAAAGTGAAGTAAATTAAGTAATATAACCCGCAACTATTTTGGGATTTCAGTAATACTATATTTACTATGTCAAGTAATGCGTTACCACCCAAAATTGGGGTGGTTGGGCATTAAACACATGCCTCTCTCTGGAGGAGAGAGGAGATTTGGGTACCAGGAGGCACATGGAGGGTTAATGTTAATGTTTGAATGGCAGGCCAGGCCCGGTTGGAGCTCAACGGTAACCGCCGACCCGCTGACTGCAGCCTCCAGTGGAGGACGACGGACGCAGACGGATGGAGACTCTGCAACCTGGGAGACAAGCCCGGAGAAGCAAGCAGGAAGAGAGACCAAGAGAGCAAGGCAAATGGAACCGGAACTCAACTCTGTTACGCACCCTGAAGACGATCCAGGCAAAAAATCCTCAGCATCCGGCATACAAAAAATGAAGAGCGTGCTCCCACCAAGCCGGCAGCTCGGGCAACAGGTAATAGTCCTTTCGCAGGTTCAACCTTGTTACGACATGGTCAAGTTTGATAGTCTTCTCGGCGCTGGCCAGGGCCATGCTCGACCCAATCGGTAGTAAAGGGCGGTGTGGTTATTTTGGTTAAAGTAATGCAAAAGTTGTGTAATCAGTAAGCGCATTACTGTATACAGACTAGTAATATTATAAAGTAATAGAGTACTAGAGTAATATTGTAAAGTAACATATTACTTTCAAATGAAAGTGACGTAATACAGTATATTACATTACCAACACTTACCCTAACCGACAGGAATAATCAGCACCCTCATAATCGTCATTCCACCAAATACAATGTAATCTAACAACACAAATTATTATTTTTAACATATGCTGTTAATATTACTAAGGGGATTCCTAATCTACCAATTATTTAAAAAGAATGTATCTAAGTTTTTCCAATGACAGTCTTAAAAAAGAATAGTTTGGACTGCTTCTGGCCTGTATGTTGTACATTAAACACCTGATCAATGTAAATAGGCTCCCAGCCCTTTACCCTGCTTCCTGCTATCTCCCTTGCAGCTCCCCACTGGAAACAATATAAATATAACAATATGAATGATGATAATCAAAAGATTACCTTTTTTTTCAGTTGTTTAATCACATTTTTGAAACACTCAATTCTCAAAACATTATCTCTCAAACATGTGTTTTCCCTGTGAAAGGGTTTTTCCTTCCGAATCGAGGTTCTGAGGATAGATGGTGATGTATGCTGTACAGATTGTAAAGCTCCTTGAGGCAAATTTGCAATTTGTGATATTGGGCTACATAAAGAAAATTGTCTTGACTTGAAAACATAAAGAGCAATTACCACACCAGTTCATACTTACCAGCAAAACATTTGTCAGCCAAAAGGCTGTCACACACTCAAAACATGACTCAGAAGTAAATATTGCCATGGAGTTCATCCGAAATACCCCAAAATGACATGTCTCCCTTTCATTGCTTATGCCAAGTGTCATGATCTGTTCCTTTTTCTTGTTGTAACATTCTTGCCCCAGCTATCTGTGTCACTGTTTTTCTATGTCTTCACTTCTGCTCCTTCTCCTCTGTTCCCCTGACCTGCCATCCCCTTACCTTCCTTTCCCCATCACCTGACTGCCCCACCCATCTACACACCTGTCTCCACTCCTCTCTCTGCCTGTCAGCCACTCCTTCCTCATCAGTCCAACTCCTTTCACCTGTTCACTCACCTGCCTCTGATCATAATCAGTTATATATACTGGTCCACTTTCTTTGTTTAGTTGTCAGATTGTTGTTGTTTGTTTTTTGTTCCTATGTTTCTTGTTTCAATTCTGGAAACCCTGCTACCTGATTATTCACCTCCCTGCTTTGGACTTATTTTTTTGTAATTTTTGGGAATAAATTCTTCATACCATACCTGCCAGTTTCCTCTCCTCTCTGCGATTGGGTCCTACCCCTGCCAACCCGCTACCCCCGAAGACAGAAGGCACTGACGAAGAATGGACCCAGCAGGGAATTATTCTTTTGAAGAGGATCTGCGGGAATTATCTTACACACTCACTTGTGTACATGGGGAATGGAAAAAAAGTCCCAAACAGAGAGAGTATGCAGAGACAGCTCTGCAGTTAGCACGCTAGGAGGTGTTGGAGAGGCCATGGCTGAGGAGTTTCCCTGCCTGGCTGGATAAAAGTCTTTCTGGAAACCCCGGATTACCAGCCCGCACCACAGTCTGCTTCTCAGTCTGAGTCCCGGCCTGCTTCTCTGCCTTCACTCCAGTCTGCTTCTCTGCCGGTACCACAGTCCATTAGGCTCAGGTTTCTGAATCTGTAGCCCACCTGTCCTGAGCATATTCCAGCCCCATTTTTGGGAACCTGCCTGGCCCTGGGAGGTCCTCGTAGGTCTCTCTCAGGCACAGAGATGCACCGACAGTAGTCGGTGCATCTCTGTGCCTGAGAGGTGAGGGGCTAGTCTGTCAGAGTGTCTGAACCCTATAATGGCTGACAGTGTTGTAACACTGTATGTAATGTAACAGTTGGGTTATTTGGCAATTTCGGCAGTATTATCAAAAAGTTAAACTGTAAAACTCAATGCTGGAAGATGAAATGAATTGCCTGGAATGGCTGAAAAAAGAAATGATGAAACTGAAATAAACAATTGGTCTCAATGTTTTAACAGTATGAAGCATCGGCCGACTTAATTCCAAATACTTTTAATTGTTTACAATTTGATAAGTATTTTGAGTCAACCATTTTGTAGAAATATACAGTCATTGATGCTTTAGTACCAGCAGCAATAAATTACCAGAAGTCACATCAACGGTATAACATACAAACAAGCCTGATGATGTTCATACAGAAATAGAAATCAAAACGTATTTCAAAGAGCAAAACATTTATTTATTAATCAATTTGGGATCTATTTATTTATTTATTTATTTGGGATCTCTGATATTCACTGATATCTTTAACACCTCACTGGAGAGAAGCCATGTACCAGCCTGCTTCAAGACTTCCATCATCATCCCTGTTCCCAAGAAGCCAAGGGCCACAGGACTTAATGACTACAGACCCATCGCCCTGATCTCTGTGGTAATGAAGTCATTTGAGCACCTTGTGCTGTCCCACCTCAAATCCATCACTGACCCACTCCTGGACCCAATGCAGTTCGCCTACAGATCCAACAGGTCTGTAGATGATGCAGTCAACTTGGCCCTCCACTTCATTCTCCAGCATCTGGACTCTGCAGGAACCTACGCCAGGATCCTGTTTGTGGATTTCAGCTCTGCCTTCAACACCATCATCCCGGCTCTGCTGCAGGACAAGCTCTCCCAGCTGAGCGTGCCTGACTCCACCTGCAGGTGGATCACAGACTTCCTGTCTGACAGGAGGCAGCACGTGACGCTGGGGAAACATGTCTCTGACTCCAGGACCACCAGCACCGGTTCCCCTCAAGGCTGCGTTCTTTCCCGTCTACTCTTCTCCCTGTACACCAACAGCTGCAGCTCCAGTCACCAGTCTGTCAAGCTCCTGAAGTTTGCGGACGACACCACCCTCATCGGACTCATCTCTGGTGGGGATGAGTCTGGCTACAGGTGGGAGATTGACCATCTGGTGACCTGGTGCAGCCAGAACAATTTGGAGCTCAACGCTGTCAAGACAGTGGAGATGGTTGTGGACTTCAGGAAGAACCCAGCCCCACCCAGCCCCATCACCCTGAGAGACTCCCCAGTCGACTCTGTGGAGTCCGTCCGCTTCCTGGGCTCCATCATCTCCCAGGACCTCAAGTGGGAGCTGAACATCAGCTCCATCACCAAGAAAACCACAACAGAAGATGTACTTTCTGTGGCAGCTGAAGAAGTTCAGCCTGCCAGAGACGATGATGGTGCACTTCTACACTGCCATCATTGAGTCCATCCTCACCTCCTCCATCACCATCTGGTACGCTGCTGCTACTGCCAAGGACAATGGCAGACTGCAGCGTATCATTTGCTCCGTAGAGAGGGTGATTGGCTGCAATCTACCATCTCTCCAGGACCTGTAAACCTCCAGGACCCGGAGGCGTGCAGGGAAGATTGTGGCTGACCCCTCCCATCCCTGACACAAACTGTTTGAGGCTCTCCCCTCTGGCAGGAGGCTGCGGTCCATCAGGACCAAAACCTCTCGCCACAAGAACAGTTTCTTCCCGTCTGCAGCTGGCCTGATTAACAAGGCCCGGGACACCCACTGACACGGACCCTTATCCCCTCCCCAAACAGACACTACGTGTTACATTAACATACAATCCCCCGGCGTAATGCGTTACATTAACGCACACCTGTTTTTACTACAGTTTATACTTCTGCACAGTTTTAATTTTATTCATTATCATCTAAAAAAGATATATTGCACACATTTAGTATTTTTTTTAATATTCAGTACTGTAAATTATATTTACTACTACTTAGCACTAGTAATCTAGTACTTTAATACTATTTATCTATTTATGCATACGCTGACCTTTGCACCTTGCACTACTTGTCTTGTCTGTACTTGTCTGTAATTGTCTGTACTTGTTACGCACCAATACACCACAGCAAATTCCTTGTATGTGAAAACCTACTTGGCAATAAACCCAATTCCGATTCCAATCATATAAATATCCAGCTAACTGTTTTTCAGAGTTTGTGTATGATTGTGTGTTTGATCAAAATGATGACAGGATTCTGACTCTCTGAAAGCAGTTTACAATTCGACCACACACACATGCATGTATTCATGTACTGAAGCAGAAACACATGTCAGATGCTGTCAGTATCTCAACCTTCTGATTAACAAAGTTAACAGACACTTGATTGAACTCCTTGACAGAAAACAGCATTCAGTGTAATAATACCTACCAAACACAAGGGGGCAGACTTCAGTCTTGTTCAATACAAAAGTGTTAAAATGACAGAATGTCAGAATATGGACTGCAGTTCCATCTAGTGGCTGCATCAAATTACTGCCTCATTCTCAGATTCATTCATTCTCCCCCTTCAGTCTTAAAGGAAATTGGAGGCTTAACCATCAACAGGTACACTCACTCCAGAGTGTATGAAGTGTATGAGTGAAGTTTTTCATTCCTCTTTAGATGTTATTTTCCCTTACCTCAGCACTGTGCTTAACTGTGTTTCCAGAAACATTACAAACAGATTCCTGAGGTAAATTGCTGTGGTTATGAAACATGTCTGGTGAAATTTAATAAAAGAAGCCACACTGCTGGAGTGAGAAAGAGAAAGTAGTTAGATTAGTCTACCAAAAGACACCCGACACTGTGAGTTGTCTGCTCTGGAGTAACCAAGACCAGAATAAAAACTCCAGTCTTGTGATGTTGAAGGTACCTGAAGCGTTTTCATTGGTAAAGTTTTTCCTTAAAGAAAATGCACTGAAGGATAAAATAATATTTATTATTATCTCCACCAAAGAGGTTGTGCCTTCATACACAGTCCTGAATGCTGCACCACCATGTGCTATCAAACCTTACTTCAGGACATTTTAAAAATAACTGATTTTGATAGAATTTAGTGGACAGTTTTTTATTATGCACAGGAAGAAACAAAACCAAGAAGTGAAATCAAATATCTAATAATGTTCACTGTTTATGAATCAGTTCATTCAAATGCAGGTAGTGGCGTGTAACAAAGTCACTCTTACTACTTCTACCCAGTAGAGGACGAGAGGTGACGAGAGGCCCAAGCAGCCAGAGGCAGAGATCTGCCCAGAGAATCTAGCAGGGAGAGAGAAACAGAGGGAGTTAGACCGAGGCCCTAGCGGTAGAAAGGCCAACGAGGGCAATTGGACCGGAATTCATGTCCCACGCCCTGCGACGACCCTGGTTAGAAACCCTCAGCATTATGTAGACTTGCAAGCTATTTACAGCTTTGTATTGTGACTGAATACAACAAGTCACATCAAGTCAATCTCAAGACATGTTTTACACAGAGTAGGTCTAGACCATACTCTTTAAAATATTATTCACAGAGACCCAACAGTTCTCACCATGAGCAAGCACTTGGCGACAGTGGCGAGGAAAAACTCCCTTTTAACAGGTAGAAACCTCGAGCAGAACCAGGCTCTGGGTGGGCGGCCATCTGCATCGACTGAGTTGGGTTGAAAGGGGGGGAGAGGGGAGACAGAGCAGGAGGAGAGACAACATAGAACCCTGCATTCTGTGAGCGCAGTGAAGTAGTGGGGTAATACGGTACTATGAGCTTTTTTAGATATGATGGTGCCTGACCATTAAGAGCATTGTAGGTGAGGAGGAGGATTTTAAATTCTATTCTGGATTTTACAGGGAGCCAGTGCAGAGAACAGAAGTACACAACTTTGTGTTCACTGATCCTCAGAGACAATACAATATGCATTTCATACATGAAGAGAGGGGGCACTCGAAGTTCAACCGGTGACCTCTTGATCTGCAGTCAAGTCTTCTACCAATGAGCTACACCACCTTCACCACTTATCATATGCAATGAGAAACTACTATTTTTTGCCTTTATCTTAATCGGTTGGTTTTCATATAAAAGGATCTTTACACACAACCTTATCAGAGCTGAATATTTTATGACTGTTGTGTTTTTTACATTTTAGGTAGTCTTGATTTGGGTGTTTAAAGTGTTTTTTTAACATTTAAAAGGGTAAATCATGCAAATCATGTTCTTCAAGTAAATTGTAGCATACCATAGTCAACTTTAATCAAATTTCCCAACAACAAAATGATGGCAAGTGAAAATGTTGAGTGGCTAGAAACTTTGGAAAACCACCAGCCACTGTGGTTAGTGAGCAAAAAATAAATAAATAGTTAATGTCAGTCCCTGAATATACCTCTATAATCTCTGTTTATTGTAACAGCTTACATGTCACAATAAAAAGCAGTAAAAACGGGTTGTAATGGTTTTTACAATATAAAGTTAAGATGGAACTTAAAACTCACACCTTACCTGACCAGGTATAAGTCATTCCCTTTTAATGAATCAATTAAATTGTTACAAAGATGAAAGAGACTAATGGTTAGAGTAGGTGGAAACCTTTTGTTGATATGTAGGATGCACTGCAAACCCATTGTCCATGACAGTCTGCATCCCTTTACTTTTATAGTAACATTTCTGTGGGGAGAAAAGAGTGAATTGAACGGCTCAAACTTTGAGCTCCAGCCGATCAAGAATCTCCTGAATAAAAAAAGTGGGAAATTGTCTGCTCTACGGTTCTCTGTCTCCGGGTGTGGTGCTGCTCCATCCCGGTGAGCCTCACCCGGAGAGGGAGCACTGCAGAGCGGGCAATCTCCCGCTGTTTATTCCACTGTGGAACATATGCTAACCTGCTAGCTGGTGTGACCACTCTGGGCCTGTTGAAAGGGCCATCTCTTTCTCCACACACTCACAAAAGTGGGAGGAGGAACGGTCCACCAGGGCGAAATGGAGTTCATCCTGGAGCGGATCCTCCTGGCTGGAGTTTTAATCAGTAAAGAAATAAATAATGAATAAACATGGAAAATAAAGGTTTGCTAATAATAAATAGCACCATCTTCTACCTCCAAACTCAAATCTTCCAAGCTAACACTTCCATCACTCTACAAACATGTATGATGCATGTATGATTGTTTTCCTTTGTTAATAAAATATTGTAGGTCTCTGACTTTCTGCTTCTAGTTAACAGTAGCCCTTTTACACAGCCTGTTCAAGGCGGGAATGATGTGCCGTTATTCTGCCTCGCCCTCTGTACAAAAGGTACGAACGCCGAAAGGGGGAGACATTGTTGTTCCACTGTAAAGCAGCAGAGGTAACAACACCCAATCAACATCTGTGTAAACGACGGAGCCAGCAGGACGGTGCTGTTGTGTTACACATCACCTCTTTTGCTTCCGTAACGCCGGCATGAAACCTAAAATCAAAGCTGGGGTGGCTTTATGCCAGCGTTGTTTGGTTGATCGTATTGATGGGCCTTCTTTACGCTGTTAAAGCATGATCTCTTTTTAAAAAGGGCTAGTGACTTTCTTTCCCTTATTACCTGAATGCTGTACTAGGTGAAACATTACTTTCTGTGACGATCTTTTCAATACAGTTGACTTTGTTAAAATGTAGTACAAGTAGCAATGGTGAAACTGAACAGAATAGTGGGTTTGGATTGAAATTAACGAGTTACAACACAGCAGTTAGTGCTCAAATTTTTGGTCGAACTTCAGCTGGTGCAACAAGCAGCAGCTCTTGAAATGTGGGTTATGCTGCCATCAGGACCTATACAAAAGGCAGGTACTACACTCAACCCACAGCAACTCATATCCGTACTTATTAGTATTGCATTCAATATTCAGCACACCAATGGAAAAAACAACTTTATTTTATAAAAATCATTGTCATGTCCTTTCTTGAACATCATTCATACGTTTTATTGATCAAACATTACTTTATTTTCATTACTTAATATAACTAAAATATAACTTAAATGCAGCTATCCTTTGTTCTAAGAAAAACATCACTGTACCTAACAACATCTCTCTGATAAAAGAAAGGAAGATTGTTCTCCTGACTGTCTCCCGGCTTCAAGTCTTTATGCTAAGCTAGGCTACCGACATCCTGATCCCAGCAAAGTACTTAACACATAAACATGACATCATACTTACAAAGGCAATGCCAATTGAAAGACCTTTTTTTGCTGTTGGATTGGATGTAACTGGGTGTGGCTAAAAAACTAGCAACGTGGTGTTAAATATGACAACAACGCTCTCCCCTTGACAAACACTTTGACCCACAGGGTACATTGAAAACTAGTCAGGTCAGGTTTCCATAAAATTGGGTGTCATGATGGGAGACTCTTCACCAGAACAACAACAATGGTCATTTGGTCAAACACTTAAAACAACGTTGGTTTATGTCTTCTCTTCAACCAACCAGTAGTGGTTGAAAGTACCATGGTGATGGTGACGCCGCATCCCTCATCAACAGGGACAAGAAGCGCATGGGTTTTTTAAGTTCAGCAGACCTTGAAACGACCCACAAAATCTTCTGACCACCTAACCAGACCAGCCCAACTAATCAGTACTGCAAGTAGCGAAATCAACTCAGACTAACTCAGCATCTGGAAATCAAAGACTGCTGTCCCCACAATCTATATAGACCTCAACACCAACAACACCAAAGATATGTGGCAAGTGATCAAAACTGTCACAGGCTACAAAAGCAGGGTTGTCTATCATATGTGAGGCCACATTACCAGATGAGCTTAACACATACTGAATATATTTCCGAATTTGTGTCCCATTTAATACTTTTAAAATTGAGTTTCATATCCCAGTGTGTTCTATGGTTATCTACCTACCCCTAGATCTTGTACAAATTTAAAGGATGATTTCTCCAATCTGCTTTCATCTACTATACTCTAATTTGACAGGCTCATTATTGTAGGCGATTATAACATTTGAATAGATGAACCCTTAATTCTTTAGCTACACAATTTCTTAACACTGCAAAATCATTTCACCTAGTGCAACTTTGATGAGCACTCTGCAGCCAGGTTTTCATCTCTCTTCTCTGATATGTCCAAAACAATTCCTAAGATTTCCAATATTGAAGACTCTGTTACTGGTTTAATAAATCGTGCTCCTCAGCTTAAGTTAACACTATGAACCAACTTCTGAATCCTGTTCATGGTTTTCCAGCTTCTAATTTTTTCTTTTGACAAGATAAGTGGCTAAACACCTGTGAGACGCATTATCCATAGATATAGTTACTTTAGATGGCATTGCCCTGGCCTCCAACACCACTGTAAGGAATCTAGGAGTAACCTTAGATCAGGACAAGTCCTTTAATGCCCATATAAAACAGACTTCAAGGACTGCCTTCTTCCACCTACGTAACATTATAAAAATCAGGCATATCCTGCCTCAAAAAGACGCAGACTAGTCCATGAATTTGTTACTTCTAGGTTGGATTATTGTAATTCCTTATTATCGGGCTGCCCCGATAAGTCTCTTAAGACTCTCCAGCTGATCCAGAATGCGGCTGCACGTGTACTGACAGGAACTAGCAAACTAGCACACTCATGCTGCATTTGTTATTATTAATAGTCTGATTTGTTGTCTCTCCTCCTGTTCTGTCTCCCCTCTCCCCCTCTCTCCTCCCCTTTCAACCCAACTCGGTCGATGCAGATGGCCGCCCACCCAGAGCCTGGTTCTGCTCGAGGTTTCTACCTGTTAAAAGGGAGTTTTTCCTTGCTAAGTGCTTGCTCATGGTGAGAACTGTTGGGTCTCTGTAAATAATATTTTAAAGAGTATGGTCTAGACCTACTCTAAGTGTCTTGAGACCAATTTTGTTATTATTTGTGCTATACAAATAAAATTGACTTGACTTGACTTGATATGTCTTGTATGTGTCCACCATCCTGACCTGTTGATATTATTCCTACTAAATTTATTAGAGGTCCTGCCAGTCATTGCCCACTGTCTTCTCCCTATTGTCAATCAATCTCTCTAATCTGGCTGCATACCGGACTATTTCAAGACAGTCAGTGTCTTCTCTCTCCTCAAATGATGACTAAGGAGGTCAGTCACTATATTGGCCCTCCCACTAGCAACATCAAGAATGCCTTTAAAAATCTTGGTATTCCTTTTGACCAACATTTGAACTTTGAACTTTATATTACTAAGCTTATTCAGTCTAGTTTCTTTCAGTTGAGAAATATTGCAAAAATCAAACCTATGCTACCAGCCAGAAACACAGAACTTCAAGTACATACATCAATCTTTCCGCTATTTCACTAATGTAACTACCTCTTTACTTGCATTACTCAGTCCTCTCTAGCTCATCTTTGATTGGTGCAAAATGCAGCGGCTAGGCTGTTAACTAAAACCAATCATCTTCCCCATATCACTCCAATTCTTGCCTCCCTTGGCTTCCAGTAAAACACAGAATTATTTTCAAAATTTTATTAATTACATACAAAGCATTGCATGGCCTGGCCCCTAGATATCCCTATTCCTATTTTAAAACCAGAGGGGACCGTGCTTCCAGTCGAGGCAGATGGCCGCCCCCCAAGAGCCCCATTCTGCTCGAGGTTTCTACCTGTTAAAAGGGATTAATTCGTCGCCACTGTTACCAAGTGCTTTCTCATGGTGGGAACTGTTGGGTCTCTGTAAATACTATTTGAAAAAGTATGGTCTAGACATACTTGATGTCTTGAGATAACTTTTGTTATGATTTGGTGCTATACAAATAAATTTGACTTGACTTGCTTTTGTGGTTGTAGCTCCTGAACTGTGGAACAGCCTTCTCCGTCCCATAAGAGATTAACCTTTTTATAAATTCTCTCTATTTGCCTTCAGTATGTTGTATCCCTTTACTGTGTAGGTATATTGTACACTTTCATTTCTATGTGTGTATTTTACCCTTTATGTGAAGCACTTTGTAACTGAAATCAACAATCTTCAGAGTGGTGCACAGAGAAAATAACCTACTGCTCAAGGACAACAAAACCAAGGAGCTTGTCTTTGATTTTAGAAAAAAAGGAGACAAAGACACACACACCCCTATCTACAGTGGAGCTGAGGTAGACAGTTTTAGGTTCCTGGGAATCCGCATCACTGAGAACCTGTCATGGCCATAACACAACTCCACCCTGATAAAGAAAGCTCAGAAATGACTGTACTTCTTAAGGAAACTTAAAAAGAAAAAATTCCTGTGCCAAGTTCTTGTTAACATTTTCGAGAAGCAATAGAAAGCATCCTGACTTCGAAACAATACAAATTGACATGGGATGTGCACGGCCCAGGACAGGAGGACATTCCATTGGTACTGATCTACTGAGCACAAGTGATATTGGTGAGGTGTGGTGCCTGTCTAGGGCCCAAAGGATACTAAAACACAATATCCTCCCCAGTAACAACCTGTTAACCCCCGCTGCCTTTTTGTTTGGTGCCATCGTCAGGCCAAATTTTCCACTTTCCACAGCAGGGATACCTTTGGCTGAATACCACAAAACTGCTTTTATATCTTGCAGTATGAACATATAACATCTTCCTGTGACTCATGGTTACAGTTACCACTCACGGCATACTTGTTGTGTTGTTAGCTTCTGTGTGTGTTAACAAAGCACTTTTGGAGGCTTTTTGATTCTTGACATTTGAGAATTTGTGTCTTATGATCTGTCTGTGATGGGGAGCCCTTGCCAAGACCATTCCCATCATACCGGTTCTGTCTGATCGTTGATGCTGCGGAGCAACCATCCTAGTTGCTTGTCTATGCTTAGCAGCTAGTTTGGGGAACTGCTGGGTGTACAGACGGTCTGTGTACTGCAGTTCTGGAGTTATAAGTCTCTGACATTTTGTTTTGGTTTGTTTGTCTATGTGTGGGTTTAGGTTATAGCCCTGTATGACAGCTGCCCCATATTGGAACGGCTTCAGTCCTGCATCTTTTATCTGGGACGGGTTGACTGCCCCACCATCTTTCAAGCAGGTGTTTGCTAGCTTGGCCTGTAGCTCTCTCAATTGAGATACTTCCCTCTTCATTCGCTCTTGCCCAACCAGACTATCCACTTTGTTCCAGAAGGTGGTATTAAAGTGCAGGTAGATCCTCCAGTCTAAAGCATTCCACCTCTTGATTTTCTCTGCAGTGTTTGGTAAAAGTGGGTGACGAGTTTGTTCACTGCGACTGTTGAGCTTAAAGGAAACCACATCTTCCAGGGACCAGCAGAGGGCATGCATGAGCAGGATCATGGACTCATCAAAGTATTCAGAAATAAGAATAAGGTGGAAGTCCTGTTCAACTGCTGTAATAGCCATGCTGGCTCTCTCCTCCAGGTCTTCAGCATCAGCTGCAGCATTGTTGTCAAAGCCAAAGTCGAAAGCCAGGATATTGTGAGCGTAGTGGTTGTTGGTCACTGATGAGTTGTAGTTTGTCCAGCTGTTGTCTAGGAAGTCATCCAGGCTGTGAGTCTTATGGAAGGCTGGGATGCTCTTGTAATAAATAAAGATGGACTCCATCATGGCCACAGGATGCCTCAAGATAGAAAAGTAGAAGGTATCCTCAGGCATTACTTTTGCCACCTAGGACATAACATAGGAAGACATTTATTTTAGATGTGGCATACTGAAAAATTCAAGTTCTACTTATACATTTTAAAATTTTACTTTTATAGGTAAGATAAATTAAATCGAAGGTAACAGTTAAATCATCTTTGGACAAACTTTAAAACCAACATGTCCATTGGGGCCCTGTGTGGGTAAGTGATCTAGCATTTAAGAACCATTTGGACAATCAAGTGGGACCAAGTGTCCAGCCCTGTTATTTTTGATCAGATTCATACTCATAGACACCATACCATAAGTGGGGAACATGTGCCTAACATACAGCACACCCTGCCCCCATTAGCAACCTATATGTGCAGACCCACATGGAGTTTATTCATCCACAAAACTTGAATCATTTTCTGATGAAGCTCACCTCAGATTTTCTGAACCTCATGTGGTTACACATGATGTGGAACTCCCTCACACTTCTGCTGCTGACTCCTTCCACAAAATGTGAAGCAAAGAAGAATGGGTAAAATAACTGGCTGTGTTTGTTCAGAGGGAGGGCAAAGGTCAAGTTCCTGCTTTCTCCATAGCGATACAACATGTTTAAGATAGTGCTGCTTGCTGTTTTGTGTGTCTTGAGGAAAACAATGTGAGATTTCGGGTGGCAGGTTGCTTTATTATGGACACTATTGATGTGAGCCTTTAAAAAACTGGTTGGAGTGTTGATGAGCCCTTTGTCTGTGCCTGCAGTTAAACCTTTCCCAGGACTGTGGAGGACCAGAGAACCTGGAAGTCCAAGGTTCGGCTTGTTTCCATGTTTTGGTAGAAGCAGCTTTCCAGGTGAAATCTTTCCTGCCTCCATCTGAGAGCCTCTAGCAAGGCTGTCGATTTTCTCCATGTGTCTTGACAAAATATAATCTGGTGGCCTTCCAAATCCCTCATTCTGATGATGATGATCTGCCGTTCTTTCAGTCTGTAATGACTTCACATCTGGCTTTACTGCCAGTGAAGACTCAGGATGGAGGCCTTCCCAGACATTTTGCAGAGTAGGAAACAGGTGCTGTTTGTTGACAGTGAATCTCGTATGTGGGAGTCCTGTCAGCTTGTCATTCCTAAAGTCATAAACACAGTGAGAATGATGTAATATAATATATAGCATTGAAACATCATAGAGTCTCTCAACTTTAGAATACTTGTGACACCAGCAAATTAACTTGTTATCTAGTCAGTTTGTCATGTAAAGTAGATAGAAACACAGAAGAGATTATATAATCATAGGATTATATACACTAGGTTTAAAATAAAAGTTTATGACTTCCTCTGGATACAATTTAATAAACCTCACTTTGGTCAGAGGTTTGTAGTTATTGTTTGCCCGTAAACTTGGACAGTCAAGTGTTGTGAATGTGACTTTACCTGGCCTGGCGGGCGACAAAGGTCTGAATGGCAATACAAACCACAAGTAGGATGAGTAATATCCACAGAGAATGACGTCTGCTGCACAGCCCTCTCCTCACACACCTGCAGTGGGCACACACACACACACACACACACACACACACAAACACACACACATTGACTGATTAAAACATTTTAAATTATTTACTATCAGTTTTATCTTTTCCATCTGCAGCATTGTTCAGTAATAATCCAGAAATATAGCAATTTCAGGTGATGTGTTGAAGCGTTGCAATGAACATCACTCAACATTTCTTGTTTGAACTAGACCTAAAATACTTTGGAATGAAAATCCTCAAATGAATGAAGATATTTTGACAGCAGTTGCAGATGGCAACCCTGTGTGGAGACTCAGTTTAGAGTGGAGTAGACGGCATGAGAAAACACCCAGTAACCTTTTGCTGTCACAGGTCTTCCAGGGAGTCATGCTGCCTCTGGGTGAAACAATATATCACACTATGATGGAATGAATTTTCCATTTTAACTTACAGAAAACCTGTCTCTATTCAGTGTCTCACCAACAAATACTCTAATGATCACCACAATTAGAAACTCTGCCTCAAATAAACACATTTGTATGTATATTTATTCAGATTATTTTTTCCTTTTTTGTGTATCCAAGTACCACCACCATGTTGCACAACTACAATCATTCGGAGATTACTCGTTGTTAATGGAGTGTTTTCCCTGATCCTGTGTTTTTTCTTAGTTTTTGTTAATAAACCTTTTTGATGGCAGTTTGGGGTCTGCGATTGGGTCCTTTCCCCGTGCTCCCTGTGTCTTTGTGCCCCCATCGTGACACTCAGGCCCTGTCTTGTACAGAGGACCCCAGTAGTGTAACCAGAGGCTGATCACCAAAATGTAATTAATTGACATTCCAAGCACCAACCAAGTGTGTACTCACAGAGTATACCCGGAACAACAGCATAACAGATTTAACTAGAAAATTTCACATTGAAATTTTTGGAGTGGGCTGGCGAAGAACCTGTATCTTTTCAGATAACCGAGCTCTATGTGCAGTAAGTTTCAAAAACTAGTGTCGAGCTTGTAATTATGAGAAGGAATTAAGTCGGTCAATCGATGTCACACACCACCTGGTGATAATTCATGTCTCATGTTTGCTTCATGAACAGTGAAAAAAAAACAGACCAGGCCAATTTGGGCCAAAAACTTTATTTTACAGTTTTGATACGCTTAAAACAACTTAAAAATGTCGGGCACTCCTGGGCTCTATAGTGAGATATAGAATGGGTGCTCCATGGCGCTGTGGCGTCTAGATGGTTAAAAAACAGAGCAGGCCGATTTCAGCAAAAACACCATAATAAGCAGTACAGATGACCGTATCTGTGTCTCCCCTGTCTCCCCCTGCAGAGGTCTGATCTCACTTGCTGGTGCAGCCATCACTAAAAGCTCTAACTAAATGCAATATACACCAATGGTAAAAATCTGGAAGAGTCTCAAAAGACACATAAAACAAAAGCAGGGATAGTGTGAAAACCGTACTTCCTATCAAAAACGGAGTTTGGATATAGTTCGACACCTAAAGAATCACTCAAATGTTGAGTCATTCTTCTACAGCAAAGTATGGCGATATGGTGTTCACTCAAAGTGGAGTGAATTTGAGCCTTCTTCAAAAGTGGTCTTCCATTCATTCCGAATGGACAGAAAATGCCCGTTCTATTGCGATTTGCACGAACACTGTTTGGCCGATTTCTTAAAATTGGTGGAATTTTAGTGTTTGAGCCATTAATGAAAACAGTATAGTATCCTAATGATAATCAGAAATTATCAGTCAATGAATACAGTATTTGTGCCAGAGAAGAGAAACTAAGAGCAACACTGAGGTGAGTATGACATACTATGTCTGCATTAACTCAGGAACAGACACAATTAAAAATAAAGGGTTGTCTGTAATATATGCCTGTTTCAAATGAGGTCTGGTTCTCTGCAGTTGAGGTAAATAAAGTCCAATTTAAAGTACTAGCATAAAACATTAGATATTGACTCCTTTTTCAGTATTAGTATTCAGCCTTCAATAACCCAAAAATCAAGTTTTTTATAATAGGAATAGCTGGGGCCAATTTAATTCAGTGTGTTTTCACACAGAAGAGAAGTGGCCATTATCTTTGTCATGTTGGTTTGATGTTTTAGCACAGTCAGAGCTTTCTATAAACAGAGCTCAGCAACCAGCCACAGCTCCAACCACAGCTCCAGATGGAAAAGAAATCAGTGATTTGGCTAGCCAAATCCAAAGTCCTAGATACACTGATTAAAATAAGGCTATCATACTGTCTTTAGATGCAGAAGCTTGATACAAAAGTATTTTAGAGACAGGCAATAAATCTTATCCACCTGAAAATGGAATCCTTAATCAGTCCAGTATGGAGAAATATATAAGGCCCAACCAGTAAACAATTCATGTCCTTAGAATCTTCTAAATGTTTCATCCACTTTATAATATGTAGATCAATCCTGTGCTCCTCCTTCATTCACTAGTCTAGAAGCCTCCATCACATCATTCTTCATTATTGATTACATCACCATTGTCAAATTACAACTTTCAGTCAGGGTTATACAGTGGCTGGTAAGAACGGATTTGCTTGGACAGAACTACAAACAGCAAAACTAAAAATGTTCTCCAAAGTGAGCAGGTTTCCACAGTCCAATTGTATTTAAATGAAAAGTGTTATTAGATATTTATCTCAACAAATCCCATGTGCAGACCACAACCAAGAGAAAATAGTGCATTTGTTGGAAACTATTTTCAGCAGTGAATTAATCCACATTTGGTGCTCTAGTGAGTATTTGGGGCAGCAGGATGGTGTGTGTAGGATTGAGTCAAAATAAATAGTGTGTGTGTTCATGGTAATGGAGGAACATGTTACTCAGTGTGGCTCACCGTTTTTTAATAGTTTTTGGACAACAATGAAGCTCTATGGCACAGAGGAATAAGATCAGGCTTACACAGACAACACAACAAGTAATGTAGATGCATTCAGTGTTGGTGTGGATCTATACATGGGATTTGTTGACAAGAAGTAAAATGTAGAATATAGTGTTTTGGTCGGTTCCTTGTAACAAATTGTGCTACCACTTTGGACTGGGCTTATACAACACTGTCTTCAACAAAATATGTTCCTATTATGCTACTGTACTTTTTTACTAAAACATATTGTATACACCACAGAAGTCAGGGAGGAGGTTAGGGTTGATTGCTGGATATACTAAGTACAGGACTTTGAAACTGGAGACAGTCCTCGAATCCTGTGTCCAACGTGTTGTTAGGTTTAGGTTTACGCTACTTAAACATGTGGTTAAGGTTAGGTTAGGGAAAGATGGTAGTTTTGTTTGGCTTCCAGTCAGTGTAAACTTGCTAAATATTTAACCAAGACCACCCTCTTTCCCATGCCTTAGCCAAGTGCTATAAGTTGCCCCAACAAGACCATTAAAACATTCATCTATCTTTTGTTGTCAGAAGATAATGTAAGAAGATAAATTAAATACACTGATAATGAATGTTTTGCAGACGTGTCTTAAGTACAAACATTTTGATCTGGCTGTAAACAGTTATGTTTCATATTTGGTAATGCAAATTAGTTGTAAATTAACATCATTTTACGTGAGGGGGTTACCACATTTTAAACATACATTACTACACACTAGGGGTGTCAAAATTCTCCAAATAAACAATTCCATTTGACTTTTGATTTTAAGGTCACGATTCCATTCGATTTTCCATTTAAACTTTGTTTCTTTTTCACATATTTTTCTTGATTTTCTAAAAAAACACATCAAGGGTTTTTTGCCCTGACAACGCTCATTTACATTTTCAAACTCTTATTTCAAATGCGATATAACCGCCCCATTTTTTAGAATCTACCACACTGAGGCCACTCACTTTATTTAAAATGTAATAACAATAAGCCTCCTCTGACCAGTTTGCGCTGCATGTAAACACCCAGCACAACGGACTGACTGAAATGCACTATGAAGGCACACTGTAGAGAATCAGCAATGTTCTGCTTATCGTGCTGCCGTTGTAAATAACGTGTTTGAAGTGTTTCCACACAGTCGACTTCAGTTGGACAATGTCAGCATTCAGTTTGACACTAAACACTGTCTATTTACAACTGGGAAACAAGGCTAAACCAACTAGCATGCTACAACAACTTACGCTGTAGAATTTCTTTTCCAAGTGGCAGGGGCAAAATGTTGCTACAGCGGTGACTCAAGGAGGCAGAAGCACTTTCCAGTTCTGTTGTTTCTCCATCATCTCCAAATCCGGCAGTGGACATGGTGTCTCAAAAAGTGCAGCTGCAGCTGCCTGTAAGCTACAATGTGTTGTCTTTCGATCATCAAAATGAAAAACAGGATTGGTGATACACCCATTACTTTTTTTTTACTTGTTTTCCTCTCTACCCCGCCTGCTTGCGTTCTCAGCCCGGTTTCCTGGTTAGTTCTGTCTGTCAGTCAGGTCTGTCTGTTGATACACTTCAAACATGCCATTTACTACTCACTGCACATTCAGACTGATTTGCTCTGGCAGATACGTCTAGCCCCCCTCCCATTCAAACTGATTTCCTTGGTAGTGGCAGACTAATACGCATTTGTGAAAAAGCAACAATGCTCAACAACACACAATGTCTAAATGCAAGTCAAGCTTTTCTGTAAACACATACAGATGGGAATAAATATTGAATAGGTAAGGTAATAGATTACTTAAATACATGAAATGGGTGGCTATTAAGAAAAGACATGCAATACACATTTTTTAAATAATATTTACATTTTTCAAATATAACAATGTGTCATCCCATGATTTAAAAGGGGAATTTGACATAAAACCGTTCTAATAAAAATAATAATTACAAAATGTTATTTTCCCTGATACAAAGACCTACAGCAAATGCTGATTTGTTGCTTAAATTGCATATTCCGCACAATTTACACATTTTTCTTAATAAATATATAAATATATTGCAACAATGTAAAAGAAGTGTATTACATGTTCTTAATGGGCTACAGTCCTTTCTTAAGGACATTATGGGTTTTTTCTCTGTATTGAGCAAATTGATAGGAGTGTAATTTCATATCCTGTGATCTCCTGATAATAGGTGTTTTTTTTTATGTTTTTGCCTTTAAAAATAGCCTGCTTTCATGTGCACCCTGCCTGACAAATATCTTGTAGGTTGAAACATTTAACGTATTAATAAAAACCTTTGGGATCTTAAACATTGTAGGGTGGGAACAGCCTCTCTGTTGCTGCTTTTTGCCCTGTCCTGTCACAGTTCAGTTAAACTATAAATAGTTGATAAGAAATTTCACTGAAGACCGAGGTTTACAACTTGTATCATGACCATTTCGCGTCTGCATATGCACAGTACAAAGTACACATAGTCCATGGTTCAGTTGCCTAAAGCCTGGTCTCAAATCTGCAAGGTGATTTGCATACTGTATGGAAATGAACTGAAACCACTGGCTGCCTACCCTGGCAGTGCTCAATTTATTTTCGATTTCCAAGGGGCGTTATCAATGAGCGCAACAACCAATCAGAGAAACGCCATCCTATCATGCAGTACGTCCTTTCAGAAGTACGCCAAACACATATTTCTAACCAACATAAAGTTTAAGTGCAGTTGCTTGTTCTTCTTTTAGAGAAAATTTACCGTCCAGTCCGTTTAATACTGCCACTGTAGCCAGCCGTTGAATGTTCCATATCGGCGGCAGCCATCTTGGATATTTACAAAGATGCCTGAACGGCGCTCCTCTCTGTCATCATATTAAACCCGCCTCATGCTAGATAAACAGTTGTGATTGGCTCGTCCAGATGCCTGTAACTATGAAGTCTGTCTGAATGGGAAGGGGGCCATATGTTTAGGAGAAACACATTTAGATTTCAAAACACTATGATATGTATTGAAAACTGGTCAGCAGAGATATCAAGTAAGACCCTATTCTGACAGTCTGTTGTTAAGGTAGGAGGGCAGAAAGTGTTTGCAGACATCAGCACTTAATGAGGGAAAAGCCACAGGTTTCCCCAGGCTACAGCAACATCTGGAGCCTGGCCTGCTCCTCCTCCAGGCCCCCCTCTGCAGCCCTTACAAACACACATGAACTTTTAACCTCTGTGTTTAAATTAAGAGGTAGCTCCAGGTAGGCAACTCTGTCTTTTTGAAGAATTCCAGGCATTTCTTTGTCAGCAGTAGGCTGGAGCTCAGTCAAATGCATAGCCAGTGTGAGTGCAGATCAATGTGTCCTCCTAACTCACTGTGGACTGACGCAGCTTCTAATCTATCCCTGGATAGAGATATCCTCACAGCCAGGTCACCCTGAGCAGAGAAATCACATTTATGATCTAAACTAAACACTGGGCTGTTGATATGAAGCCTGCGGAAAATGTGAAACCAGCACAGGCAACTGAATTTGGAACAGTTAAAGGGACACAAAGACATTTACATCAGTAGACCAAACCAATTCTCAAATAAAAGCCAATATTCAAATAAGCCAGTCTAAGATAATAGCACAAGCAAATAAAGGCCTATCACTGTGTAAGGCCTGATAAAAAAAGCAGCGGGTGTTGAAACTTATACTCTAATAGTTCATGTTAAAATCAGTAAAATGTCCATTTCCACAGCTCTACTTCCATTAGTACAACAACTGTCATGCCATATTCACCACTCTCCTGAGAACACTTTCTCCTTTTAATACTTGTACTGTTTTCATTCACTAATTATTTCCAATTGCTTCAGTTTTGCTCAACCCTTCCTGCAAACATTTCTCGTTAAACGCTTGGTGGGAAAGAGAGGGATTATGTCTTTTGAGCTTCTGGGAGGCTTTTAATGTAGAAATCTATGCAGGAAGTGGTACATTTTATTGACAATTGACAAGATCAGTTGAGACTGAATGTTCATTCTCTCCAATTAACTGGGCAAACTTCATCTGCTGAGATTGTGCGATATAAGCAAAAGCTTTAAAACAGCTATTAAATGGACTAAATTAGATTGTTTTGTCAATTACTGTTTACAAAGTCAAGAATACACTTCCAATCTCAACTTTTAAGCCATAATGAACATAAAGTTGCTCAGACACTCTTATTTTTATTATATATATACTGACAATCTACAACTACACGAAAACTGGGCTACTCCAGCAGCTGAAGATCATGTGGTACAATCAAAAGCTCAAGCACAACTACTAAATGGATATTGAGATTAGATTGTTCAAATGAAAACAGTGTTTATTTAAGCGAGTAGAAACTTTAAGCAGCATAGTTATAATTCACCCTGTGAGGACCATGAATGTCTGAAAAATCCAGTAGTTGTCCAAAAATGTCAACCTTGTGGTGGTACGAGACAAAATACTGAGGGAACACTGAAGTCAGAGGGATTCATCCTCTGGGAACCATGAATGTCTATACAGAACTGTACTGTTCATGGCAAGTCCAATAGCTGTTCAGCCAAACAACCAACCAACCATCCCTGCTGTCCCTACAGACATCCCATCAGTGTTGCTAAAAATTGAAGTGACACGACACTGATGTACAAGTGTACAGTATTCACTGTAATTAACAAGTCAGTCAGAGAAAATGACATTCAGTCTCACTTAAGGGAACACATCAGTGAACAGTCCAGTCCAGAGTGTCACATAGCAGCCAGTGTTAGATGACAAAAAGGAGACCTGAACTGTCTGTTCTGCCTTTGACATGTTGCAAAACAAACTTTTTGGGTCAGGTATGTAGCCCTGTCTGACTTGACTTCAGGTAACATCAACTGCCGTGGTTGATTTTCTTCTTTTTCAGCCTTTAAACTTTAAATAAATGACCACTATCAGATTCAAACACAGAGATACAGAAGAACAAAGCTCTCTACTTTTAGTAGTAGTACTTTTCTGTACATCTAGTACAAAGCAGTTTATTCTTCGGATTGCAGAAAGTACAATACAAATCTTGAATACAAAGGGTTTGGATTCAGGAGACAACATTTCTTCACTTTTGAAACCTTTCATGCTACATTCCCCCTGATGGATTGGGATTTTCCCGATTGGGCAGTTATCGAAACACGGAAGTCACTAAGAGTCTCTGATTGGTTATGGATTAAAGACGAGATTGTATGCCATTACACTTTTAACCATGTGGAGGCTCTATTACACAAGTTAACTACTACATAATAGAAGTGAAACTCCTGCCAACCTGTTCTTCATCCGTGCAAGCCTAGTGACACATATGCTCTGGTATGCACAAGATGATCTTCTACCTCCCTAATGTTTGGTGCTTGATTATACTTACTTTCTGATCAGTAAAGTGTAAAAACAGGGAAGTGTTTTATTATGCTGTTGCTGTTCCACCTGTTCTGCCTCAACATCTTTGATAAGGCATAACCCTTTTCTATGTTCATGTGCTAGGGTAAACTTAGATTCTGCTCATTAGTGTTTTTCTATAAAGGAAATAAAAACACATAAGTTATGCAGTCATATGTGTACTGTGGTTACAATAAACACATATAGGTTATACATCAATTATGTAAATAACATAATTTCCTTTAACATAACCCACATCCACACAACCTGGAATACTATTACACTTACCCTATCCAATCAGCAGACTGTAATCTGATGATGATAAGCTAACATTTTACACTGGCTGGAACCTGTGATAGGATATCAACACCAAGCTGAGAGACTTAGCCAGCAGATGCTGATTTGGCCTTTTGATTTGGGTGCTGTTCACATGACATTCATTTCCATGGTGGATTCATATGGTTTTAAGGCTTATTCTTTAAAAAAAGTATGTTTATTCTTGTTTAACCAAGAAAGCCAAAAATACATTAGAGCATTTCAGTAGAAGAAGAAAGTGTGCACATACATATGTACACCTTACAGCTGCCTGGACTGACCCACCCTACACATCACTCTGACACACTTCCTGACAGTAATTTTGTTTCACAGGAAATAGCCCTAATTAATTTGATGGCAGTGGAATGTATTCTCAGTGGAATAACATACGTTAAAGACCAAGACAGTCGGAATCAGGTGACACACTGTTGCTCAGTCTGGGTTTATGTTAGAGATCTTTACAGGTCCACCATTTTGGATCCAATCCAAAATCCTACGCCAACCTGCATACATTATTTTTTTCTTTAAATAACTGATCTGAAAAATAACTGATCTGGAGGACAGTCAGACCCAAACAAACATGAGGGTAAATTTGACAAGGTTTAAAACGCAGTTGACCCAAAAAGACCCTAACAGAAAGAGAACACTGGCAACAGCATGATGCTCCAACAATAAACAAACAGTAGCTGTACTACCACTGGTGACACTGGAGTATTATATAGTACTGTAATTTATTTTACTGTGAAACTGTTTCAGCAACCCAAGGTGATTTTACATTTTAAAAATGTGCACATTATTTTTAGACAACAGATGTATGTTGATCTGGTCCATTTGTTTTAATTTAATCTAATGCATTTTATGCATAATTTGTAGAAATAATAAGAAATATTTAGGGCTACAGCTAACAGCTATTTTCATTATTGATCATTTGCTAATTATTTTTAGGATTAATTGATGTATTATCTATTCTGTTAAATGTCAGTAAAATAGTGAAAACTGTCCTTCCCAGTCCAAGTTAACGCCTTCAAATTACCTATTTGTCAGATCAATAGAGAAAGTGATATACAAATCATTCAGCATTACAGCTCACGTGTCATTGTTTTTGGGAGAACTTAAAACTTACACACATATATACACATATACATATATGTGTGTGTGTGTGTGTGTGTGTGTGTGTGTGTGTGTGTGTGTGTGTATGTATGTATATATGTATATAAATATATGTATTTGTGTATGTATATATATATATATACCTACCTTTACATAACTGGTTCTAAGCACATACATGACCACATTACTGCTCAACCTGTTTATTACTTTATTCACTTTATCACTATTGTACATAAAGTGATTATATTTTATTTTATTCTATTTCATATATCATATTTTATTCCTATTTTTTAACTTTTGCACTATGTCTTTTTCTCATCTCTCATTTTACTTGTGTGATTTTCTTTTGTATATTTTGTGTAAGCAATTACATTGCCAACGACTGCTTCACTGTAATTGTTGCGCATATGACAATAAAGAACTTGAAACTTAAAGAACTTGAAATTTACAACAATTAAAGACAGGAGTCCTTATTGACCATAGAATGTATGGAAGACAAACACACTCTTAACTCATTTCAGCCATGGTCCGATCAGTTCCAATGATTATTTAAATAGACACATGGAACATCATCATCTATGGAACATATATTTAAGATCACAGACAGGAAGCTCTTTTAAACTGTAGATCAGTTGCAGTTCTTATGAACATAGCTGTGTGAGTTCAGTTTGGAGCTCCCTGTGAACTCAGGCTGCAGGAGAGAGCTGCTGATGGTCGGTGTTCTCTTACAGAACACCGGCGGTTCTGTCAGTCGCACTGCTCAGATGGTTTTTACTACGAAATGATTCTTGACTTTGAGATATTCTGTATCTGCCCTGCAGACTACTGAGGCAGTAGCAACGTTAAGTTAGAGAACAGCCGAAGCAGAGTAAGCAGAACATGAGTGGACTTACGAGGTTACAGAGCTCAGAGGCTGGTCTCTGATCCATCTCCTCTGTGGGGACAGCATCTCCCCCCGATACACTGCCGCTCCGACTGGCTCCTCTATCCCCGTCCTGTCTGCCGTCCTCTCTCTCTCTCTCTCTCTCTCTCTCTCTCTCTCTGTGTGTGTGTGTGTGTGTGTGTTGCTCTCTCGACTCCTCCTGCTGAGCCGTCATCACTTTCACGATAACGTGCATTAGGCATGAGCACGGAGAGAGAGAGAGAGAGAGAGAGAGAGAGAGAGAGAGAGCTGTAGACAGAGAGCTGAAATTCTGTCAAATACAAGTGTGCTTTGTTGACATAATAAAACTCAATATGTAATACAGCAAAAGCAAGTTGTACAAGATTACGGTGTAAGTATAATAATTAAATAGGTATCACACAAACTTCATAAGTGTTTGTGTGGGAGGGGGGTCCTTCTTGTTCTGTCTAAGAGTTAGATAGATGCAGCTACATTTCTGAAGTTTGCATTTCTACTATACATAATGGGTGATGTCCTCATGTGAAGGACTGCTGTTCAATCTGTAAAGCCTTTCTGCTGCAGCAGTACAGGACACAGAGGAGAAACTTCACTTCCACTTCTGTAATTTGAATTTAAAAGGTCTTCTCAATGTGCATCACTGTTTTTTTTCCACATAAACAACGTAGGAAATAATCAGTACTGAATAATTTGCTGATGTATTTCATCTTGTTTTCTCAGTACTCTGTATCTAGATTTTCTCTCTGCTCTGCTGTCATTGGATGTGTCATAGAGAGATGATGGAGGTTGTAGTTTTTCAGCTGGGAGGCTTCTGTGCTTCATCAGAGGGTCTGTGGCTGTGGGGTAGGGCAGTCTATATAAGAGCTGTACGATGCCAACAGGACTCTCCAAGAATACTAAATTAGAAATGTTGGTTATTATATTAGCCTGCTGGCATTTAAGAGACCATTAAGTGTGCTGTCTTAAAATAAAATGACTGTTGCGGTTAGTCCATAAACTGTAGCACCCTGGATGTATTTTCCAGTCGGTGGCACCCAGTGAATAAATCCTCTGCGTGGTAGTCAGTGTAAATGATTTTGAAAATAGATGTGTCCCTGCAGGCTCAGACTCCAGGAATAGCCTTTTATTTGTCAGCAGTGACTTATAAATGAAGTTTAGGCGAAGTACAATCAGTGAGACTCCACCCAACTAAGTTTCATCACATCCAGAGCCCCTGATAGAGCTCATCAGAAGCCTGCTCCTCATCACATCCATCCAGATCTTCAGCCCCTCTCTTCATCAGATCACCACCACCACCACCACCAGTGTCTTGACTCCGTCAGAGGCAAATCCTATACTACTCATAGCTTCAGGACCCACCTAAAATATGGTGCCTTCACAATGGGGTCTAATCGTCAAAGACACTCAACATTTCTCATCTTTATTGTGCACATCAGTAAAATATTTGTTCACTCTTAATAAAGTCTCTCCTGCAGCAGTCACACACTTACAGACCTCCTCTACTCTGCACTTTTTGCCTTCCATCTGGGACACGTGCAAGCAGGCTATCACTGCATGATAACACAAGTCAAATTCAGCATATGTCAACAAACCACCTTGATTAAGAGCAGTGAAGGTCAGTGGATATCGAGTGAAAGGGACAAACTCTTATCAGGGAAACACTACCGAACCAGAGACTCAGGGACTATCACAGAATGTGACAGAATGAATTTGTGCCAATAGTTGCTATAAAAACTGTCCACAGTGATGTCTGTGGGTTATCCAAATTATCAGTGACGTGGTTATTAAATAGAAATTTAAATTTTTAAATGTCTGTTTTCATTGATGTAGCTAATTGTTATGTAACTTTTTATGTAGCTTTTTTTTTTTTGTTGCAGGTGGCAGTCAACTCATGACTTTGATTTCACTAAAAACCTGGCTACAGCCATGGCTAAGAGCACTGCATACTACATTTCATTAAATTCCTAAAATATTTTTTACATAGAGTATGACTGGACAAAAATGTGACAAATTTGCTGTGGAAACTGTAGCATTAGAAGTATTTACATGGACCCCTGGTTATTTCATTAAAGTTTTGTACCACAGAAGGACAAGATGACAGTTTGAATACATCCTGGAGATGCCCTGCATCTTAGAAAAGCAACTCTGATATCAGCCATGCCCATTAGGGCAAGTAGATTAACTTGTGTCAGTGGGCAGAAGAGAGACCAGCACAGAAGCATTGTCAGGTGGCTTTGAATACTTTGTTTGCTTAGATGAAAGCTGTGCTGTGTGTTTTATTAAGTTGATTCTTGTTTTAGGTTGATATATAAGTTACAATGAATGTCCACAGGTTTTTAAATCCTCTATTAAAACTAACCTGATCCTCCTCTTGTACAATACTTAAACAATGCTGCAGTGGAGTCTCAGGCCAGCGCTCACATGGCATTTGAGCCATGGTCACAGAAAGTACCCTTCTGTTCAGAGCAGTGTAGCCGTTTTTGTATAAGAGATGTTTTTCTTGGTGCCAAGCCTGCCCATATAATCTGCTGTCTGTGCCTCAGTTGTGCTGCTGTTAGGGAAGGGGGGGGGGGGGGGGAAGACTCGGCAGTTGAGGGGTGTTAGGGGGGCATTTGGCCCACAAAAGACTCCTTTGTCTCCATGAACAGAGAGGTAAAATGAGCCTGCATCAGTCACACTCACAGGGGTGAACATGGCATTGTGTAAGTCCTGCACCCCACACACACATCCATACACACTCACACACCCTTCTTCTCACTCCTTCTTTGCCCAGAGAGGATGACATTGTGTACAACTGCAGGGCATTAACAGTAGGTGTGTGTAAGTCGGGTGTGTGTGTATAAGCAGGAGGACAGAGTGGCAGGTGGTGATTAGGCATAACAAAGATGAAACAGACTTTTACAGTTTGGGATGAAACACAGACCCTTCGGACCTATCAATTATAAATCCATACAAATCAGCCTTATTGTGTAACTTCAAGGGTCAGTACATAATACAAAACATGTATTTTCTCCCTCTGGTGGTATCTGTCCATGCAGATAGTTCAGGTTTTATTTGTCCAAGTTTGGAGATATTTGTCTCTGAGATTTCTGCCTCCATCTTAATACAATGGATATTAATTCAATTTAGTGTCTGGTGCTTACAGCGATGACATTTAAAAAGAATTAGAAGCAACTGTCTTTCCAGAAACAGTGCCCCTGTTACTCGTAGGGACTATTTATTTTCTACAAATTTTTGCAGAGCTGGTTTTTGGAATAATTACATTATTATTACACTACGTTGTTTACATCCATGCTTGCTGGCTGGCAGTCTTCCTCCACGCCTTTGTTGACACCCTGCCACATTTCTTGGCCATTCAAACATTGATCCATAGCACCACTAGTGGTCAAAAACTCCACAGGATACTTTTATATGAAGAAATAACAATACAATAATGTACAGTATGTTTCAGTTTTGAAATCCTAGCACTGCATTGAAAAAAAGAGTTAAGTGCATTTGTTTACAATTGTTTCACATGATTTGAGTTTGGCAATCCATCACAGTAAATATTGTATATACTGTGCTGCAATGCAAATATAATGTACCTTTCACTAAAGAGACAGTTGGCAGTTGAAGATTCACATCATAGGAAAAATCTCAGCCATTTCATGTCTCCCGTGGGTCTGGAGGAGCTTTGTCAAAGTCTGAGAAAATAACCCCAATGAGGTCATAGTGATGATATCAGGGTTACCATGGCCAGGACTAAGAGAACACAGATGCTTCATAGAAAGCCTGAATTACAAACTGGAGGTGGAGTTGGAAAGATGTGGGCATTTACCAATCAGGCAGGTCTAACGTTAGGTCCAGTTGCCTCTCAGGAAGTGTTGGATTCAGTGTTTTCGGAGCTTGACTAGTACTAGAGAAAAAACG
Organism: Lateolabrax maculatus; assembly: GCA_031216445.1. Lineage (NCBI taxonomy): Eukaryota > Metazoa > Chordata > Actinopteri > Acropomatiformes > Lateolabracidae > Lateolabrax > Lateolabrax maculatus. The sequence continues at coordinate 28,321,667 of CM062202.1, read as the reverse complement.
GCAATCCACACAGAAAGTCTGTCATAGAAAAGATTCATTTTGATCATTTTGTGAAAGTGCAATAATAAATCTCTGGGATAACTCTTTAAGATTCTTTATTTTCATGAAAAATATGGAAATTAAGTGAAATCAGTGGCTGCCTCGGAAAGTGGGAAACGACTTTCAACAACAACTCTCTTTGGAAAATGGTCAGCAGTGATGAAAAGTACATGTGATTTGTAGTAATTTGATTAAAACACATTTAAACAGAGGGAGTTGGCAGTGACAGGGAGGGCAGGACACATGAGGGACAAATATAGGGGAAAATGGGAAAAAGGGTTAGGACTGTTGTCAGCAGAATAAGAACTCAAGCTGAACATGAAACCTTACTGTCATACATCTGGAACTCAACTCAGGCTGTTGGATGTGTAGATGCCTTTGCATTACTCTAACATGCCAGACAAAAACACACACTGAGAGGTGGGTGACTCTGTTCCCTATCACGTATGTGGCCTTTCTCTTTTTTTTCACTTTCTCTCTCCCTTTCTGCTTTATTTTTCAAAAGGTTCTTCCTCTCTCTTCTCCTCACACAAGTTGACATGTTTAGACATTCCTGCATTTTCCTCACCAGATATTGTTTTACCATACACATTCAAAATGGAAAGACGTCATCAGAGAGGTTATATTAGCAGGGAAAAGGTCCCTGCAATAGTCAGCAGGGACAGATTGGCCTAATTTGATTGCTTCTCGTTGACTCTCAGCGATACATATTCATTATAAACCATTCTTGTCCTCAGAGAGCCACTGAAACTCTGTCTATGTCTCGCTCACTATTAGAGAGACATAGAGAGATTCTGAAAAACTGGAGCTGCTCTCAATGACCAGAATAGCTTTATGAGCTCAGTGAATCATTCATCTCAAGGACAAATTGGCAGAAGGACAGTGTTTGAATGGAGACACTGTTCACTTCCTTTATTGTTCATTTAGATGAAGTGACTGAAGATGTTCTACCACTGCTCTACTAGTGGCACTACCTGAGGACGGGGATGTCCGTCAGTTAGCATGTCAGTCACTTCGTCTGGTCAAACATTTTGGTCCACATCAAGATATCGCTATTTCTTTACTAAGTAGGTTCTCTAACCTTAACAAAAATCCTAATGCCATTTTTAATAATGGATACATAAACTTATTTTGTTGTTTAGTTTTGAGAACTTGTTGAGATTTTTGATTGCAACTGAAACTATCTTATATTTTAATAAGGTTGCCAACCTTACACCAAACAACTTTACAAGCGAATACACTGTGGCAAACAAATTTCCAACGTCAGAGTAAATTCATGAGTGTCTTGTTAAAGTTGTGGCGTGGTCCCGTCATCTCGATCATTTGGTGTAAGGTGGTCATAAAACTGTCCGAGCTGTGTTAAGTCAGTCTTTTTCTCATCTTGATGTTCCAATAAAATCAAACATTTTTAATATTATCTGAGGGTTTTGGTCTTGGCTAATGCAAATAGTGAAGTTCAATGACGTGAACATTGTCAACAACCAATAGGTGCGCTCTAAACAAGAAGCAGCAAGCCAAGTAGATAGTAAACATGGAGGGGGCTCTGGGGAGGCGCACAAACGTGAACAAGTCTCGGTTCTCTTGGATTGTGGAAAATATGGAGAAACCGGTGGAACTGTGGAGTGAACAAGACTGCCACTTTGACATGTCCTCCCATTTATGCCACGATAGAGTGGACCACGAAAAAACTAACCACTGTCACGTAGAAGAAAAGGGTTCCATTCACCAACAGGGACAACAGAGTTTTTTAGCAGCTGCTGATTATTCACCATGAAAGTAATACAGTGTCATATCATAGAGCATCTTCAGTCCAAGTGAGGATTTGGTTACCTTCCCTTGAAAAGCAGAAAATAAGAAAATTTGCAAAGCAGAAATAGGATTCATATATATATCAGTTTTTCTTCTAATAAATTTCAACCACAAGTAGTGTCCCTGCAAGATCCCCAGCCTTTGCAAAATCTTACTGTTGGGACTAAAAAATCAAATGTCTTTTCAATGTCTTCTAGTGCATGGTAGGCTTAACAATTATTTTCATTATCGATTAATATGCAGATGATTTTCTCAATTAATTATTGTTTTAATCATCAATTCATTGTTTGGTATATAAAAAGTCAGAAAATAGTGAGCAATGTTCTCGGTTCCTCAGAGTCCAAGGTGATGTCTCCAAATATCTTGTTTTGGCCAACCTAGTGTCCAAAACCCAAACAGATTCAGTTTACTAACATCGAAGACGGAGGAAACCACTTGAGAAGCTGAAACCAGTGAATGTTTGGCATTTCTGCTTGTGTTCAGGATTCATTTTCTGCCGATCAACTAATCGATGAACAAAATCAATGATGGAATGTGATTATTTTTGAAAGGTTCAGGACTTTATCAAAGGAAATATGATTCATCCTCTGGGGAATAGTTGTTGTGACATTTCAGTTTGGATCACAGTGGTGGACTGACCAACCGAAACTGCCATCCCAAGAGCCACTGTGACCAGTTTAGCTAAAAATGCTGGTGTGCAGCTCTTACTGTGCTGTGGTGAAAAGGTTCATCCAGTGCTGATTAGTCCGAATGTGTCTGTAGAGGTTCTTGCTGCAGTGTATGACTCTTTTCACTCACAGCTTGGATTCATCATTGTCTGTGTGGATAAACTTTCTGACCAGTGACCAAATGATCATCCCCTAAATTCAAAATGAAATCGAATGATAGATATTCTGTGTACCAGTGTGTGGGGTGCGACACTACAGCTAAATAGAGCAGATGCACTTTTAGTTAAAAATCTTGACAAATGAAGATGTTGGACAGCAGAGAATGTCAATAGTTAGTTGTGTTTCCATCACTTCGGACAATTTTACATTGACTTAAATTAATTTCCTGGAGACTTATCCTAACCCTTACCATAACCACTACCTTACATTAGGCCACCTTTCTTTTAACCTATCTTTAAACCTAATCTTCATCCTAAAATCTAATGATTTACGTTATGTGGACTTGTTCTGCCCCAACGGGAAAGCAAGTCCCCACAACATACGATGTCCACAATACATGTCCAAACACAGTTCCACTGTGAGTGAATTCAGCTCTCTCTCTCTGAGTGCTTCAGGAGTTGGTTAGAGAGGAGACTATTGTATTGGAGTGGTATTTATGGGTAGCAATTCACTTGCAAGGGAAAGACCTGCAGGGTTCAAATCACACAGAGGTCCAATAAAAAGAAAAGCCTAAAGGTTTGGAGGAAGGAAGGAAGGAAAGAAGGAAGGAAAGAAAGAAAGAAAGAAAGAAAGAAAGAAAGAAAGAAAGAAAGAAAGAATGAAAGAGAATCTCATGAAATCCAAATAAATTCTTTCTTGCCACTCATGAAATTTATTAAATGTAAAACAAGGATTCCAGATTGAAATGTGATGTGAGTGATGGGCTCAGAGTACCTCGCTATACAAGGATCTTGTAAAACTGTCTTTCTGAAAGGCATAGCGGTGTAAATCACCAGTACAAGCTCATGAAACAAATCAAATAAAAAATGGGGAGGTGGTGAGCAGAGAAATGGAGCTGGTGAGGATGAGGTCAGACAGGAAGGAGAACAGAGTGATTGCTAACTGACAGGTGAGTATGAGGGAAGCCGGGGTCATACTCTCAGCTTTCCCCTGAAAACAATCAAGTTTTTATGAAGCTGAGGTGGCCTGTCATTTCCCGGAGTGCAACCTGTAATGTGACCCCACTGTACACACATCCAACAACCTCCCAACACATACACTCTCACTCATTGACACAGAGAGAGACTGTTACGGTCTTACATGTACTGGTATGAGATAATCCTTGTGGTCCAGTTCCTTTGTGTTTTAATAGAGCCTTGCAGTCTCTCTCCTGAGATTAGTTCACTTCCCTCGCCTCCTGGGATTGGTCTGATTGGACTGGACTATCCCCAGGCTACTTCCACTCAGGTCTCATCCTCCTTATCTTGCCTGACTCTTTCCCATGTTACCAGCTTGGTCCTCCAATTCTGAGTCCGCTGGCTCCAGGCACGGGAATGGATAAAAAATGTGAGTAACAGACAATCGGGGCGTCTATGATTTAATCAAAGCAGTCTACTGGACTGTGCTTCTTTGATATTGTTAAATAGTTTGCTGTGTAGTTGACCTTGTCAGCTTTTGTTTGAATGTATTGAATTTTTAACTTCAAAAACAGTTTAGTGTTTTTGGGACTGAATTAGTTTGATTTTGACTAATCTTGATCCTACTTTATGTTTTGGGAGCTAAAACAATCTCATCACAAACTGACTCAGCCTCTGGGTCTTGATATCTTGTTAGCTTACTTGATGTTCGTAAAACAAATGAACATTCATCTTCATATTCAGTTTATCTCTCTATCGTCCTCAACTAACTGAAACTTCAACACTTGGAAGGCACAAGATTTTGGCCTCATGTTATTATTCTTTTTAGATTCTGGCTTTATCGTCCTATTCTACCTACTAGAGTTTCAGATCACCCATTGAAAGTCTGGGATTTTATGTATTCACCGACTTTAATACTGCTCCCTATCATTGGGCTAGTTTATTCTTTTCTATATTGTTCTTTACATATTTAAATTATTACACATTTCCTTGTTCTTGTTGTAGTGTCTGACAGTACATAACTTTCAAATGCTTAAGTGCAATTTTCTAATAAGCATTTGATGGAAAAAGAAGGACAAACTCCTTGGATACCTCACTGCATCCTGTAATATATTATGAAATAAACAAAGTGATGCATTAAAATGGAGTGTCACACCCAAGATCTGTTAACTAAAGTTCTATGTCAAACTAAGTCTTTTGAATTTACAAGAGTCCCAGAAAGCACGGATCAATGATTCATATTTTAAACAATACTACTGTCATCTTTGTGAAATTTATCTTTGTCTTTATCTCCAACACTAACCCCATACATTATTTGATATTGCATCTCTTGTTAAATTCCCTTCTTCTTAAACTAATTTCAGACAGGCCCAGAGAGCAGCGTCCACGCAGCTCGGCTGCTTATGGATTATATATTATATAGAAAACCAATTAAAAATATGGAAGTGGGAAGTCTACAGGAGGAATGTCCAGCCCTAGCACCCTAGCTGGTTACACTTGCAGACTACATGTTCACTGTCATTTCCTTCAGTGAATTCACAGCTGCACCCGCCAGCAGGCCTGTTGAGTTCAGTTTTATTGGCCAAGTATGTGTACAGATACGTAATAAGTAATTTACCTCCTAGTTTATATACATGAGGTAGGTGGATATGACATTAAATGTATGTACACAATATACAGTATGCTTGGATTTATATTTGGCAATGATGATGTGTTAAAATGTATAGATGAGTTGTAGAGCCACAGATACAGTGCTTGACCTGAGTGACTGTAACATCAGGGCTTATACTGTTGGAGTGATGACTGTCTGACTCTGTGGATCTTAACCAAACAGCCACCACTGTGGCCCAAATTTAAAGTTAAAATGTGAGTTAAACAATGTGGAAGTGACTTGAGATGCAGTTCCACAAACTACCACATGCTAGCTCCCAGAAATCTCTGAAAATATTGAAAAAAAAATACTTTTATATAAATAATTTTCTCCCCCAAAAATATTTTTGTCCCAGTGGCTGTTAACTTCTGTGTCTTTTTGGTTGAGTCGCAGTTCCATTAAGGAGATGTTAAAGCATGAAAAGTAGTATTTCCTGTGACTGACAAAGCTGTCAGCGTAACACATGGAGTTTGTTCTTACATGCCTTAATGTTGCAGCATGGTACAGGAGGTAGAGTGGTCATCTAGTAATTGGAATGTTACAGGTTAAGCAAGAACCCCGAACCACTCCTGATGAGCAGGTTGGCACCTTGCATGGCAGTCTTTCTATGAATGTGTGTGCGATTGAGGGAATGTTGGCATGTGTTGTAAAACTTTTTGAGTGGTCGGTAGATTAGAAAAAGCTCTATATAGATCCCATCCATTTACCATTTTCCGAGAGATTGAGTCTTTGAGTCCAGGCTTCCAATCATCCCTTCAGAAGACAACATGTTGCTGACACAACAGCGGAGGCATCTGCTGATAGAGATGTGGACAGCACAATAATTCGCAAATGCATATTGGTCTGGAACCTCACAGTTCATTTTTGATTTCCAAGGGGCGTTATCAACGGGTGCAGACAACCCATAAGAGCAACAAAACGTCATCAGAAGTTCGGCAAGCACATATTTCTTATAAACATAAAGTTTAAGTGCAGGTGTTTGTTCTTCTTTTAGAGAAACTGACGCAATAGCCGATTCAACCAAACATTCCGTGTCAGCGGCAGCCATCTTGGTTGTTTACAAAGATGCCTCAAAATTGCTCCAAATAAAACATGAGCTTGCAGTCTGGTTCCCAGGCTAACTAAATCTAGCTGGTATTGCTGCAACATCATCTTTTTGGTTGCCATCTCCATCTTGTTCTGCTGACTTGTCTCTGCAACACTTGTGCACTCTGCCCCTTTTTGTGTTTAGCCCCTGGAAATTTTTTGTCCACTTTCTAGTAATTACTTGGACAGCTCTCTGACAACTCTCGGCACCGTTAACCACTTGTCTGCTTTAGCTTCTCTTGTTCAGGTGGTACTGAAATAATCAAAGTTCAGTTGGCTGCACATTTTTGCAGCCTGTTAGTCAGCACAAGTGTTACTGATTAATTTAAAGACTGTTGTTGTGTTCCAATCAACATATACATATATATATAACATATCTTTATAGAAACCTGTGGGCATGAGCAATAGAAGGTCATGAGGGATACTATAAGCATTCATTACTACTATATCTGTTTTTAATATATCATAAACAATATTTATTGTTTCATTGATAGACATTGAGACATTCTTAGCACAGTGTCAAGTTGAGTTCAGCATTTTGAGCAAGGCATAGTTTGTGTAATAAAGTGAGTTTGTGAGCATCACAGAGAGCGTCAACCCCTAGCCCCTACCCCACCACCACCCTGCTTCAGTTTTTAGGCCAACAGATTGGTCTAACTTTCCACTGTAGCATTCTTCTTCTTCACATTCTCAGTCATGGGCACTGGGTGATACAGATGTTGGTATAACAGCCACACCCATCCCACATACCATCAAATACAAACAAATCAGCTCTGCTCTAAGCTGCAGTATTTAACCACATTCTCTCACCCATGTATGAAATAACTGGAGAGAGAGAGAGAGAGAGAGAGAGAGATACAGAGAGAGAGACGGACATGAACAAAGTGAATGTGCAGCAGCCAGTAAGACAGACTAATGAGAGGGAAGCATCCAGCAGCAGTCACAAATCTTTGGACTGGGAGCAGCCTGTCTTTATTTAGACAATCAGACAAAAGGAAAGGAGCTGGATGATGGTTTGGTTAGAGAAACTCAACAGTGGTCAGGCAGTTGCTCATAAAAACTGTGAACCACTTTGAAAGCTAAAGTGTCAGACCCTGTGTGCACCATGTGCTGACAGTTTGCAACTCACAGAGGTCTGACATATTTGATAGCTGTTTTTTGTAGTGTAAAGAAGTAATGTACTTAAGTCTGGTGCTTCCTGCTGCTGCTGCTTAAAACAATGTTGATGAGACGAGAGTGTAGAAAAAACCAAAACAATGAGCTCAGAGATGCTAAAAAGCTCTTCAGAGCTGAAGGGACCTGCAGAGTTGGTCATAATTCACTATGAGCAACACTTTTCACATTACATATAGTAATTTCATCCATTTTCAATATTGATTGTTTTAAATTCAGGACTAGTTATCATGCTGAAAAGTGGACATTTGTGGCCATTTTGACACTTTACTGATACAGGAGGCGATTATAAATTCCAATTCGTGGGCCTGAAAAAATGCACATTTAATTGAAATAATTCTGCCTCCATGCTGCAGGGAGCATTTCCACTTTAGCTTTTGTGTGGGCAGCCTGTAACAGCACTCATTCCATCCATGACCCAACCTGCTTTCATCAATGTCTGCTACATGCTGATAGGCTCGCAGCACACTTATCAGCAAATCAATAATGCCTTTTTTAACCCTAGAAGTTGCCCAGTGCAGTTTTCCACCAATCAATGAAGTTAAACTAAGCCTCAACAGCATTAGCTGACAATGATGCTGAACAGCTACAGGAGCTGTGCTGTAAGCCAACTCTTCAGAAAACCAGATGTAGCACACGGCTCCTAAAACTACTGGTAGTAGAGGTAATGCAGTAAATTAATAATTAGTAAAGACTACATTTATACTGGTCTATAACTTTGAGGATACCAAACTCGAACAGGAGGCAGAAAAGACTATTTGCAATATTCCACTACCACACCAGACAAAGAGCTATGAACTGGTACCTTGTATTTTTTTAAATAAACAAAATAAAACAAATAACCATAGATTCAGTATACAGTTCAATTCCACAAAGAAATTCAGTAACAGAGTATTTCTTTTGTCACTCTTTCTTTGGTTCTATTCAACTACCATTCTGCCTGACTGAATGCACCCTAATATAAGAAATTTGGAATCTCAATTCTCAATATTTGCATTAGGTAGTTAACAATATTAAAACAATACCCGGTTCTAATTATCACTTTACAACTCGCTTCAACTGTACAATAGTTTACTTTTTACTATATCAGCAATAACAAAATCACTGTGACCAAGGCACAATAATACACCATATCAATAATATAAATACTCAGTACATTCACTTAAACCAGTGAGGATTATGACTCAATCCTTCCGCAGGCACAGGGAAAGGGTTTACAGAAGAATGACTTTACCCATTTTTTGACTTTCACTTTCACACATACCTTCTTCAGAGTCTGGGATTTGTGGTTGTGCAAGTGTTGCTGTAAGCTGTGTAAGTGTTGTAAAGCCCCTTTCACACATAGTTCCATGTAAATTGTATTTGTGTGTGTGTGTGTGTGTGTATTCATACATGTAATTCACTGGTATAGTTCAGGAATGATTCTTCTGTGGTTTTGTACTGAGTGTGTTTCTGCACCCGGTCATGTCTCTGTGTTAACTTCATCTGGGGCCCTGGGCAGTATTCAAACCCCCAAACTCCTTAAAAAATAAACAAAAACTGAATATTAAGAAACTAAACAAATGATCCTGGAAAAACTTCATATCACTTCAATTAAATAATTCCAGTTTAAGGTCCACTTAAACTTAACCTAACCCTAAACTTGAAATTGTGAATAAAAACAAACTTTAGACTTAAGAGGACTTGTTCATGAGTTACTCAGATCCCATAAATAGAAGCTCAGTTTGCATATACCCCAGGTCACGCATCTCAAACATCCCGTCTTTGTTGTGGGGTTTGCACTGTGTTGGTTTTCATCATCGAAACTCTTGAATCAATTAGAAACTAGCTTGTTAACTCATACAATCGCACCTAGATAGGTCCTAGAACATTAATGTAAATAATTAATCAATTCAGGCAATACATAATATAAATCCATCTATTATCTATACTGCTTATCCTGGAGCCAATCCCAAATGACAAGAGAGGTACATCCTGGACAGATCGCCAGTCAATCACAGGGACACATAGAGACAGACAACCATTCACACTCACATTCACACCTACGGACAATTTAGAGTCACCAGTGAACCTAACCTGCATGTCTTTGGATTGTGGGAGGAAGCGGGAACATCTGGAGAGAACCCATGCAAGCACCGGAGGAACATGCAAACTCTAGCCGGCTGGCGGGTTTGAAGCCGGAACTTTCTTGCTGTGAGGCGACCGTGCTAAACAATGCACAACCGTACCACCCAGAGCTAAAAAAAATACTGACTGCAGGGTTTCAAAGCAAACTGATCATAAAGACATTATAAAAGCTATGTTCTTTTGTTTTTAATAGATTTGAAATGAAATCTGATATGTATGGCTCTGTAAATGAAATTTGAGGGCTTTTAAAAATACAAAAGTTTTGGCCCCTTTACGCTGGGCTGTTCGGGGCTGGGAGAGAAACATGGTAAAATATCTGCTCGTCAATCCAAAAGTCAAGTCATGTCAGTTCTATTTGTATAGTGCCAAATCATAACAAAAGTTATACCCAACAGTTCCCACCATGAGCAAGCACTTGGCGACAGTGGTGAGGAAAAACTCCCTTTTAACAGGTAGAAACCTATAAAGGCCTCCTGCCTTTGCTGGGAACATTTCTGCGCACTCGGGTCACAGTAGGACACTAGAGATACAGTAGTGTGGTCTAGTAAAAGCTGTTTTGGTGTTAAAGTTTGATAAAGATTATTCTTGAATGTATTGTGTATATAATGTGTAATGTATATAGGATACTGATTCACCTCCTGCTGTGATTTTTAAAAAGCAAACCAATATACTTGAAGTAGTCATGGTATGGGAATGTGTTTCAGCACTTTTTCTTCAAACTAACAGACCAGAGGGAGGTGTGCAGATGAATATGAGATGAGAGAATGTGAGGCCAGGAAGATGATGAAAAATAAAGCAACCCAACTTCCTGCTGGCTCAGTGGACTCAGGAGCAAACCACGTCATTCCACTCTTTCTCGTTGTTTCCTCCCTCTCTCTCGCTCTCTCTCTCTCTCTCTCTCTCTCTCTCTCTCTCTCTCTCTCTCTCTCTCTCTCTCACACACACACACACACACACACACACAAAGTATATAATACACCCTCCAGCCTTGGCTGCTCTTTTCTCCCACAAATAGGTTTCCACTCATTTATTACCAGGATGAGGAACAGATGCCTTCTCTCCACTTTGCTTTCTTTTTTTCTCTGGAATGTTTGCATGTGTTCTACTATCACACAAAGGGGAATCATTGTATATAAGGAGCATTGCTGAATCATTACTCTATCACAGAATCATGAAATAGTTTAATTTAAATACCCAGAAAAAAGTTACAAAAACACTGATTCCTTCCTGGCATGAATAGAGTTATTTTTATTTATGTGACATTTTACTTAGAACTTGTGCAAGCAAAGTAAATTGTTTAGAGATTATTTTTCAAACATTCAAAAGTCATCTCCCTGAAGCTGAGAGCAGTCAATGGAAGGTTAAGGATGACGGAAGAGTGGGAAATCCTTTCTATAACATAGTTTCTAGACAGCATGCAGGGCAGGAAATGAGTTATCTTATGCCACTTTATACATGTTGGATGTCTCAGAGATTGTTCACTGTATAATACGAAACTGTATCAACCTTCAAAGGACAAGAATTCAAGTCTAAAGTCCTGCCAGCAGGCCCTAGAAGCTGCCTGAAAAGTGTTGGACAGAAAGAATAACATTCTGATGATATTGTTTTTCCTACAGTATTACCAGGTTTTCCTGAGGGTGGCGCTAGAGGAAAGGTCAGAAGGTCATTACAAGCACAAGTGTTTACCGCCTTTGAGAACATAATGTGCCCAGAAAAATTCATGGCAATCTGTCAATTTTCATATGTATTTAAATTGATCTATTGGTCTGGAGGAATGTTAAATATTCAGCGTACACATGGAAGTCCATGGCCCCAGGTGTTCTACATAATAATGGCCTTCCAACTAGATTTTGACACAGGGCTACTCTAGAAGACAGGGCCACGTGATTGGCTAATGATGCAGGACCTGCCTTAATTGATTACCAAATTACCAAAACCCAATAACACGCAGTGAACCAAGGACTCTGGGGCATTGCCTGCTTTGCCTGGTTCATAACCCAACTTTTAAAATGAAATAAATCAAATAACATTAAAGAAAAGAAATTCAAAATAATAAACTCTTATCTGGCCTAGTGGAGATATCTTTCTGTGAAACTAAAGTCACTTTGAGAACTTGCTGAAGAGACTTTAGCACTATTTTGCCTGATATAAATCTTCACAGAATCCTTTCACAGTAAGAGTACCAAACTAACGTAATGTGAGGATGCTGTATGAACACCATTGGTCTTTGCTATGACTGAAGGTTGTAATATCTTATTTACCTTCTATTGTATTTAAAAATCATTGTGCCCTCCATTAAATCAGCAGTTTGCTTCAATCATGACCAAATGTCAAGCTGGGAGCTTTGTCAGCAACATAAAGAACCAGTGTCTAGATCAGAAGAGAGAGTCACTGGTCAAATTACCCTGCATTCATTAGAATCAGCACAGAGGGTTCTCATTTCACAGTGGAACAGGGGGGAGAAAGAAAGAAAAGAGTTGGGCCTGCTGCACCTGAAAACGAGTCTCAGTAATTGTAACATTCTTTAATACAGTGACGTAATAACAGTGGTTTTAACACAGTGACCGATGCAAACACCACAGCCTTCAGCCAAACAAACACACACACACACACACACACACACACACACACACACACACACTCACTGATGGAGGGTGCTGCCATGCCTGAGCCAGGTCTGAACATGTCAAAGCAGCATATGTCTACACATTGTCGCCATATGACATTCATTCCAACACCAGTGGAGAAGGAGACCAGGGGGATTTGTCTAGACACTTTTTAACTCTTTAATAACAATGAGAATCAAAAGTTGATCTTATATATAATTTACTGGCACATAATCCCTGCAGCAAATGAAGAGTAACAAGGAACCAGTTACAACCTGTACTGTAGATTACCATAGGCTGGTGTGGAAATATCACTTTCTTTCTGTTTTCTTTCTCCCACATTTTACCCACCCTCATGGGTGTAGCACTAAAATCTGGGACTTGTACATATGCAACCTTAGTGGGCCCCCTTCCCCTTTGTCATGCAAGTACAAATAACTAAATCATCTATACCCACCACAGCAATAGCCTGTTCACCCTGCTGCTGTCTGGCATGAGATAGAGAAGTATCGCTCACATATTTTTTTCAAGAATTTTTTTTTTTTTTTTTACGAGAACTGTTGGAGGGAGCCTGAGATTCAAGAATTTCATTGTCAACGTCTGCTTTCTCTGATTGTTGTGCATATGACAATAAAAAAAGAACTTGAGACCATGAACTTGAAATTTTAAATGTTTGATTATTTGACACTTTTATGACTCTTGTCATTTCATTTTTATTCATTCTATTTGTTGCTTGAATGATTTTTGTCTACCTTTATACGAGTTTGTCTTGTATGCTGGTTTTGTGGTTGTCTGTAAATGTTTGTCATTTTCAGGTATCTCTGAAAAAACAGATCTTGATCTCCATAAAAAATACCTGTTTAAATAAAGGGCACAAGCACTTGAGGCCTGTATGAAGCTGACTGGACACATTTTTTAAGGACATGTTGGCTGGAGACTGTCCTCCCAAGAAGTACAACAACATTAGTCATCTCAGCCAGTGCCCCATTACAACATCTGGTTAATAGTCATCTGGCCAATAGTAACGTCTGAACACCTCTATGTGTCATTTTAGACATGGGATGGACAAACAACATATTTCGTCTAATTTGTAGGACTTGTGGTGATGACAGTGAAGCTGAAGGGCCCCTGTCTTTATCTGCCTTGGAGCTACTGAGCATTGATTTAATGCCAGACCAAGACAGAGTGAAAGCAAAGCTGTAAAAGATGAGAAGAAAGAACCGCTCCTTCTCTCTTTCTGTAGGGCAGTCATGCTCAACCCAGCCTGCCATAGACAGTAGCCAAATGCAACAACCTAAATAATTCAGCTGACCGACCAGAATGACATGAGCTGAGCCTGCTCAGCTGACAGTGCTCTGGACTCTCATTAACACGACAGGGGATCATATTGCTCCTAGTCACAGCAGCCTGGACTTTTAAAGGGTCATTCCATGGATTTGTACAAGTTATCTTAGGAATACTACTCAGTATTCCTAAAAAGGTGTATTATGTCTTCTAGGTGTGAATTTAAGTCAAGTCAATTTTATTTGTATAGCACCAAATCCTAACAAAAGTTATCTCAAGACGCTTTTCACATAGAGTAGGTGTAGACCATACTCTTTAAAATATTATTTACAGAGACCCAACAGTTCCCACCATGAGCAGCACTTGGCGACAGTGGCGAGGAAAAACTCCCTTTCAACAGGTAGAAACCTCGGGCAGAACCAGGCTCTGGGTGGGCGGCCATCTGCATCGACCCAGTTGGGTTGAAAGGGGAGGAGAGAGGGGGAGAGGGGAGACAGAACAGGAGGAGAGACAACAAATCAGACTAATAATAATAACAACTGCAGCAGTGAGTGTGGAGCAGGAAAATGGGGGCAGTAGACGGCCGGCAATCACAGATCCAGACTCTACAGCTCCAGGGGCGGAAATACCTGCAGAAAGTGAGAAGGCAAAAAAGCACAAAAAGCACAAAACTATAACTATAACTATCCTAACTATTACCTTTATCAAAAAGGAACGTTTTTAGCATACTCTTAAACGAGGAGAGGGTGTCTGCCTCCCGAACCCAAACTGGGAGCTGGTTCCACAGAAGAGGAGCTTGATAACTAAAGGCTCTGGCTCCCATTCTACTTTTAGAGACTTTAGGTACCACAAGTAACCCTTAAAATAAAATAGAAAAATGTAGATTTGTAGTTAAAAATATAAGTGAGAGCTATATAAACAGCACAACTTTTTCTTTTTTGGAATGCATTTGAAAATATTAGTTCTGTATGTACAGCGAGTGTGTCTATGTACAGGTATCAGCATAGTGCAGATGGTTGGTGCAGGAATATAGGTGGTTGACGGTCTTCATGGGGCTTGTTTTCCATTTGACGCCCTTTTTTGGTCACAACAGTAAACTCACGGCTGTAAACTGTGGGTAGTATGTGTTTCTGATGTCTTGGTACAGTTGGCAGGAGGTTAAAAAGTGCAGCTCGGTTTCCACCTCCTGCTGTGTGCAGTGGGTTAAGCAGCCTAGTTGGGATGGGGTCTAAGAGGCAGGTTGTTGGTTTAGACGAAGAAATCATTGAAGTTAGTTGAAGGTCAATTGGAGAAAAACAGTCTAAATATATATCCGGTTCTACAGCTGTTTCTGAGGTTCCTGTACTTGAAGATATATCTGAACTGGCTAAGGGCACAAGATGATGAATATTCTTTAAATAGTTAGAATTTTATCATCAGAGAAGCTCATGAAGTTATTACTACTGAGAGCTCTGGGAATACATGGCTCAACAGAGCTCTGACTCTGTGTCAGCCTGGCTACAGTGCTGAAAAGAAACTTGGGGTTGTTCCTATGTTCTTCTACTAGTGAGGAGTAATAGGCTCCTCTGGCATTACGGAGGGCCTTCCTGTATGTTCTAAGACTATCTTGCCAAACTAAATGAGATTCCTCCAGTTTGGTGGAACGCCATTTCCTTTCTAATTTTCGCGATGTTTCTTTTAATTTGCGAGTGAAGGAGTTATACCATGGAGCTAACCTCTTTTGTTTTATTATCTTCTTTTTCATAGGGGCAATAGAATCGAGAGTTGTTCGCAGCGAGCCTGCAGCACTATCAACCAGATGATCAATTTGGGAGGGACTAAAGGTAACATAGGAGTCCTCCGTTATATTGAGACATGGCACTGAATTAAATGCAGATGGAATCGCTTCTTTAAATTTAGCTACAGCACTATCAGACAGGAAGGATCTAGTGAAGGAATGTTTGCCTAATGGCCTGTAGTCCAGTACTATAAATTCAAAAGTTATTAAATAATGGTCTGATGAGACAGGATTTTGTGGAAAGACTATTAAATGTTCGATTTCAATTCCATATGACAGAACAAGATCGAGGGTGTGGTTAAAACAGTTAGTGGGTTTGTTTACTCTCTTACAGAAACCAATCAAATCTAATAGTGAGATAAACGCAGAACTAAGGCTATCATTATCGACGTCCACGTGAATATTAAAATCTCCTACAATAATGACTTGACTCTGTTTTGAGGACTAAACTTGTTAAAAACTCAGAGAATTCTGCTAAAAATTCAGAATACGGACCAGGAGCGCGGTACATTATGACAAATAGAATTGGCTGTAACTTTTTCCATGTTGGGTGTGAAAGACTAAGAACAAGGCTTTCAAATGAGTTAAAGGTTTAGGTTTAGGGTTGATTAATAAGCTAGAGTCAAAGATGGCTGCAACTCCACTTCCTTGGCCGGTGCCTCGAGGAATATGAGTATTAATGTGACTGGGAGGAGTGGATTAATCTTACCTTCTCTGATAAAACCTGATAAAGTGTTCTGTCCTTGGCCCACTTCTCTTCAGTTTATATATACATGACTCTAGAATCCTGTCTTGGAGCAGATTTCATATTTCCAATGATCCGTTGCTTGTTTTATTGTATTTTTTATGTATATGTTTTCTAAAACATTTGGTGTATCTTAAAGGCCCATCTACAGTAGGATGGGCTTTGAAAATTAGCGTAGGCTATAAATGCTGTGGTATGCTATAAACAAAACAAAAAAATAAAATAAAATAGAATAATTCTGAGAAAAATACTTTTTACAATTACAAACATAGACTGTATAAAAGAAGTGGACATATACATCCATTTGAGTGAGGTGTGCTTGTCTGTTTGCTTGTTCCTTTCATCCCTTTCCCTCTCTCTCCCTCTCGCTACACACCTGTTTGGCATCTGCAATTAGCACATCTGTCTGCCATCAACCCATCACGCCCTCAGTAGAAGAGCCCTGCACCGACAGCCAGTCTCCGCCGGATCGTGTGTCATTCGTGGTGTGTTTATGTGCCACGCTTCCAGCTCAGTATTAAGTTAGTTAACCTGTCTGTCAGTGTTTTACACGCTTGGTGGAGAGGAGGTTCTGGTCCTATCTGTTTGGAGACGCCTAAAGTTATTTAACATCCTGCTGGATTCATATTTTTCACATATGTTTTACAAACAATTTTACATGTATTTGTAATTTTGTCATCATCATTTTTTTTACTGTGATTTCTGTTGGTCTGTTCCGTACACATGACATCTACTGCATGTCCGTCTTGGGAAAGGGATCCCTCCCATGTTGCTCTTCCTGAAGTTCCTTCCATTAGTTTCCTGTTTGAGTTTTTTTTTTTTTTCTGAATTAGATTCAGAAAAAACATAACACTAGCCACAGTGACAGTAGCCAAATGCAACAACATACATTTTTTTTCTAGAATAGAATTTAAAGTCGTCCTCCTCACTTACAAAGCTCTTATTGGTCAGGCACCATCATATCTTAAAGAGCTGATAGTACCGTATTACCCCACTAGAGCACTACGCTCACAGAATGCAGGGTTACTTGTGGTACCTAAAGTCTCTAAAAGTAGAATGGGAGCCAGAGCCTTTAGTTATCAAGCTCCTCTTCTGTGGAATCAGCTCCCAATTTGGGTTCGGGAGGCAGACACCCTCTCTTCGTTTAAGAGTATGCTAAAAACGTTCCTTTTTGATAAAACTTATAGTTAGGGCTGGCTCAGGTGAGTCCTGAACCATCCCTTAGTTATGCTGCTATAGGCTTAGACTGCGGGGGGACTTCCTAGGACGCACTGAGCTTCTCTCTCCTCCTCTCCCTCTCTATCTGTACGCATTCCTATCCCACTAATACAGGTTACCAACTCCATTTCTTCCTGGTAGTCCTTGTGCTTTCTGTGCTTTTTCTCCTTCTCACTTTCTGCAGGTATTTCTGCCTCTGGAGCTGTAGATTCTGGATCTGTGATTGCCGGCCGTCTACTGCCCCCATGTTCCTGCTCCACACTCACTGCTGCAGTTGTTATTATTATTAGTCTGATTTGTTCTCTCTCCTCCTGTTCTGTCTCCCCTCTCCCCCTCTCTCCTCCCCTTTCAACCCAACTCGGTCGGTGCAGATGGCCGCCCACCCAGAGCCTGGTTCTGCTCGAGGTTTCTACCTGTTAAAAGGGAGTTTTTCCTCGCCACTGTCGCCAAGTGCTGCTCATGGTGGGAACTGTTGGGTCTCTGTAAATAATATTTTAAAGAGTATGGTCCAGACCTACTCTATGTGAAAAGTGTCTTTTGTTATGATTTGGCGCTATACAAATAAAATTGACTTGACTTGACTTGACTTGAGGGTCTAGGACAGTGGGAGTTCTATGTTGTACAGAAAGTAAAGCTCACTGAGGCAAATTGGGATTTGTTAGATTTGTTCTATATAAAGAAAATTGATTTGACTGTTTAACACAGAGCTTTATTGTCTAGGAATCTATTCTACAGGAAGCAGCCAGTGCACATAGACGCAACATTCATACATACATACAGACATACAGGGTCTAAACTCTGACTTGAGACAATACAGAGAATAAATATATCAAAATGGGGGAGGCCTGGGCTCTCAGCAAGGAATGTAGATTTAGCAAAAGACAAATGTCTTATAGTTTGTGACTGTTTTTTTTCTCTCTCTCTCTCCCAGTAACAAGAAAGCAGTTTCTGTTTCATTATTTTGGCTTTCATCTCAACACTTTCCCTTTTCTGTCTGCAGAAATCAATAACCCCTTAACCCCTGTCTGCTTGTCTCTCTAGTGGTTGAGAGAACTCAGTGGAATGAGGTGAGGCTGTCCCAGAAGAAAAAAAATAAAACTGTTTCTTTTTAATATAAAGTTGGAGCTGGAGGACTATATAGGTGGGTGGGACTCAACCTGTGAAATAAGGGTGAAAGTGGACACATTCTCTACACAGACTCTAAAGCTGCAGTTTCAGTGGAGCTTTAAAACAAAGTTTTACATCAATATATTTAGACTGCTTTAAGCACAAGCACAGTGGAGGTAATAAAACATGACAAATCAGTCAGAGTTCGAGCTGGTCTCTTAGATACATTAAGAGCTGTTATCAGTTTATCTGCCAGTAAGCAACTTGAACTAGTTAACCCAAATGTTAGCTAACTAGTTTTCACTAACCATGCTAACATTAGCCCTCAGATAGCTTTTAAAGCCATATTTTCAGCGGGACATGGATGAGGAAAGGCAGAGGCAAACAGCTCAGTCAGCCACAGTAAGGTGGAGATGTAAAATGAGAATTCCATTCAAACCTTTTCAAATTATAACATTTTTTTTTTTTTTTTGAATAGATATCTGGTGTTCTCCAGCCAAGGTCATTGATGGACATCTGCTTTCATATGATTGCAACAGCATTTTAAGGTTGAATAATCACTTGGATAACTGTCCTAGTTTTATACTGTTGGGAAATACCCTGATTTCTGTAAAACTTCACCAAGCAGTTGGTGAAACAAAATCTATCTATTGTTGTTGTATCCATACTTGGTGTTCATCCAGACATGGCCATTGATTAATATATGCTTTACATTTAGAGGTGCTCTAAAGGTTATGTGATGTTTAAATTTAATAATTAGATATTTGAATCAACACTTCAAACACACAACAGCTTTATTAAAAGCTACAAAAATGTTAAATAGTATTTATTTTGTATAGATAATAGAAGTGAAGAGTTAAATAGATAGGAGTTAAAATAGGTTGTTGAAGCAGCAAAACAAATTTCACAGGGAGAAATGATATTTAAAGAAGGCACAACCATAATCATAAATTAATATTAGAAAATAAAATAATTTAATTAATAAAGACACAAAGGCAATAAGTTGTGTTTCAGCTATTGTACCAATCAAAACTGTATTTACTGTTTTAAGAAAGTAAACTGCAAGCCTACATATTTTCTAAATATCTTCCAATATGTTCTAAATTGTAAAATGTCCCCATTTTCTTGTTATTACATATCTCATGAAATGGTAAATGGTTTGGATGTGTATTCCCGGGCTTGTACGAGTGTAGATTGAAATTTTTGTAAAAAAGGTCCAGAGTTATAAGGGAAACATACTTGAGTGGACCTGGTATTAAGTGGTAGAAATATTTGTGCAAACTTATATGTTGGATTTGGTCTTCTAGAATACAACATATTTTGTGTGTGTGTGTGTTTGTGCGTGTACACACACCTCATATGATTGCAGATTTGAATGTATTACTGTTAAACATAAAGTCATAACTTGATGGCCCCTGCAGCTACAAAAATGACTGTAGCCTTCAGTTCCTCTCTGACATGATCTCAACAAAATGTGAAGACAAGTAGCAGTACTACAGTGCCTTCGAGAATTATTGGCACCCTTTAGTAAATAATGAGCAAAACATGGTGCAACATTTATTTATTTTTTTATTTCCAAATGACCTTTTTAATTCAAAATATTCACAAAAATCTAAACTTTACTTGAAGTATTATATTTGAAAGAAACATCTAATTCTTATCATGAAACCAATATTTTGTGTGTTGCAATTATTGGCGCCCTTTCATTTAGTATTTTGTGAGGATGCCTTTGCCTTTGACAAGATGAAAGCTCTGAATCTTCTTATAATGCGTGATGAGGTTGGTGAACACATGGCATGTAATCTGTGACCATTCCTCTGTACAGAATCTCTCCAGATCCTTCAGATTCTGAGGACGACACTTGTGGACTCTCCTCTTCATTTCATCCCACAGATTTTTCTATGGGGTTTAGGTTGGGGGATCGTAATGAACATCAAAGATCCACCACCAAACTTCACAGTGGGCATGAGGTGCCTTTCTGAATGGCTATCTTTCTGTCTGTACCAAACCCATCTTTGATGTTTGTTGCCAAAAAGCTCTATTTTGGTCTTATCTGACCATATAACCCGGTCCCACAAAAAGTCCAAATAATGTTAGTAAACTGTTGGCCCTTTAATTTGTTATTGATTGACAGGAGAGGCATTTTTCTGGCAACCATCCCAAATAACTTGTGGGGATGTTGGTGGCATCTGATGGTAGATTCTGAGACTTTCTAACCCAAGACTCAACTAGTCTGTGCAATTCTGGAGTCAGCAGCAGAAGTGTCAGTTTCACTTTTTTAACCCCAGAACATCCCCTGGTGGCAGAGCAGTGGCAAGGACCCCACCCCACCCCCCACCCCCATTTGCAGTTGCCCTACTTGTTATATGGACCTCAATTCCTGTCCTTCCTCTTCAGTCATAGCCAAAAGCTGCCCTTTTCTGCTTCATCAGCAAGGTCTTTAGTTGCTCTTTGGAGCTTTGTCCCAGTTACACATACAACCTGTAGTTGGTTGTGCTTACAGTAAGTCCTGAGTTTTTTGGTGGACAACAGCTCCATCTTCTGTTAGCAGGGCCTCATTACTTAACCTTCTTGTTCAAATTCATTTAAATGTTGTCTGGAGCCTAGGAACTGTGCATATTCGAAAAGAAAAGACAGGACAGTTTACACAATGTCCTGCAGTTTTAAGTTTACTTTGGACCCTCCTCTTGAATCACGAAAAACCCTGCCATCTGTTCAATGAAGGATTTTATTCAGTCTGGATCTTGTATCTAATCTGCACCATCTAACCCTCTGTTTTTGTTTTAGTTCCCACAAACCTCTCACAAAGGCTGTGTGAGTTTTTCTTTCTTTCTTTCTTTCTTTCTTTCTTTCTTTCTTTCTTTCTCTCTCTCTCTCTGTGGCCTTTCCTCTTCCAGGTCTCCATGGTGGAGAGGAGGTTGAGTGGCTCAGGTCCTATTTGGAACCACATCCTTCAAATGTGTTTTATAATCTACATGAAGTTTTGTCATCGTAATTTGTTTATATTGTGATTTTGTGAACCATGTCTTCCTGAGCTTTGTTCCATTTTCCCTGTTAAAGCGTTTTTATTGTGGGAGTTTTTCCCTATCTGAATCAATCATCTAAGGACAGAGGGTGTTGTACGCTATACAGATTGTAAAATCCCCTGATAGAAATTGGGATTTGTGATTTTTGGCTGTATAAATAAAGTATAAAGAGTCACCAATTAACCTAACCTACATGTCTTTGGACTGTGTGAGTAAACTGGAACTCCTGGAGAAAACCCACGCAGGCATGGGTGTTTGCTCCAGTCAGAACAGGCACCGAAAGGCCCCATCCTTGCTGTGCTAACTGTGCTATACTTTGCATACAGATATCACACAGAGGCATGCAGAGAGACATACAAGGAAAAACGCATGAAAATTCATCATTCCCTCGTAAAAACGTGTTAATGTGTGATGTGTAACTTTCAGTGAAAATGAGTCTTCCACTGGTTATATCTGTTGTTGATTCATTAACATGACGGTGCTCAGCCTGCTGTAGCCTGGTCTAATAATGCCTGAAATACCATGATTATTACACAGGCTGCAGGTTGTCTGTCATAAACACCAATTCCCATGAATTATCTCAGAAATCATTCAAATGCCTGACAGTTTTCCACTTTTTTTGCACTGTGCGCTCCCACAAGATGCTTGATGCGCTCACTTTCTGCGTATGTGCACAGTGATATGTCTCAATTTTCTCTAACTCGTTCAGTATTGAAAGTGTTTGGCGACCAGCGACACACTATCAGCTCTGGGCATGTTACACACACAGTCATCTCTGTAGAGAACCGATACATGCGCTGCATGCTGTCATATGCTTAGGTTCTCTTCCAGCTCATTTGTTTTTGGGACTGACACAGTGCGTAATCTGCCTGCTCTTCCAACATAAATTCACTGTGTGAGTGTGTGTGTGTTCCTCTACTCACACCACTGTGGCTTAGTGAATTATTTTGCCCTCCTGTACCTGTTCTGCTCACATTTTGGGACTTATTACAGTGTGTAATTATCATCCCAGCTCTCTCACAGCAGCAGGTATGTTATGGGAGTGGAGTGTATTGCTTTCACCCTGACAATTCAGACAGGACTTGGTGTAACAGAGGGCCATGTCACAGCTTATCTTATTTTATCTTTAGGAGTTTGTGAGTATGACTTGACTTGTGACTTGCTTGACCTAAGCAATGACTCAACTTGACTTGACTTTAGCATAGACTCTTCTTGACATGCTTGATTCTCACCACAGTAACTTGGGACTTGCTTGAGACTTGAAAGTTAAGACTTCTGACTTGCACATGTGTGACTTACTCCTATGGGATTAAAACAGTCTCATTAGTATCCACAAACAAATTTCAAATTACATAACATAATGTAAAACACAATGTACAAATACATGCAGACTGATTTGTATCTGTAAATCAACTTCAAATGTTCTTGTGAATCTCCAACTATTGGTGTGGATTCTTTTGATACTGTTGTACCACACCGTGAGTGTCACACAAAATCCACAGGATTGAATTCTGTTCAATCTGAACCCATCCTGTATCCAGGTAATTTTTAATCCAATGCAGCAATATGCATATTTTGTCCACCCATTAGTAGTTTTTCAAGATTTGGCAGGTCAAGGCCATCCCTGTGTTTTGGTAAAAGGAGTGTTTTGAGCCTAACTCTGGGTCAGGAGGTAAGACCAAGTGCTTTCCAGTAATGCAACATTTATGGATGCCAACCGCTGTTAAACTAAAGCAAAGTTATAGCACTCAGCGACTTTCCATAATAAATCAAGTATGATTAAAAAAAATCTTCATGATAAAAAGTACATTATAAAAAAAGTAATGAGAGGACTTACTCCTCCAATTTTAGCAGCTTGTTAGCTAGCCATGCTGCTGTTGCCCATGGATGTGTTATACTGCCGCTGTAGGTACCAGATGTGCACGGCCAGAAAACCAGAAGCAGAGCAGCAGGCAAAGTTCTATGCAACCATCTTGCTTTATTCATATTAGAACTGCATATTTTATATTAAAAACTGACCTTTTATGATGAACTGTTATAATTCCCATCCCGCACGCTCCTGTTGACTTTTTTTCCCTTTTTCGTACCAGTCATGTGATGAATAGTCAAATTGACCCCCATCCCATGGGAATCCCACAGGAATCCCAAATCCTCCCAGTTTGCAGGTCTATGAAAGCTGCCAAAAGAATTCCAGGACAGCAACAGCCTGGTCACCATTAGTGAGAAATCGAGATTTTGGAACCATTAGCAGCTCATAGAAAGGTAGTAGAGCAGATCACAGAAATAGGCAGGAGCCTGACCATTCAAGGCTTTAAAAAACAAGCGGTAAAATCGTTAAAATCAATTTTGAATCTGACAGGTAACCGGTTAAGGGCTTTTGATGTTTTGCCTGCTGATACACTAGTATAATACAATAATCAAGTCTGGAAGAGATAGAAACATGGATGATCTTTTCTGAATTTGAAAATGAGTGACCAGGAGCCACATTTATAAAACTGAACATAGGATTCACGTGAAAAGGTTGCGTACAGACGAAACTCAAAAAATACTTACACACAAAAATATTTAGATTTATAACACAGTGTGTTATACATGTCCTATGCTGGTTTCCTTTAATAATTCACAATCAACTCCAAATGTGGCGCACCTTTGTGAGCTTCATGTATCGCCCATAGTTGCCTATAAATAGTCGGTGAAACGCCCCATAGTTAATATTCATTCATGCTGACTCCATGACAACGATTATGGTAAACACCAACAGAAAGGCTAAAAGAAGAAATTTTACAGAGTGTGAAATTGAAGTTCTTGTTCGGGAGGTTGAGACGGTGTCGGTGATGGTGTTAAGTGAACAACACACAGTGTTTGGTGAACACAGTGTGGGCATTACAAATGCCTAAACATCTTTAGAGAGGCAGCATGTGGCGGACACTGTGAATGCTGCTGGTTCAGAAATCGGACCCTCTCTAAATAAAAATGTGGTCCGATATAATAGAGCGCATAGCCTTACACAGGCAGAGTGTCACAGGCAGGGGACAGGGCGGAGGGGGACACAGATGTGCAAGACACACTGGATGACTCAAAACACAGTTACAAAGGGCTTTACTATAAATATAAAAAGATAAAACAAACTAAAAGTCATAAAAAATCAGTGTAAACGCAATTTGTCCTACTGTTCATTTTATTCATAACAACAACAACAACTATTATCAAATACTTGAGCGGCATGGTTCAGAAAATAGGGCGGTTGTTTAGTAATCGCAAGGTTTCTGGTTCATTCCCCAGCTCCTCCAGAGTGTGTTGAAGTGTCTTTGAGCCCTTAGACTCAATATCAGCCATAATGAATGGTTTAAGAAAGAGACTTGTCACTAAAGCACTACGCTCACAGAACGCAGGGTCACTTGTGGTACCTAAAGTCTCTAAAAGTACATGTTACTAACTCCACTTCTTCACAGTAGTTTTTGTGCTTCCTGTGCTTTTTTGCCTTCTCACTTTCTGCAGGTATTTCCGCCTCTGGAGCTGTAGATTCTGGATCTGTGACTGAAGGCGTCAACCCAACTCAGTCAATGCGGATCCCACCCAGAGCCTGGTTCTGCTCGAGGTTTCTACCTGTTAAAAGGGAGTTTTTCCTCACCACTGTCGCCAAGTGCTGCTCATGGTGGGAACTGTTGGGTCTCTGTAAATAATATTTTAAAGAGTATGGTCTAGACCTACTCTATGTGAAAGTATCTTGAGATAACTTTTGTTATGATTTGGCGCTATACAAATAAAATTGACTTGACTTGACTTGTCGAACTATAAGATAAATTAGACTAAATCAGAAGCCATGACAGTTGTGGGAGGTTGACCACCTCATTTAAACAGTATAGTATACCTTCCATTGGGCTAGAGAGGGACTGGGGTATTTAAGAATTATTCTGACTCCTAGAATCAATCAGTTATACCAGTCAAACTACAAGAAGCTTATTTTACAAATCAAATCAGATGTAAGATTGGAAATTTTACCTCTTTTTTGGGAAGGATATAATCAATACGAATTAATGTGTTACCCATATTTCTTTTTCAGTCTCTGCCCATATGAGTTCCTGCTACTACGTATAAGATGTTGGATAAACCTTTATCGTAAAGAATATGGCAGAAGAAAATACCCAGAGTTAAGCTCAAAACACTTCTTTTACCAAAACACAGTGATGGTCTAGACCTGCTAAATCTTAAAAAACTACTATTGGGCGGCCCAACTACAGATATTGATATTGACTGCATTGAATCAAAAATTACTTGGATATAGGATGGGTTCAGCTGGAACAGAATTTAAATCCAGGGATTCTGTCTGATCAATAATATTCTTGGGTAAAGCACACTGGAATAAAATGAAGACTAGAAACAACTGGATACAAAATACACTGAGTGTGTGGGAAAATGTAAGGAAAAAGGGTAGAGGGACAAATTCAATATCAAGGGCCATGCCAATAGCAGATAATACAGATTTTTTTGTCCATCTTTGTGTGATGGTGGCTTTAAATGGTGGGTTGACTTGGGCCTGGTTAAATAAGGCATCTAACGACTCACAGCGAGTGGAAACAATCAGTGGTCCTCCAACGGGCATTGAACGATACTTTATTAACATGATAGAAAATTATGTGGTGGAACGATATCCAATATTTACAAAACGTTACAGCTAGATGACTCAGGAGATACTTCTTACATTACAGAAAAATGGGAGTTGGAAGTTAATGTGATAATAGAGGATGAAGAATGGAAGATAAGTCACTTAAGTGGCTGATAAGATAAGATCACAAATAGTCGTATGTGGAAGGAGTTTGACAGGAAAGTTAAGGTTTGGTACTTTAGGACCCTTCAGGTCTTCACCATTGTGCTAGAGAGGCTGTGGAATGGTTGGGGATCATACACATATATTTTGGGATTGTCCAAAACTGCAGACATTTTGGAAGAATATTAAAAGTGAGATAAAAGTAATTTTAGATGATGATTTACCTTTGAATCCACCGTATTATATGTTATGATTCATGGGGATGATTTGTATATGTTAGGCTGGAAAATCAACCCCCTACACTGGAACAATGGACTTAGAGACTGAGACAGGTGTACATAATGGAAGGAATGACTGCACAATTGCAAAGGAAAAAGGACTTTTTTGTAGAGAGATGGACACCTGTAATTCTGTATCTGGTTGAAAGAATACAAAGTAATTGTCTTCTTTTTTTTTTCTTTTATGTCTTCTTTGTTTCAGCTTGTGCTATTTTCTTAAAATAATGTTTTTTTCCTCTGAAGAACTTTGACTGGAAAATACCCCCACAATGGTCAAATGACAAGAAAATACACATTAAACACACACACACACACACACACACACACAGCTGACTAAATGGGGAACACAAACAGGGAAAATCTAACAATCTAATACAAAAGAAAACTACTAATTATCATACCTGAAACAATAAAACAGAAATATAGGAAAATAAATAAATCTTCAAAATAAACAAACAAACTGAAAAGACAACTAAACAGTAATTAAGACCATAAAATGGATCTGCATATTCAATCCACTTCAAGAAAAGAAGGAAAAATAAGAAAAAACTGTTTATATAATAACAGGGAAACCAGTAGCCTTGTTACTGTCCTAAAAAAAATAAATAAAACAATAAAAGTAAAACGCAATCAGTATAAAGACAATGACTGCATAGTGGTGTGAGACAAAACAACAGTTGCGCCTGGGAATGGAGGATGGGAATTTGGAATGGGCCACCCAGCGTAGTGTGCAGTCTGGCCCACTGAGTCTGTGGTTGGCTCTAAGCTTGTCACCCTGGAGGAGGTGGTGGAGGACAGGATGCTGGCAAAACTGCTGGTGATCATGGACAATCCCTCTCACCCCCTCCACAAAACACTGGACAAGCTAAAGAGCAGCTTCAGCCACAGATTCATTCAACCCCGCTGCTCTAAGGAACGCTACAGGAAATCGTTCCTCCCAACCGCAATAAGACTCTATAACTCATCTACCTCTGTCAGAGTCACCACCACAGAACTGCACTAAATGTCTCCTTGCACTGTGTACCCTGTACAACACTCCGCTCCATATACTGGAACATTTAATTTTATTCTATTTTATTCTATTTTATTCTATTGTATTGTATTTTATTGTTGTATTGTATTTTATTGTATTTAAATATACCGGCTGCTATGATGACCTAATTTCCCTTCGGGGATGAATAAAGTAATCTATCTATCTATCTATCTATCTATCTATCTATCTAAGTGCCTGCAAAGTGCACAAAAACACAAAGACTCTGTTCAGACCTGGCATTAAGATCCGTCCTGGGTGACCCGATCACAAGTGGACAGTAATCAGTAAAAACACCTATAAATGTATTAATATACGCACCTTATATTTAGAGTGACATATGCTTTATATTTATATAAAGACACATTGTTTTAATATGTTGTCAGTGTGATTATGACTATCTGTCTGATTACTGATGATTTTAGCTATGTCGCTCATCGCTGCACTGATGCTGAGGTCAATTCTGCAGCGACCAGCCCTGTTACAGATGCTGTGGCTGAAATCGTGAAATACTTTTATTGTGAGTTAGCTAATGTTAGTTTTGTTTTCTTTGCATAAGCAGACATGGAAAACAGTTACAGCACGGTGAAATCAGTTCATATATCAACTCTGTCCGACAACAAAACAGGCATCAAACACTGTTTACATCCTGAACCTCCGGCCCGTAAAAACAACAAACGGAAATTATGTACTTGTTTATTTGCATATAGAGCGGGGAAGTGAGATGGGATCACAAGTGGTCATTCGAGATGCATTTGAATGCCAGTTGTGAACTGACGTACTGAGAGCTGTCCACTTGTGATCGGATCAGCTAGGACGGATGTTAATGCCGGGTCTGAACAGGGTTTAAGATAACAGATTGTGAACTACACTTGAATTAAAAATAATGGTAACTAGAACATACCTACTGGAGAGCAAAGGCACAGCTTCCCAAGCAGCAGCTCGAACATCATCCACAGCAGACCAGAGACCAAGAAAAAGTTACATTTAGCTGGAGGCCAAATAGAAGCCAGCTGAAGTTAACAAAATAAAGGTTTTTTGGCTGTCCCCAAGCGGCCAAAAAATGAATGACTGCAGGATTAATATTTCACTGATAAAAGGGTCAGCCCTGCTACACTGAATAAGTGTGAATTATTTTAATATTTGTGTAGGTGGGTAGACAAGAAGGAAAGACACAGACACCAAAGTGCACAGGCAGTCTCATGTTCTCCCATGTGCATGAAGCTCTTTCAACCCTATGATTTATCCCCCCCCCCTTGGGAAAAAAATCATAAAAGGGAGAGGGTGTGAGTGAGAGTGGAACAGTGGAAAAGTGAAGGGTGACACATTTCCCAGCAGTAGGTAAATGGCCCATCTCTCACTCTTCAGACTAATGAGAGAGAATGAAGGCCAGGCTACAGTAAAGCAGCTACAATGCCTCACATTCTAACACTGTCATCTGCCACCTCCCTTGGAATCAGTCAGACAGGACAACAGTCACACAAATGACCCACACAGCAATGATCCTACGTCAGACTGACTGCTAACTGTTTGATCTTAAATCATCGTCATGATCACCATTGGTATTAGTAAATTGTGATCAGTTAGCCTATTCTTATATTCCACTATACTGTGTTTTGGTGTAGGGTTTGTGCAAAGCTAGGGTTGCATCCTCATAGGATTACGGTGAAATAATCTTATCTTGTCTAGTGTTTAAGAGTCCCTTTTCCTTAAACAGGTTAAATCTTCTGCGATTGAGGTTTGGATTCAGTTGTTTGTTTGTTAAGCTGGCAAGGCCACCACTGTATTATTAGTATTATTAGGAGGTTTAGTTAGCACTTATGTACCCTATTGAGCAATCAGCCCTTGTGTTTAAAAAGTCACCCCTTACCATGCCATGTAGATGATGGCACTAAAAAAAAGCTCATGGAGGTTTAAAAATGTTCAGTCAATTTCAAACAGTCCAGCAGATCTTGATATTTATTGAGTGGAATATTCGATTAGACAGTTACCATGTTACCTTTGAGCACACGAAAGTAATTGCTGAGATCTGGGAACACAGCAACATTGGTGCGACCAAGTCTGATGGAGCAAAAAACATTCAGACAGGTTGGAAACAAACTAACAGCTGATCCAGATGATGTTAACTACTTTATTTGGAAATTAAACTAAACTTAAGTGATACACCTGAAATGCTGGTAATAATCCCTAATTGCACAGGAAAACTGTGCACACAAAACTAGAGTACAGTAGGTCAAAGCTGAATAGGAAGCGGCTGACTACTTTAAAAATGTATCTTATTTTCTCTGCTGGGTGGTCTTCGTTCTACAGCAAGCTGGCGGTTTTCTTACTTACAATCAGAGATTTTTGAAAATGGTCTCCAGAGTGAATAGATGTTGTGAATAAAGTGTCTCAGTGTGTAGTCTGCACACACAGGTTGTGTGCTGTGTGACGGTAAAGTTAAGAAGATTACTGTGACTTCCTAACCATCTGAGTACAATCACTCAATGTGTTTTTGTGTTAAAACCTGTCACACACAAGCCAGTACAGCAGAACATGGTGAACCCACAGGAATACGCACTTAACATAGCAAAGACTGTA
Source organism: Lateolabrax maculatus (assembly GCA_031216445.1). Taxonomy (NCBI): domain Eukaryota; kingdom Metazoa; phylum Chordata; class Actinopteri; order Acropomatiformes; family Lateolabracidae; genus Lateolabrax; species Lateolabrax maculatus. The sequence goes on along the minus strand of CM062202.1, from coordinate 28,291,580 downwards.
CAAAACAAATAGAAAAAAAAAAAAAAAAAACATAACTTGAATGGATTCATAATTAAGAATGAAAAAACATGACCCTACGACCCAGTGTTATTATTACTGATGATAAAACTTAAAAAATGAACTGAAATATCCTTTGGGAACCATGACTTTCCACAATAGATTTCATGTCAATCCTGCTTTAGAAAGTACTTATAATGTGTTGGCAGAATGACAGACCTACCAGCATTGCTATCCTGCTGCTCGAGGGTCAAAAAACAGTGTTGACTTTTAACCTCCAGTTATGTGTCTTTACTATCCTTTTGTCACTGCAAAGAAGCTCTCTGTGACTCCTTGGTTAATGAGTTAACTATTATGAGGTCAAACAGTAATGTGTCAGTTGTTAATGAATGAGGTTGGTACAAAAATTAAAACCAGTAAGGCATACTTTCAACGATGTGTGTTGAAATTCCAGTGGAGATGCAAAATGTTTCCAAAGACAGAAGTGAAGTGACAGAAGTGAAATTATGCACAATGTTATTTTTTTTTTATCTCAGTAAGGTTTTATGATGTGTTATTTGATATGACAGGTAACTTCAGAAAACATATGAATAACAAAGAAGAAAAGATGGGAACAGATCTGTGCATGTATGCACACAGATGCACTTTCTTATCAGCAAACCCAGTTCCTCCCAGCAGCAGCTGCGGGACACCAACCAGCAACAAGCAGCTCTTTGAATGAACTGTGACAAGGTGTTGTTCTTTTCCCCCCTCCCTCTGTCTTCTGTCTTCCGGGAACACTAATAGGCTCCATGCAGCGTAATGTGACCAATTGAATCATCCTCGCCCCGGAGCTGGAAGCTGCAGATCGGAAGAGCAGAGAGCGCCGCGCTGAGTCCGGCTCCCACACCGAGAACCTCTCTGGGGTGATCAGTTTCTGCTCGGGACTCTTCTGGGATTTTACACCCGTCTTCCGAGGAACTAGTGGCACTCTTTCCATCTGCCTCGGCCCCTTTGCCCACCTGGCAGACCTCAGACCAGCTCTTAGGTGAAAAGGTCAGAGGGCCCCCGTTTATCCCTGACTGCAGCTCTAGGTGAGTACAAACTCCATCGAGTGATGCTGGGCAGAGCTAAGGCCCTGATACCAGGACACAGAGCAAGTGATCAGCTGTGATCTGATCAGTGTTAGTGATCCGTTAAGGAGCCCAAACTAATGTAACTTGCTGAATCCATAATACAAAACAGATGGTCAGATGACATCTATTATGTGCACTTTATAGACTTTGTAAATTCGATTAAATGCAGTAAAGAAATTGTTTCCTACAACCATTTCTACAACTCAGAGGTGGTAAACTGACTGTGGGTAATCAAGCATGACACACAAGGGCATCTGAAAGTCAAGACAACAAACATGTTCACTTTTATCATTATAAACATGATCAAACAGATTATTCTATTCCAGACATATATGTTGCGTGATAAAGTGGTGTTAACAGAGAATAGAAGTGAACAGCTGCAGACCAAGTGTTACGTAAACCTCTCTGCCCCCCCCCCCCCCCCCCCCCCCCCCCCCCCCCCCCCCATCCCGAGTTGGCGATAAAGAGACATTTCCACTAACTTGCTGTCTTAACTTGTACGTTAGGGCAGATAGCTTAGATATTGGAAAATGGCTGACTAAGCACTGTCACGCGTAGCTGTCATCACTTGGACCTGACTACAGTAAGTCTAAATATTCCACCAGCCTCAGGGACCTCACGCTCTTCGGAGCAGTTACACAAAGTGCTTTTTGTTTGCATCGTCATACATCTGAACAAGTCATAGGGAAAAACAAACTGTTAATGTCATTACATTTCAAGGTTATTACCTTCATGGCATAAATACATATATATGGATTCAAAAGCTCACTGAGATAAAAGTGAGAATGTGTTAAATTAACACATAGTCAAGTATCAAAAATATGCATATGTGAAAGTAAACGAAGACACAGTAAAGGAACATTTCCCCCAAACAATCCATGATCAAGACTTATACTAAAGGACAGCACTTGAGAAAACATACTTTTCTCTGGTTGTAATCATTTATAAACTTGGTTTATACTATGAGTTGAAAAATAACTCACTAAATTCAATGAAAAATACATTATTTAAGCAGCATAATTCACTCGCATTTACGTGAACTCTGCAGAGACTTTAACTTCATCTAGTGTGTGTACACAAAAACAGGATCGAACACAGCTGGAATGGTGTGTGAACAGTTACTTGAAGCAAAAGATGTTTACTTTTTCACCAAAACCACCATCTTTCCTTAACCAGAATGTTTTTGTAGCCTAAATCTAACCACACATGGGACACTGAACACGAACCCCTATCTCTAGTGTCAAAGTCCTGTGCTCTGTACACCCACCATCAGTCCCGACCGCGTCCGTATGACTTTTATGCCAAACAAGAATGTAAAACCTACTAAACTGGAAAAAAATGTTGCCAGTGAACATAAACAGGTAGCAATTATGTGTCATCCCAAGTGTATGCAGCATATCCATTCAGTAATGTATGAACACATTATTTTATTTTTTATTTTTGTTTACTTTGAGTTCACTCAGTGGTTTGTATAACATTACAACAGTTAATGGACATCGTTACAATTTTAAGCCCTAAAAATCTAAAGAACCATATATGTAGCAAAATGGCTTTGTATATGAACATACTGTACAACACTTTAGTATCTGCCACTTTTATACAAGTATCATACAAATATGAACCCACTGGTATATGGTACCAGTTTTATACTCTGTACATTTTATACTAAATTATACGATAGGATATGTTACGTGTGTTGTCATCAATGAGCTAGAGGTGTTGATGGGTGTATTTTTTAACTCTGGACAGAGCCAGGCTCCTGCTTCCCCCTGCTTCCAGTCTTTATGCTAAGCTAGGCTAACTATGTCCTTGCTGCAGCTCTGTACTAAACATGAGATTAATATTAATATTGTTGTCCTCACAAACACAGGAAGCATTGCATACAGTGTCCGTTTTCATGTACTTAGCTGTGAAGGCTGGGGTGGGGACTGACTGATCTAGTGACAGCTCTGACAGACTGATATCCAGTATGAAGTCTCAGCTTGCACATGGCTCTCATGTGACAACCTTGCTGACTGTTATCATGCTGCTGTTTCCTCCAGCCTTCTTACCAAAATCAACTACACATTCACCCGACACACTATTTATTACCCTGCTGTTACTTCAGCTTAGGTCCAAGATAAGGGTTGAGGTTTGATTCACAGATGAACACAGAAAGTGGTCTGATGTGGATTATGCTGTTGTTATTTAAAGATAACTACTGAACTGACTAAAGGCCTTTTTAATCATTAAATACTTTTTTTTTTCTTTTTTTTTGAAAATTTTAACATCACTCCTCATGCCCTCACACACACACAGGATTTATGGTTTTGTTTAAACTTTAAACCCCTCACTCTCCCTGCTTTTTGTATTTGAAAGCTATGCAAAGTTCACAGCAAATGCATCAAAAGAAGTGGCAAGTGCATAACAAATGCAGGCCTAAAATGATGGTAAATGTATATTGTTACTGGTGGACAAGATGAGCTGAGAGCCATGCAGTGCAGTAAGTTTAAAGCTCCCCGCAGATGAAAGACGCATTCCTACTCTGCATGTTGCTGTGTTCCTCAGACAGATTCCCAGCTGGGACCTGCTCTAATCTCCTGGCAACAATATTGACATAGAAATAGAAACTCTGACGAGGACAGGACTCTAGCTGTCTGCCTGTCAGGACTGCCTTCACCTACATCTGGTGCTCAGTGTTGCTCTACACACATATGTCCTGTTTAAATTAGATACATGGTGATTCTGTAAATACAGCTTAACCTTGGAATTTAAAGGAACAGTTACAAATTTTAGGAAACATGATTATTCACTGTTTTACCTAGACTTAAATTAAAGTTGGATATAATTTCATCCCTGTGCTTCCAGGACTTCTTTAGCGCAGCTTAGCTCAAGGGCCTGCTAACCTAGATCCATCAAAAATGAAATAAATCTAAAAGTTTCTAAATCTAAAAGTGGGGCTAAAAGTGTAATGTCAGTCCTTTAAGTGCCACCAGAGGAATGGCCAATTCATCTCTAAAAACAGACCCTTGGTATCCCTTGGTATCAAGAATGCACAGATGTGAACTCAAGTCACATGACCTGGACTTAGGTCAGACTCAGCAGTAGCATACATTCATGCAGTCTGCCCATTTTTCATTTAGATTTTTCGACAGTAGGGGTGTATTTTTTAAAAGGCTCAAAATAAGATTTTGGATTTAAAGGTTCTTTATGTAACTTTTTACATGAATTAATCACTTTGTATTGCCAGTGTGTGAATTGATTGTGATGTAACTTAAAAAATTAGACCGTCAAATGGACTAACAGTGTGCAACTTTAGCTAGGTGGAGTCTGCTAACGTCAACAAATAACCAGCACCCACCAATAGTAATAGTGAAAGTAATAGTGTTACTGTAAGTTCCTCAACACAGGGTTGCAGAACATAAAGAAAGTTGTAGTCCCCCTGTGCTACACACACATAGAACAAACAGTTTATCTAGAATTAAGAATACATTTAGAAGTATAACATTTTTAAAAATAATTTAAAATGAAAACAATATCTAGTTATTAATATACATACTGAGTGTATTTCTGGCATAGGTAATACATATTTCAGCAATAAAGTTTTGGCAGATACCTAGGATGCTTGCTCATGATTACGAATGTGAACACGCATGAGAGAGCATCAACATGCTGACTGCAGTTCACTTAACAGCCACTGGTGTCATTAATAACAAGTAATTTTCTAAAGGTTACACATGGTACATTTAAGTGACAAATAAAAGTAACAACACTAAGGGTCTACAGCCATGCTCTGCGAAGGTTAAGTACAACAGTATTTTGAGCTAACTGTTGATGTCAGCGTTCTAACATGCTCACAGTGACAAGGAAAACATGCTGATGTTTACCACATTCACCATCTTAGTTTAGCATGTTAGCAATCTAATATTTGCTAATTAAACACAAAGTACAGCTGATGAGAATGTCATTAGTTTTGCATGTTTTTAGTCATAAACCAAAGAATTGGACAAATTGAAATGATAAAAGTCAGAAGATCAGCAAAGTTATTACAATTCATCCTGAGGTGAACATGCTTGTCTATTTTATAACAATCCATCCCATAGTTGTCAAGACGTTTCACTCAAACTTCAAATGTGAACCTCATGTTGGAGCTAGAGGGAAAGTCAGGGGATCACCAAAGTTCTTAGGCTATATTCTGTGGGGACTCACAGAATAAATTACAATAAATCATGACAATCCATCCAATAGTTCTTGAAATATTTCAGTCTGGACCAAGGTTAGACACTGTTTATTTACATGGGTAGTAACAGAAATGTAAAACCAAGTCAATGTGGTTTTAACAGGTAACATTGGAGCTATATCTTAATCAACAATAGCTGACTACAGTTACCATTCACATCATCTAAAAAGTCCTGTCCTTATTGCCATGTTTGAGCTCTGAGCTAACTTGCTAACAAGATACAACATGTATTCATCTATTTCTCTGGTGTTTGATGTTTCTCATTTGACTTTCCGAGGCAAGCCGTTTCCCCCATACTTTCCATCTTTGTGCTAGTCTGTGCTAGCAAATCTCAGATCTATCGCTGTAGTGGACACACAGAAATGAAACTGATATCGAAATTGACTGATAATTTGTGTCTCAAACCTTCCCACAGTCTTTTATCATTTTGTTTTAGGATCCTCACCTTGACTTACCCTGCTTGCAACCATGACAACCAAATCCAACAGTAGTGTTCTGGGTGGCAAGGCTTCCTCCTCTCCTCTCTTGTCCTCTCCACCCCGTCAGCGCCTGGTGACCAAAGATGGACACTGTGCCCTTCGTCCACCTCTGTGCCCTTCAGGCTCATGGCGCGGGGCCTCGGGCAGAGCCTGGCTGCTGGCCCTGCAGGACATGTGGGGACTGTTGGTGGGTCTGCGCTGGAGATGGGTCCTGCTGGCTTTCTGCACCTCCTTCCTGGCCCACTGGCTGCTGTTTGCCTGCCTGTGGTACTTGCTGGCCCACCTCAACGGAGACCTGGCTGTGCAGGATCATGATGCCCCCCCACAAGGGCATGTGGTTTGTGTGAAACACATTACCAGCTTCACTGCCGCCTTTTCCTTCTCCCTGGAGACACAGCTGACCATTGGCTATGGCACCATGTTCCCCAGTGGGGACTGTCCCAGTGCCATAGCACTGCTGGCTGTGCAGATGTTGCTGGGGCTCATGCTGGAAGCGTTCATCACAGGTACAACTCTTTTATTCCTAAAGCTTTGTCTCCACAAACATCATTAATTCAAGGTCCAAGGTTCATTTATTTGTCATTTTACAACACGGTGTTGCAAAACAAAATGAAAGTTGTAGCCCCTTCATGCTGAACAAACATATAACATATATACAGATAATTCAAATTATAATAAACAGGATCAAATAAAAATGTATATGAAAAAATATATGGTAATACATATACATGTATACACCCAGGAAATATTTCTGTAGTACATGTTTTGAAATTGCATCTGGGGGAGTTTTAAACAGCTGCAACAAGACAGTGGTGATGATAACTTTATGGTCTTTATCTTCACACCAAAAGTTTGACATCTGGGAAACAACTTAGACTGCATTTGAGCACCAAGCATCATTGATGTAAACAGATGTAAACTCCCCTTGTCCTGCTGGAGTCTGGTGCTCTGTCTGCTCAGAACACGCCCACCCTTCTAGAGACCTCTGAGGTCACAGCGTAAATTGTAAGTTTTATGGACACAATTGTAGCCTAACTAGAGCCCAGACTGAAGCTAATACCATATTGGCCAAAAATTAAGAAGCTATTTGTTTCTAGACATTACATTTGTAAAAGTGGGAGTGGATATTTTCGAGGATTAGACATTATCATATTCACAACAGCAGGGGTTTGAGTTTTGTGTCAAAGTCTTTTTCCTCATCAATTTGTCCTTCCCTTTCCATCAGTCTTGGCCCAAACCCCAACCAGTTATCTTCTATGACCTTCCCTTCCCTTAATCCCAAACAGTTATCTCTGAAACACCTAACCATATCCAGACCTAAGGCCTAACCCCAACCTCAGAGGGCAAAGGTTGAGGAAAACACAACAAATCAATGTAAGGACCTGTCCTTGTATTAGAGAGCAAGCCTTTTACATAAAGTGAGCATTGCATTGTGGGTTGATTGCAGCCCTAATTTTAAGCCCTTGTATAAATGTATAATTGGGAAGGGAGAAATGATGGTTCATAAAGCACTGAACAACTATGAAACAATTGTGCTGAAAATACTTCAATGTTTCAAAGCTTTTGATGCAGACAAAATGTGACATCTGCTGGGCAACCTTTGGTGTTGCATTTATATGGAAGGATCAAATCCAAGACTGTGGTGACACAGTGAGTTATTAAAAAAGTCTCAAAGCTGAAAAACAAACACTTTTAAACAGTCGACAGCTCTGCTTTTAAATACTGTGGCAGGTTTTCCAAACCTTTCCAAACTGAATTGATAATGATGCACACCCTCTGTCATCAGAACAGTGGTGGAAAGTAACTAAGGACATACACTTTCTAATTTCTACCTCGCTACATTTCAGTGGGCCATATTGGACTTTTTACTGTACTGTACATATACCTTTAGCTTTAGTTACTAGTTACTTTACAGATTAAGATTTGACATTTTAGAAGCATATGATGGACAAGCTTATAAAACACAACACATTGTTGAGATTGAACGAGCCGTTCATTACCTTTACGGTTTGTGACGCATTACAAAAAAGCTGTGTGCACTGTAGTTGGGGCCTTTTGTCACATTTCATGTCTATAAGTTGTTGACAGTTCTACCAAAGAGACATTTCCCTTCTAAGCATCTCAGGTGGTTTCATTTGAATAAATCTTTAAGACTCAAAGAAGTCAAATTATCTAATATTTCACAAAAAAAATGGAATGGATTGGAAAGGTGGCCACAGTAGCACCAGCTGTGCTCATATTTGTCTCAGCTGATGTTGAGAACTTTTGGAACTTTTACAGATTCCGATTGCACTCCTCCTGTTTCTTCTCCAAAAGTGCACTACGTCTGTTGCTATCAATACAGAGGACAGAAATGTGATCTGACATTGTACATGGACAATAATGGAAGTAGGAATGTCTGGAATGTGGAGCACTTGAAGCTCTTCCCATTTTCACACCTGGTCAGTTTCAATTTTATTCAATTTAAAAAATATTTTTTTTTATTTTAATTGGCAATGCAGACCTCCCTCATTTCAAAAGTTCATAGTTACGCTAAATGGCAGCACATGTAGGCTGTGCGAAAAAGCCTGCCATCATAGTAAGGGGTATAACACAATGAATTGTTTAAGTAAGGGGACAACGAGAACACTATTGGACAGTCTCTCCTCAAAGGCATTCATGGTGTTGTACTCTGTTGTTCACATGGTATGTTAAAGAAATAGTTGCGTGAAGAATGAAAAAAAGAGCTCAGAGAGAAGTTTGGACACATGCATTCAGACACTGACCAGGCACTGGTCCAACACTAACCCATGTGGCACAAAGCAGACAACAATTCAAAATCAAAAATATATCAAAAACAAAAACAGAACCGTATTATCATGAACATGTCGTGTGTTAATGTTATGTTTCATTTGCCTATTAAAGAACCTGATTTCTCTTGCTGTGATTTACTGCATAGCAGCATGAGCTAAATAAACATTCTATTCGAAACATCTATTCATCATTTTACATTGAAGTCTCATTGTCTTAACCTTCAGGTGCATTTGTAGCTAAGATTGCACGTCCCCAGAAGCGAGCAGGAGCCATCCAGTTCAGCCCCCAGGTGGTGGTGGGCCAACACCAGGGCCAGACGTGCCTCATGCTACGGGCCACCAACCTGCTGCAGCGACCTCTGGTTGATGTAAAGGTGAGTGCTGTGCTGTACGAGGAGCATGAAGGTCAGGCCCTGTACCAGACCTCTCTGGACTTCCACTTGGATCATCTGGGCCAGCAGCCCTGTCCCTTCTTCATCTTTCCGCTCACCTTTTACCACCCCTTGGACCGCCGGAGCCCCCTCTACCCCGCCCTGTGTGAGGGCATGTCCAACCACTTTGAGTTGGTGGTCTTCCTGTCGGCCTTGCAGGAGGGAACTGGCGACTCCTGCCAGAAGAGGACCTCCTACCTCCGCCAAGAAATCCAGTTTGACCGTCGCTTTGTCCCAGCCTTGGGGCTGGATGCTCGGGGGAGATACATGGTGAGCACCCAGCATTTTGACACAGCCCACTCAAAGGAGCCCTTGAACAAGGACTGTGTGGTGCAGATCAACGGTGATGGCAGTGACAGGATGGAATAAGGATACTGAAGGGGAGGTCTCATAGGGACAGTGGGAGTTTCTGAGGGATAACCATGGAGGGCAACAATGGGGCAGATATTTTATTTTCAGGAGGTATTTTGATTTAATTTGGTAAATCTGAATTTATGTTTAAACATTTTAAATTAAAATGTAAATTAGACATGGGTGCTGCTGCGGACTCCCTTAGCTCTTCCCTCCATCGCTTGGAGTCCCTAGTGCAACAACCAAGGTATTATCCCTCACTGGCTTCCCACCCATGAATATATTCAGTTGTGTTGGTTTGAAGGCCTGGCCAGCAGGGGGCACCCTCTGGGAATTGAGTGTGAACAAATGCTGTTTATTACAAGTTGGGTTTTATTTTTGTCACCCTGGATACATACTTACAAAGTTAATAGCTCAGATCTCTGAAAACATATTTCTGCTTCAGCTTTGACCTACTGTACTTACTGTAGTAATTTGCTCTCACAGTTTTCCTATGCAATGAGGGATTATTAGCAACAGTATGGTGTGCTCACTTTTGGTTTTACCTTTAAATAAAGTGGCAGCTAATTTGGCTTAACTGTTGGTTTGTTTACAACCAGTCTTATTATCTGCCCCTGCATTCTGAGATCTCAGCAGTTACCATGCTGAGTACAATGGCCAGAGCTACGAAAACAAAACCCAAGTTGTAATAAGCTGTTTTCTTTTAAATTTAATCAAAATTAATTTGCATTTCATTACTTTATGTAAGGTTTTGTAACTGGATTGAGTATGATCAAGCTATATTGGAAAATATTTACTTAATTTGTGGTGGCACAATCAATTTCAAATTCAGTTCAGTTCCAGTAATCAATATTTTATCATTAACAGTGAATCAAATGACTGTGTGTAACGTGAAAGTGGGTATTCATAGTGTTGGACCCACAGAGAATTATCACCAACTGAGTTTTTTAACTGTCTTTCAGCTTATTATTTTGGCTTTATGGCACATTTGGTATTTGGTTCCACTCTAATCAACTTGGTTTCCAGCAGCAACAGGCAGCTGTAAAAACCCACTGTACACTACCTGCTCAAAAACAGACAGCAGACAGACACAGTAAGAGACTAGCTGGTGAACATAGTGGAGCATTTAGCAGCTAAAGAGCCAGATATTTCCCTCAGGAGTTGGTGGAGACCAAAAACAGAGCTAAAAGAGAGTGAATACTAGATTTAAGTGGATATAAATACCAATCAAAATGAATGATAATGTTGCTCTGATTCATTAATAAAATGATAATATGTGACAGTTGTGTGTCTGTCAGCTTGTTCTTCTGCCCAAAAAATTGATAACTTCATCTAAAGCCCCATGTGTATCTGAACATTTCTGACTTTGTTGACAATAATTTGAAAGATCCTATCATCACGTAAACATTTTTCTTTGATTGAATGGAGACAGTTTGCATGCTCTTCTCATTCCCTGGGTGTAGTGTCTCAGAAAGTTTTATTTGACTTTAAGAATGAATTTGAAATGCATTCTGCCATCACATTTTGAACTTTATATTTGTATACCTGAATTTATTGAAATTTAGTTAGATCAATTTACTTTCAACTTTCAACAATACATTTTCCAAACTTCACATACAGGTTAAGAACATGGATTAAATTCCAAAGTAAACCGTGCACTATTTAACATTTTTCAAATTCTGACTACAAAGTCAGATGTACCACATTCAGCTCTAATAAATATCTGCCCATAGGTTAACAGGTAGTGTGGCAGACTAATAAAGGTTAGGACCAGTTATTATAGGAGTCATTTACAGGGTAGGCACCAGGCAGATGGAGTTGGGGGTGGTGATAAACGCTTCCATTTTCTAATATTCATAAGCAGCACAATATGTCAAACTTGAATGCTCCACAAGGAGGCACGGTGGTCCAGTGGTTTGCAAGAAGGTTCTTGGTCTGAAGCTGGGCCTTTCTGTGTGGTGTTTGCATGTTCTCCCCGTGTCTGTGTTGGTTCTCTCCAGGTCCTCCAGTTTCTTCCTGCAGTCCAAAGACATGCAAGTTAGGCTAATGGGAAACTCTAAATTGCCATAGGCGTGAATGTGAGTCTGAATGGTTGTCTGCCTCTATGTGTCAGCCCTGGGATTGACTGGCAACGTGTCCAGGGTGCAGCTCGCCTCTTGCCCAATGTCAGCTGGGGTTGGCTCCAGACCACCCCCACCACCCCCTAAAAGCATAAGCAGGTATAGCTAATGGATGGATGGATGGATGCTGCACAGATCCTTCTCTGCTGATCGCCTACACTTTGGTCACATAAACAAGTAAAGGTTAATGTTTAAAGTAAAACCTTTCCTATACTTTGATTATATGAACATTTGAACACAAAGTACAGCTGAGGCTGATGGGAATGTCATTTCTTATGACCAAATACCAAATACCTGCAAAAAAGTGAAATGTTGTCCTGGAGCTAGAGGAAAAGTCTGCAGGAAACATCCTGTGGGGAACATGAATGTCTATACAAAATGTCATGGAAATCCTGGGCTAGTGATGGACTGACCGACCAACAGACAGACAAATTCACAAATCAAAATCCTATACTGTGCTTGGGAAAATGTCCAACAGAAATGTTAAGTATATGTGATTTGTAGTGAATCCCTTAAAAGACTTTTATGGTCCTTAAACCTTTTGGAATTTAATAATGAACTTGATGTAGTTTAACAACGCATTACACCAGTGTATTTTACTTTTTATGAAACTGTAATGAACATTATCCACTTCATTAGAGATTTTATTTTATTTTTATCCCAGACGGTCACTTTGAGTTGACAAGCCTCAGCGGCAGCCCTGTAAAACTGGTTATGGATTTAGTAGGTATGGCAGGTATATTGAAAGTGTTGAAAGAGTATGAATAAGGAAGGGGCAGAATGCAATGATACTTCTGTCATATCTATAAAAGGGCATTCATGTTGCTGATCAATGATTTTCTTTACTGATGTTTGTGGACTAACGACAGAGCTGAAGGATTACACTGTAGACTATCAACATGAGCTGACAATCACAGCAAACCATCAGATGGTTGTAATTCCACTGTCAATATTAAGCTGCTAAGGTTATTCATTGGAAGCCTTTTGTAACAAAGACAAGTGAGCTATCTAACATTAGACTGACCTGCATGAAATGATATATGGCTCAGTAGTGACTGATAGAATGATACTGACTGCTGATTGATTTGTAGATTAATGCCTTTTATTTTGAAAAAATCATTGTCAAAATCATTATGCAAAGAAGAAATTAACGTTATGTTAAATCTGTACAATAATAAATGTCTCTAGATTTAGCAAAAGAAATTTAGGAGATTGGGCAGAAGTCTAAATGTTGTATAAAATATGTGTTTGTATTTTCTTTTTAAAGGCTGTTGATATGAAGATAACTGTGTTATATATATGGTTTAAAATAAATCATATTGCAACTTCATAAGAAACATAAGAGAGGAAATGTTCCACAAAATGTGATTGTGAACGATGAGATCTCATGTATCTCACATGCTTTAGTGCCTTTGTACAGTGTACATTACATGAAATAAATATTTTCTAAACAATCTTGGACGTGACAAGGACCATTACTTCATTTAGCTTGTGGACTCCATGGACTCCTGCATCATATGCCTTTTTTAATGCATGGTACTTGGCTGCCCATGCAGTGCCTCGGCTCAGCTCGACTTGCTTGGAACCATTCTTTTTTGATTTTCCATTCCATTCCCTGGTACCTTGCTCGAGGTTCCAAGCGAACTGAGCCGATATTTACAGGTGGAGTGAAAACATTGCAGATGACTGAGAGAATTGTCACTAGAATGGTCACTTGTGCAACACAGGACATCCTGCACAAACCCACCATTTTTAAACAGCCAAGCTACCTGTCAAGAGCAACTGCAATATTTTTATTCACTTGACCCATATTTAAAAATAAAAAAAATGGCAGACAGCTACATACTAAGAATCAAGAACACCGTCCCTTCAATTTCCTCTATTGTTCCTGTGTGTTTGTGACACATTGAAGATGATGTCATGGCAGTTTCTCGCAGCGTCACAATGACGATCAGCTAAGAATCCCGCCTACATTGAGGGGGTTTACAAGTGTGAAATTAGAGGCCTTCATATTTGACCGACATCATTCAACTTTAATTTAAAGGTCATTTAAATTTAAATGTAAACTATGGCCTTGGATCCTGCTGTTGACTGACAACTTGTAAAACACACATTCAGAAACAGCTAAAACAACAACTAACGCTAAAGCTTTCTCATACTGTTTTAAATGTTGTAAGTTAGGATTTGTAAACACAGCAGGTCAAATATGCCAATATCAATGTGCAAAGTACGAGGGGCCTTGGGTCTTGGACCCAATAATTAATATCAGGGGCCCCCTGAAAATCTAAAAATCTTAATTTTAGGGTGATCTCAAGAGCTAAGCTGCTTACTTTTTTTACTTGAAAGTTTATTTATATGTTGCAATCATGAAAGGTAAGTAAAAGCACAAAGAATGTGTACTACAGTGATAGTTAATGTATATTTTACTGATGTCCCAACTGCATGGATGTAATACCAGCACTACCAGATATACTGTAGTTATGCAAACTATAAATACATAATAGTTCTAATGTTTAAAGTTCTCCTCTGCATAGTTGAAAACATTATTTAGGTCTGCAAAGTCCAATAAACTCAAACAAATCTATTTGCAAAATAAAAATCCTTATTTATCCAAAGGAAATAATAAAAGCCCTCATCATTCAGCTAATAGACAAGGATACAAGGTTAATTTCTTGTCATTTCCACAGGGTTGTAGAGCAAGCTGTAGATATAATCCCATTTTCCTACTTCAAAAATATATAAAAATAATTAATGGTGGCTGTCTCGAAGCAGCTGGGAACTCATCCGTGACAGTGATCAGTGGTGACATCAACTAGCCAGGGATGTTATTAAAATCGCCAGCTATAATAAAAATACCGTCCAGTTGTTTGGTCATGTCACTGCTGATGACCTCATACAATTCCTGTAGTGCACAGTATGGTATAGTAATATCAGCAAACAAATACAAATAAATACATACATAAAAAAGATGAAACTGCATTTGGACTACAGTCACTTTTGGTCTGGATTAATTTTAGTTTTCAAATATTTTCAGTAGCATGTCTTATGGTTTTGTGGCATTTTGTGTTTTTGTACAGCTGCTGAGTGTGTGCCATAGGCCCTCTGTCTGAAGTACAATGCACAGCAGAGGACTGCCCACTGTCAGGAGGCCTCCGCTCTCCATTTTCTTTAATCATTATAATACATTAAAAAAAAGGTAATTTAACACATTGAGTTCATATGTCAAACGGAACTCAGTGTACAAAATTGAATATTTTCAAGTCAAGTGATTATCAATAAAGACCAGTTGAATCCACTAATCTCTTCATTACAGCAGTTATGGATTCAAAGAGATTTAACAATACCTTGTTGGTCTTGCTCTCCAAAGTTTAGGGCCTATCTAGAACTGTTTATGTTAGCGCAGCTCTACGTCTTAAAATAAGTCTGTACAGAGTTGACATGACATTGTTTGATTTTATCTGAAAAGGAAACATCATCTGATTAAAAACAAGTTTAGTTCTGGTGTATGGGATTCATTTTGTCCCTTACAAAGAACACGCAGTATTGCCCACCATCCAATAAAACGGCAACTCAAAATTATTATGGTTCCTAAATATGACAAAGTGCAACGTGAATAGCAAAGAAATGTAACTTGTATATTGCCTCTCTTTTGGTTTGTGTCTTTCAGTTTTTCTGTGCGGTTCTGAGCCGGGTCTTTACAGTAAATGGAGCAGGGGATTCTGTGTTTTGTGGTTCTGCTGCTCTTCCATTATACTGATAAACTGTCAGTCATATCCTGTTATGGACTCTGGGAAGTTACCACAGAAATCTAGTGCTATAAGAATTCAGACAGTAGCACTCAAATTAGTGGTAGCCAATATGAACCACAGTCAAATCTCTGTTTCTGCTGGTTGAAATGAAAGCAGGTAATCAGTGAATGCGTGTTAAAACACAGGTCAGGTGGAGCTGACATGAACAAAGGTTAAACCAGCTGAGATGGTCTGTCCCATTGCTCAACACATGTTGGCTGTCATCAACCTTTTTTGTTTTTTTGAACAAGAAAAGATTTAGCCATTTTTCCACTGATTTGTTTCGTCAGTGTGGTTGCAGATCCTTAGCAGATTGGCATTAGAACAGGTGAAGTGTTTAAAATGAACCTCCTGTCACCCTCACCCTGGCTACCCCTACCCACCAACCCCAACCCCACCCAATTCCTTCTTGATACCCCTCCCACACTACCACACAGACGTACATACCAACACACTCACATGCACATATACAGTGGGTACGGAAAGTATTCAGACCCCTTTAAATTTTTCACTCTTTGTTTCATTGCAGCCATTTGCTAAAATCAAAAAAGTTCATTTTATTTCTGATAATGTACACTCAGCACCCCATCTTGACAGAAAAAAACAGAAATGTAGAAATTTCTGCAAATTTATTAAAAAAGAAAAACTGAAATATCACATGGTCATAAGTATTCAGACCCTTTGCTGTGACACTCATATTTAACTCACATGCTGTCCATTTCTTCTGATCCTCCTTGAGATGGTTCTACTCCTTCATTGGAGTCCAGCTGTGTTTAATTAAACTGATTGGACTTGATTAGGAAAGGCACACACCTGTCTATATAAGACCTTACAGCTCACAGTGCATGTCAGAGCAAATGAGAATCATGAGGTCGAAGGAACTGCCCAAGGAGCTCAGAGACAGAATTGTGGTAAGGCACAGATCTGGCCAAGGTTACAAAAGAATTTCAGCAGCACTCAAGGTTCCTAAGAGCACAGTGGCCTCCATAATCCTTAAATGGAAGAAGTTTGGGACGACCAGAACTCTTCCTAGACCTGGCCGTCCAGCCAAACCGAGCAATCGTGAGAGAAGAGCCTTGGTGAGAGAGGTAAAGAAGAACCCAAAGATCACTGTGGCTGAGCTCCAGAGATGCAGTAGGGAGATGGGAGAAAGTTCCACAAAGTCAACTATCACTGCAGCCCTCCACCAGTCGGGGCTTTATGGCAGAGTGGCCCGACATATGAAAGCCCGCATAGAGTTTACCAAAAGACACATGAAGGACTCCCAGACTATGAGAAATAAGATTCTCTGATCTGATGAGACGAAGATTGAACTTTTTGCCGTTAATTCTAAGCGGTATGTGTGGAGAAAACCAGGCACTGCTCATCACCTGCCCAATACAATCCCAACAGTGAAACATGGTGGTGGCAGCATCATGCTATGGGGGTGTTTTTCAGCTACAGGGACAGGACGACTGGTTGCAATTGAAGGAAAGATGAATGCGGCCAAGTACAGAGATATCCTGGAAGAAAACCTGCTCAGGACCTCAGACTGGGCTCAGGACGTCAGACTGGGCCGAAGGTTCACCTTCCAACAAGACAATGACCCTAAGCACACAGCTAAAATAACAAAGGAGTGGCTTCGGAACAACTCTGACCATTCTTGACTGGCCCAGCCAGAGCCCTGACCTAAACCCAACTGAGCATCTCTGGAGAGACCTGAAAATGGCTGTCCACCAACGTTCACCATCCAACCTGACGGAACTGGAGAGGATCTGCAAGGAAGAATGGCAGAGGATCCCCAAATCCAGGTGTGAAAAACTTGTTGCATCATTCCCAAGAAGACTCATGGCTGTACTAGCTCAAAAGGGTGCTTCTACTCAATACTGAGCAAAGGGTCTGAATACTTATGACCATGTGATATTTCAGTTTTTCTTTTTTAATAAATTTGCAAAAATTTCTACATTTGTTTTTTTTTCTTTCAAGATGGGGTGCTGAGTGTACATTAATGAGAAATAAAATGAACTTTTTTGATTTTAGCAAATGGCTGCAATGAAACAAAGTGAAAAATTTAAAGGGGTCTGAATACTTTCCGTACCCACTGTACATACTAACCCCCCCCTCATTTGAACCATAACCTCCTCAAAGAGCACCAAGTTGAACCTGCCTTGCCTTCTTTTGTTTAGGCATAACTAAGGGATGGTTCAGGACTAACCTGAGACAGCCCTAACTATAAGCTTTATCAAAGAGGAACGTTTTTAGCATACTCTTAAACGAAGAGAGGGTGTCTGCCTCCTGAACCCGAATTGGGACCCTCTTTACCTTACTGTACCTTTGGTCACACCTTTTGGTATGACCATAATACACTTTTAAACAGAAAATTAGATACTCAACTCAATTTAATATTGTATTAATTTTATTTGCTATTTTGATGACATTTCTTCAGTCAAGAAAATTCCATATATATGAAGAACTGGGAACCCATCCAGCACTCTGACTCGTGCCTAATGCATAATGAACGACATAATGAGAGAATGGATTAGAGATTGTGTCAAGATAATATCGTTATCTATGCTACCAAGCCTTCTTCATGAGTAATAAGATGGATTCAGTATTTTTTAATATTGTTTTATTTATCCTTTTATTGGAATCAAGTCAAACCTTTCCATTCTGACAGGGAGTATAACAACACGGAATCTATACAAGTGCCCAAAAATATATTTCACTGCCTTTTTTTATATTTGGCAACTTATAAGTCTCTGCTAAAACAAATAACAATATATTCTATTTCATTTATGAAAAAATACATTGTCAGTTTCCACAACAAATACCAAAGAAGGTATGTGATACATACAGTAGATTTGTTAAATGACAATGCAAACATGCTACAACTTAAATACATTACTACAGAGTAAATAAAAGACCCAGATACATGAACTGCACTTAACAATAAGCACTGCTTAGGTCAGGGTCTCACGGGACTCATGACCCCATCTTTAGGACACCAAAGATGTCAAATAGTCGTGTGAAGGGTTAGGGTTGGAGCAAATATATATGTATGTATATAACTAAAATTTCTGATTAGTTAATTTTGCATATTTGTTTATTGTAACCTGTTAGAAATATATTTAGTTTAATTATGCTGTATATTACTTATTCATTTTCTTACTTTTACTTCTTCAATATCAGTATGGTTAATCTGTGTATCAACCCCAAATAGACTCCTGTTCCCTAGGCTGAAAAACTTGGAGATAGGCAGCGTTTAGGTGTAGCACAGAAGAGGTTCTGGACATGGATATGCTTCACACATTGTTTTAGGTTGGGCATATTGTGTATGTGGTGCATATCTGTGGCAAGGCCCTTCTACCACTTGGTAACATTGCACACAGCAGCACTGAGGAGCGTGGCCTACACCCTCAGTACAGAATCTGGTCCTCACACTTTTCGTCATCCGACTGTCTGTGGTCCTGTTATTTTAAAGGGTGTTTTCTGATTCATTTGAAAGAAATCTTTCAACATTTTGGAAAAGACACTTTGTTTCGGAGAGTGAGATGAAGAGATTGATGTCAATGTTTTTGTGCTAAGTGCAGAGTTGGAGTCAGGACATGGTTAGCCTAGCTTGGCTTAAAGAAGGGAAACAGCTAGCCTGGCACCACCAACACCGCTAAAGCTCACTGATGAACAAGTTATATCTGTTTGTTTAATCTGTATACCAACAGAAATGTAGAACAATTTGTAGTTTTAGCGGCAGTAACAAGCTGGAACTACTTATCCATCTGCCCAGCACTTCGGGGAAGCATCCTGGGCTAGAGGGCAGATTGCTGGACAGTCAGTGAACAGGTTTCAGTTTTGACTCTGAACAGGTACGTTACCAAAACTAACTGAAGATGTCACGTTGCTGCACATAACTTACCCTAAAACCCCAAAGTATGTTTTAACATTGTTTAATCTGCACATAAATACCAAACCAGGTCTTAATAAACATGTCATGAGCTTTCCAGGTGTTTTTCCATTTGGACACATCATTGATCATGAGCCCCTTTCTTAGCTAATGCTAAGTCTCCTTATGCTAAAGCTTCTTCTGGGAATTTGTGGCATGCAGTGACTGAGCATTGTTAGTCTTTTTAAATCTAAATCCCTGGAGTACCTTTGAGAAGCCACAGATTAGACTCCACAACCAAATATATGTTGTTATGTCACACTGTGTTACACATCAAAGTGTTAGCAAGCATGCTGTTTCCCCCTGCTTCCATTCTTTATGCTAAGCTAGGCTAACCACGTCCTGACTTCAACTCTGTACTGAACACGCATGAGATTAATCTGTTGTTTCCTTTCACTCTTACAAAAGAAAGCACATACACATTTGCCCAAATGTTTAACTATTCCTTTAAAGATTACCTCCTTGATTTTTAAACTTGATAGTTCACAGTTGAGCATTAGTGGTCATCTGGGGACTTTGGGACAATAACAAAACACAGAGTGTTAGTGGATCAAATCATTACTAAAACTGGCCCAGACTGTTTTGTTCATGAGAGCCAATCAGAGTACAACCTGCTTAGTGTTGGATCAGTCAGCTGAGCCAAGAGTCAGTCGGTATCTAAAGTTGCATAAGGCTTATTGCCACCAACAAATGTTTCCACAATATGTGATGTTAATATGTTCACCTTGTTACACCCATTGTAACAGTGTTAATAATGGGAGGATGAAACAACATCATATGACACAAAACATGACTAATGAAACTATGAAACTAACATGAAATGAAAAACGCTTCACAAACAACATATGCAGAATGTACTCAATACAGTTTCATGTAGCCCAAACAAGTTAAATTACCTTGAGGTGAAAACTTCCAGTTCTTGTACAGAGGGACACAAAGAACAAATCCACAGAAATGCACAATAAATTTATGATACTTCCATGAATTTGGAGTGTTCACTAAATATTTCCCTACACATCTGAAGTAAAGTTTTTGCGTTATTGTTTCTTGTGGAAAAGCTGTAGAAGGTCACACGTTATCAGGTATTTTGAAGTATTTTTATTGAGTATTAACTTTAATGCATCTTTGTATTTTTTTTTTATAAAGTGCCAAATTCAGAGCACCAACGCTTGGTTAAAGTACAAGTGAGGTGTGAGGCTATTTCTATAATCTCAGTAACACTGACTGTGCATGTCAGAATTTTTATCTGCCTCCTGTGACAGGTCATGAGCAGAAGGTGGACTGCAGCTGCTTGAAGGCAGCTTGTCTCTGTTTTTTTTCCACTTCCTGTCTCTTGCGTTCTTCTTTTTCCTCTCGAATCTCAGCCTCAAACTTGCTGCCCAGAGACACAGCCTGCATCTGGTAACACACAAAACGACAGTGTTCCTTCCCATCAACACAAATCATTAAATCCCAAGTAGACCTGCATGGCTGCTTTCATCCATCTTACTTTTAGTCTAGGACCGGGCCTCACTGCCTGTTTAACTGGTCCTAAGTGAATGGCTTTAACTTCATGTGGCATATATACATGTTCCAAACTACCTAATTATTTAATCACCTCTGTTTTGTCAGAGAGCAGCTCTAGTCGAGGAAATGAGAACGATGGAGGTCACTGTCATCCTCTAGACCTTTACTGCTTATCTTCTTCACCAGATCTATGCCAAAGCTCAACTTTATTTTGGAGGTCTACGGAGAGTTCCTTGGACTTCATGTGACTTCTGGTTTCTAACCAGTGAATGTCCGTGGTTGTCCAAGATGCATATAAACCCATTATACCGGAACATCCCCAGTTTAAGATTGGGGACCTTTGTACCCCAGCCAGATGGGCATTTATACATCTAAAATGTTAAAATATAAAACCTGAAGGCTGAGGGGTAAAAGTTCTATCTATTGCAATAAAAGTTGTACATTACAAATATATTTTTACCACTGTTGGTTTGTTCCTTTGTGTAATCTGATAAATAAAAATGTTATCATGAATGACTGGAAGGATGAGCAATACCATAAAGTAAGTGGAAATACAAGTCAGAATGTTTAAGACACCCCTAAAGAAGTGAAGGCTAAAGAAAATATTGTCACTCTGAAGGTATAAATGTCAGAGTAAGTACACAACAACATACAGTACAAACATAGAGTACCTTGGCTTCAAAGAAGTCTTTGGCCCCCATCACTCCTTCAGTGGAGACATTGATCTCAGACAGTCTGGCCAGAGCCATCAGACCACTCTCCTCCTGCAGCTCTCCAGCCGCTGCTCTCCGGAAGATCAGCAGGAACTGCAGAGAGGAAGTAAAGAAGGTTACTTCATTCAGTTTGCCCTTCTCCATGCTTCAACATCACCCTTCATTCTCTACTAGCCCATGGACACGATTTCCCTCCTCTATTCTAGTCCACAACACCTGCAGGCCAACGCCTTCTTTAATACACATGAGTCGCCTCAGAGGGAGAATCTCACCAAGGTCCACCGAGTGATGTGTGAGGAGGAGGAGAAGTAATGCTTTAATTCTGTTTTTTGTTTTGGTTCTGACACAAACCATGCAAACAGTGTAAGTCCATAACAACACCTGTCTACACTGCAGGGACACCTTTTTAAACTGGAAAGACAAGATGAGAAACAGAGTAAGCAAGACAATCAGCAAAGACAAAACCAGGGCCAGATGAACCCAACATTAGCCTAATCAGGCCAACCCCAAAATTTTTGTGATCATTTGATTACAAGCTCATTTAGTTGTATAACTCAACAAATATTAAAAGGTATGTATCAAGATCAGGTAAAAATGCAGGAGCTGCCTTAAGGACCTTACCATAAGGGCTGCAGTTTCCCACTTTGTCCAAGGCTGGATTACCAGCCTTGGACTCTTTTAGAGCCCACAAACTTCATAAGGGGACTTTTTCCTCCCCAACCTGTTGTAAAAACAGATGGTCAGGAGCATTACTGTTGGTGTGGAATTCGGACTTAAGCATATATGCAAAAATTAGTTGCAATATGTAAGAGATCATAACATCTACTACAGGTTTTATAGCATTCTGCAGTCAACTTCTGCTGTGTTCATGCAAACATACTGTAGATACTGTATGTCATTCATGTCTATTTGGATTCTAGAATTAAGCAGTATTCATCACACCCTCCTCACACAGCTGCAGATGTGAACACTTGAACTTAACTTGTTACAGAAAAGTTTAAAAATGAGCCACAATTATCATAAACACAGGGTTTATTGGAGTTGTCTCTGTGGGTATATTCTGAGAGAGACTGTCTTTGTATCACCAAGTATTTAAAGATGGTGGTGGTGGTGGTGGTAGTGATGATGATGATGATGATGATGGTGATGAGGATGTGATGATAGTAGTAGTTCATAATTAGCTATCTTGGCATGTATGACACCACTTGCGGCATTATTGAGAGCCACACAGTACAGTAACATGACACACTACTGAAGTCACATTCTCACCTCTCTGAAGCTCAGTTTGCCATCAAAGTCTTCATCCACCTCTTTGATCATGTTCTTCAGGCCCAGGTGGGTCTGTGGAGCTCCCAGCTTCTCCATCATCAGCTTCAGCTCCATCAGGTCGATAAAGCCGTCTTTACCAGTGTCATACCTACAAACCACAAAACCCACACAGTGTCAGGTCCAGCTGGGCAGGGAGCATGATAACAGCTCATACAGTGATTGTATTTTGTCACTGTAACAAACCTCCGCTGGCATATACATGCCAACAACATTTTTGAGACTGGTTTCAATATGCTACCTGGGTTTTGGTGTCAATCCCATGGAAAACCTACCTGAACCTGATGTACATTTAGTAAATACATTTTTTAAGAAGTCTGACCCCAATCAAATGCCCAAACCACCTCAACTGGTTCCTTTTGACATTAAGGAGCAGTGGCTCTGCTCAGAGCTCCCTCCGGATTTCATAGCTCCTCGGCCTGTCTCTAAGGCTGAGCTCAGCCACCCTACAGATGACATTCATTTGGCTGCTTGTATACGTCTCAAAAAAATCCAGCAAAAAGCCTGTATAAGTGGAAAATGTGCCCCGAGCTTTAATGAATACACTTGATAAATGTACAGAGACTAAAGGAAACAAGAGAGAAATGGGAGGAGAGTAACTTTTGAGATCAGTCTGAGCTGAAAAACACATGCACACAGGCACACTACACACAGCTAGCTAACATCTGTACAGTCACTACTTGGCTGTTTGAGGTGAATAAACACATTTAACAATCTGCCCATGCATCTGATAAATAATCCCCTAAATTCTCATAAAGTACTGAGGTTAAATATCAACCAAATTTTGTGATTTGAGTTTATTCTTTGTTGCTCCCACTTGTCCTCATTCTACTACATTACGCATGTAAATTATTACTCTATATGACACCTCAACTCCAGCTTATTCTGAGCTAATGAGACTGCTGTGACTTGCAACAGCTCTCTCCCTGTATCACAATCCCTTCAGTCACAACTGCATGACTGTGAGAGATTCAAGCAGCGTATCAGACAGCTGTTATCACCAACTGGATGAGCCAATAGCAAACCCCACAGAGGCTTATGTCTGATAGGATGAATATTTATAGAAGCTTTGTGTGTGTGTGTGTGTGTGTGTGTGTGTGTGTGTGTGAATGCATACTGAAGTATCAGGCCTGCTGACCCCAGAGTGAGACTAATCTGTTCAGGCCAGAAACCAAGTCATTGTGTCATTCCAGCCCTTCAAAAAACCACAAGGACCATGTCTTTCTGTTCTCTTTTTGAAAAAAACCTTACTTGGCTCTGTTATCAGCCTGCCAGGACATCATCACATACTGAAATCCATCCAAGATTCACAATCTCTGGAGAAATACCCTACAAAATGTAAAACATAGAGTAACACAAGACCTATGAGGAAGGGTATACTCAAACAAAGCATTATTTTGCACATTTTGGCTATTAAAGCAGATCAGATATCAGCCAGATGTGACGGATCCACATTAAATAAAGTTTTTTTTTTTTTTTTATGTGTTTAAGTTATAATTCTCAAGCTTTTCATGACAGCATTTTTGCATCAGAGCCTGTCAATGTATAAACATTCTGGAATTATCTCACTATATAGTAGCTTTTATTGTTTGTTGCAAAATGTACCATTCCCATGCTGGATTCAAATCCCACATGAGGGATTTAAAGGAGATGATTCAGCATGTAATTTGTAATTTCATCTGAATTATGTTCACTATCCTACAGCCGTATCTTGCCCAACATTTCCAATTACAGTGTATTAGTCACAGAGGTTAGAGTTTGAAATGATTCATCAAAAGTATTTACAAAAACAAGACACTGGTCACTTTTTTGTCGGCTTATCATTTTTAAATTTTGCAAGGTAACACTGGACACGAACAGTGAGGAGCTACCACAATGAGCTGGTAGATGAAGAGCTGCAGGCTGCACAACTCCAACGCCTTTTACTGTGATGTCGACTTACACAGTATGCAGCATGAAATCAGATGGAGGTTGTAATTATTATTTACTGACTTCTATATTCAAATGTTATATGTTTGTTTGGCTGCGCTGTGAACAGATACACCAGCTGCTCTGACTTTTTATTTGTGACAAAGTAGCTGCTCAAGGAGTGTTTGCTGCCCTTAGAATTCTGGGACATGTGGTATTAAACTGCACTTGATCTCACCACAGTAACTACAGGTGTCAAAATTACCTGGACTGGAATCTTAAGGGTAATAACTTTAAGCTAGTGTTGATACTAAACTACTTCCTGCATGTGCCTCACAAATTTGTATCTTAATGTGAAAGCAGTGGTATGCTTTTGCTGTAAAACTTGAAGTGTTGACAGCACCATTTAAGGTAAGGTTACCAAAGACTTACATCATGCATTTTCTGCACTTGTGTCTTGTGGTTGTTCTGAAACACTGATTGGATGAAATTAGGGATACCCTGATCAAGTTTTCTTGCCACCAATCGCAATTGCCGATCGTCTGTGAGCCATATAGGCCGATACATGGCCGATACCCATCGTTTTTAGTTTTGTTAACAGAACAAAACAAAACAAAACAAACAAAACAGGCTATGTATCATTATTTATTTGGAGAAACCAAGCAATTCCATGTAAAATCAGACATTCAGCACCCCAATATAGCCCAAACGGAATGATCCTTTGTTTCATTACCACATTTTTATGGCACTGTGACTATTCGACTATACCAGTCGGATCATACTCCTTGGATTGAATTGTCAAACGGTCGATTATTCAGGGTCACCCCTAGTTGTATTCCTACTAAAGATCCCAGGAACTAACTCGAATTTAAACTCTGACTAAAATTTCTTTTAGCCTGAGTTGCAGTATCACAGAACACCTTGTAAATCTGAGATTCGCTTTGAAACATACCAGCACAAAGCCAAAAGAATAGATATGTACAGTATATGTATGTATGTAATGTATGTTTATATAATACTATAGCCTAATACAAAATGCTAATATATTCTATTCAAATATTATCTTAGTTAAGGTTAGGTAAACATGTTGGTCATGGCCGTGCCAGCCTGTGACGGTGGTGAAGATTACGTTATATTTACATAACTAAAGCACTTGGTTAAGGTTATGAGAAAGTTGTGGTCTTGGTTAAATATTGAAATATTGGGTCAATGATGACTTGAAGCATACAATGGGACGTGAACCCCAGTCTCCAGTCTTAAAGTCACAGATTTTGTACTTTTTTGCCGTGCAAACATGACACTGTGGCAACATCACATCTCATAGGTTTATGAAGGGACTTTTTGTAGCAACCCTCTTCACACACAAACCAAGAAGCAATGTTCATCCAATTAGAGTGTTCGACAGCTGCTGTGTTTCAGCAATGTGACAACTGATCACCAACAACTGATCCTCTGTCTTCTACATAGCCATAATTCCTGAACACTTGATGGGCCAAACGTTAGAATTAAAAGACTATGGTCTAAATGTAGAATAAAGTAAGTGCATTTAGATACGTTTAACTAATTGTAATTGTATTCATTGCAACTTATTGGAACCGGGTCGGAAATTATCACAATTAGCCCTTCATTTGCATTATGGACTGATTTTAGCCAAAAGAAGGGCTTTCTCTCTTGGCACAGCATTCCAGTCCTGGGAACACAAAGGCCACCATGGACTAGTAACAGGAATGCCAGAGGCACGCTAAAGCAGGGTGTTTGCCTGCTGCCATCTGACCATGAGCAGAGCAGGCATTACTGACATTGGCACACAGGAATGCTCATTACCACACACAGTTCCTTATAGGACTCTGACCTGTTTTATTTGATATATTTATGAACCCCTGTTCCTATCTTGATTTTCTTTTATTTCCTTCGTGGTTTTGTGTGACTATGTACAAACTAGCCTAAATGAAGTTGTTCCAAAAGAAACATTTGTCTATATTTATTACAATATTTAAAAGGTAATAATTGCCAACACTTGAGCATGCTAACGAGATAATCCGTAGCAAAACAAAAGTACTTGCATGAAATAATATATAAGGGTAATATATTATATTGCATGCAAACAAGTTTATTTGTGTAGCACTTTTTACAACAAAGCAATTCAAAGTGCTTTACAGAAGACATAAAATGCATTAGGGCAAGATATTGAAGAAACAACGCAATATAAAAAAGACACTATAAATAGGATTTGAATTACCAGGACCTGATGGCTTCCCTGCTGAGTTCTATAAACACTTTTGGGATACTCTAGCCCCCATTTTCAACTGCTGCTGAAAAATTGCTACAATCAAAATGAACATACTACCCATGATAATCTACCTATTCTCAAGTATCCCCATCAAACCTCACCCTCCTGGTTCAAATCAATAGACTCCTTTATCTCAAAATTCTACTGGAAAAACACTTCATTGCTCACCAGCTCCAATACATTCACAAATGGACCAATCCCAATCAATCAGACAATTCCTGGATAGACATAGAACAAACAGACTTACCATCCATAAGCCGCTCTATGCATCTCTCCATCCTTGTTTCAAAAACCCTACCATAACTACAACTCTGACAGCCTGGTGGAAATTTCACCAAATAGCTACCACAGAAATCTCACCTACCAAACACACTCCCATCTGGAACAATACTGACTTCTTAATGAACAGAAAAGCACTTAACTACTCATCATGGATTAATAAAGGTATCACACACCTCAAACATATCTTCCATAATAACACTGTGGTCTCATTCCTTTATTTGGTCCAGAATTAAGGCATTGAGGAGAATCACATTTTAGAATTTCTCCAGATCAGATCGTCTATGCAAACCAAAATCAACAATAAATCATCTTAACTTAGTTTTAAGTTAAGATAAAACATAAGTCCCTTAATTCTTGATATCTTCTTTAGGTGACGGTAGGCTGATTTTGTAATTGTCTTTATATGGATGTTAAAATTTACAGTAGGTATGAGTCCATGACTACACTAACATTTCTGGCCAAGTTATCGGTCTTTAACATTTGTGATTAGAGGTGAGCACTGATTTTTAATCCTTCTTCTTTGGGTCTAAGGACAATTATTTCTGTTCTATCCTTTTTTAAATGTAGGAAATTGTCAAACTTGTTGAATGCACCTACTCAGTGCCTGTATGGGACCGCAGTCAGCTGGTGATGGTGTTACATAAATCTATAGCACCGTGCCAAGAAGTCCAACTCAGTTTTCCAGTCTTTCTTGTCTCTCGAATGCAGCAGTGAGATCTAATAATACTAAGACTGAAACTTTACCACTGTCTGTGTGGATACAATTTGAGATGAACTTGCAATGCATTTGTTTTCTAACATCTTAGCATCGGTAAAATACAAATAATTTATATATATAGTATAATAATTAGTTGAGGCCATATGCCTTTATTTTTTAGACATATGATCAATAATTTAAGACCAATAATATTATATTTAGATTGATTCCTCGTCTTCAAACTGAACTTAAGCACACTCTTTCATCTCCACTGTTGTCAGTGGCTGGCTACTACAGAGTAGTGGAGAGTAGCGTGTCCGGGCAAGTCACATTAGAGACTGACACGGAGGAGGAAAAGCAGCACATTTCACCAAATTCCTACAGATCAAATGTTTGACATATGAGTTAAATTTTGTGTGATGTGAGATTGGTGTTTACAGCAGCCTGTGACTGCTAATAATAGTTTTCCTTTTTTTACCTTTTGAAAGCAGTTATGAAAGATCTGTTTGTGAAAGAGACTGGTTTAAGGCAAGGTCCAGGCTAGTTTTTCTTTTATCGAGATGCGTATCGCACAGGAAGATGTGTCACCCTGTCAGCAGTTGCAAATAAGGAGTGTTTATGTTTGTTGTTTATTATTGTTTTTGGCATTGATGTCAGAGAAGAAGGACTGCCTTGCATTTCTCAGTTCTAAATTATAAATGCAAACTCTCTTTAAAAAGGAAAATACTATTCTTTTTTCGTTTTTTAAAAAGCTTATTTTTTAAAAAAAAAAAAAGCTTAAGTTTGATAGAATGTCCTCTTAGGGTTTGCAAAGCAGCTACCATTAGAAACATTAATTTCCATGTCAATAACTGCTGCCCTCTGAATTTCAATGATTTGATTCATCAGTGGAGATACATGACAGGATGTAAACTTTTGAGTCTTGTCTCTAAATGACTAACTACAAACTGTCATGGAAATATAGAGGGTGATGGAAATGGAGAGCAGCATGATGCAGAGCAGCACAACTTGTTTCTGCTGGCTGACACTCTCAGCTCTGGTGCTGAATGTAGGTGAAGTCGGCTAAAGTACTTTTGAACCAGGCGCTGGTACAATCTCTACTATTGCCATCAACTGTGACTTCAGCTGACACATCTGTCAGCAGCCAATCAGGAGAGAGGATTTTATAACTTCAGGCATGCATTAAGGACATAAAAATGGATGACCCGCAATTTTCAGGTCAAACTTAACTCAGACAAAAATTGAGCATTGCGTTAGTTCAGGTAGGCCACGGAGTCAAGCTCAGCTCAAAAACCCATCTACATCAGCTGACGATGGCCAATCCAACAGCCACATCAGCTGATGGATCAGCTGATTTCCCTCTATGTATCTATTGGCAATCTCATTCAGGGCCCTCTATTTAAGCTGCTTCAGCCTGCCTATCCTTGCTGCTTCCTCCGCAAGCTGCTTCACAACCCACCTCCACCCCAGCTCCTCCTTTTCATGCTGTGTCTATCTAATCAATGTCATTTCTGTTATCATTGATGCCTGCTTTGTTCTGTACCCTACGGGGGGTTCTTGCTGCTGCTCTCCTGCCTTAGGCTTTCAATGTATGCACCAGGAGGGGCAGGGAGGTGCGCTGTCCCTGCCTTAAGCTTTCCATGTACGCACGTGGAAGGGCAGGGAGGTCCAAAAACAGAGCATACCACCAAATACATCTTACTCAAATACACTTATTGCATGTGGATCAAGTTTCTTTGACAAAGTGGTCCTGACTGAACTGAAGTTATTGTTCTTGGCCCTAAAACCCTGCGAGACGCATTATATATAGATATAGTTACTCTAGATGGCATTGCCCTGGCCTCTAGCACCACTGGAAGGAATCTAGGAGTAATCTTTGATCAGGACATGTCCTTTAATACCCATATAAAACAGACTTCAAGGACTGCCTTCTTCCACTTACGTAACATTGTAAAAATCAGGCATATCCTTTCTTAAAAAGACGCAGAAAAACTAGTTCATGCATTTGTTACTTCTAGGTTAGATTACTGTAATTCCTTATTATCAGGCTGCTCAATAAGACTCTAAAGTCTCTCCAGCTGATCCAGAATGCTGCTGCAAGTGTACTGACAGGAACTAGCAAAAGAGAACATATTTCTCCAATATTAGCTTCTCTGCACTGGCTCCCTGTAAAGTCCAGAATAGAATTTAAAATCCACCTCCTCACCTTCAAAGCCCTAAATGGTAAGGCACCATCATATCTTAAAGAGCTGATAGTACCGTATTACCCCACTAGAGCACTACGCTCACAGAATGCAGGGTTACTTGTGGTACCTAAAGTCTCTAAAAGTAGAATGGGAGGCAGAGCCTTTAGTTATCAAGCTCCTCTTCTGTGGAATCAGCTCCCAATTTGGGTTCGGGCGGCAGACACCCTCTCTTCGTTTAAGAGTATGCTAAAAACGTTCCTCTTTGATAAAGCTTATAGTTAGGGCTGGGTCAGGTGAGCCCTGAACCATCCCCTAGTTATGCTGCTATAGGCTTAGACTGCCGGGGGATTTCCCATGATGCATTGAGCTTCTCTCTCCTCCTCTCCCTCTCCATCCATACGCATTCTTATCCTACTAATACATGTTACTAACTCCAGATCTTCCCCGTAGTTTTTGTGCTTTTTATTCAGTTATTATTACTAGTCTCACTATTATGTTGTCTCTCCTCCTGTTCTGTCTCCCCTCTCCCCCTCTCTCCTTCCCTTTCAACCCAACTCGGTCGATGCAGATGGCCGCCCACCCAGAGCCTGGTTCTGCTCGAGGTTTCTACCTGTTAAAAGGGAGTTTTTCCTTGCCACTGTCGCCAATCTCTGTAAATAATATTTTAAAGAGTATGGTTTATTCTATGTGAAAAGTGTCTTGAGATAACTTTTTTGACACTATACAAATAGAAATTAATATGACTTGACTATAATAATTCTGACCAGGGCGCACACCGTTTCTCTATGTGTGGAAATGTGTTGTGATGTGCTGAACTGTACTGTCACTGAGTGAAGGCTCTGAATAATATAGTTCACATAATTGTAGGTAAGATGTATTAAAGGGAAACAAGCGTAAATTCGCAATAGCAGCAACCACGTGTCTAACCTCACGAGGCGTCTATTCTCCCATATTATTTAGTGCCAAGTCAGACATACTGTATTGGAGCTTTCCAAAAAATCTGTTTTCCAGTCGTAACTACAACTTGGATGTTGAGGTCAACATTATTTAACTCCCACATGACATGTGACATTTACCAGGGTCCACTGTTAAGGGAATACAGGCTAAGTTTTAAGAAAAAAAAACAAAAAACAAAGTTAGCATGCTGACAGCTACGAGGTATAGGACGTCTTAAAACATTTATCCAGGATTAAACTAGCACAGCAATGACACCACATGAAACATAAAGGGTAAGATACTATGGGACGGAACATGAAAAACTTCTTATATCAATAAAAAAGGTTTAGTTCTTCATTTGAGAGGAAACAGATCCCATGTTGCCTTCAAAAGTCTGGACTGAACCTCATTGTTCTGCAGCTTCCTTGTTAATTATAGATGCCTGAGCTTTTGGCACAAGGGAACTAACTCACTTTCTCTGCTAGTATTCTTCTCCATCCCCCCATTATGACCTATTCAGTTCAGCTTGGCTCGAAGAGCTTTCTGGTGCAGTACAAAAAAAAATGGCCAAAGCAGCACATTGTACATTCATAATATGGGATAAAACAGGTTGCTATTTCTGCACGACCTATCAATATAAACAATCAAAAAGCAAAATGTCACTTTGGTACATCAGTCAGGATACATGGGCAAATCTGGAAATACTCTAAACCTACTTTATCACAGTTTGAAATATGCCTTTAAGCCAAAAGCTCTTGGAGGAGGAAAACTGGGTCACCAGGCAGTGGATGCCCCATGGGAATGTGGACTATGTGAATGGGATCAGTGCAGCAAAAGAAGTGAGACTAAAGAGATTTGAGACCGGGGTAACTGAACCTCCTACATGACAAACAAGTTTGTTTTGAAATGCAGCGGGTGGACTATGGGACTACACTGCCTACTGCTTATTCATGGCGGCCTGCTACTATCCCAGCATATCTAGATCCTCCATCTGGGCAAGATCCAAACAATGAGTACAGTCTCAGGAAAGGGCAGTCACCATCAACTGACTAACCACCAAAGGTCAAAGGATAAGAAGCCTGCGGGCCCGAGATATCTCTTTTCTTTGTTTTACTGACCAACTACTATGTGAATTAAATTGAAGATGCATCTGTGCAGAAAGCAGACAGTAAACAGAAAACCTTACATGCCACATTATCCTGGATATAACATTATAACATCATCACAGTCATGCTAGCAGCTCTGTGAAGCTGTATTTAGACACAGCAATGGTTTAAGATGCATGCTAACATGCTCACATTGACAATGCTAACATGCTGATGTTTAGCAGGTATAATGTTTACCATGCTTGCCATCTAAGTTTAGCATGTTAGCATGCTAACAAATGCTTAATTAACACTGAGTCTGATGGGAATGTCATTAGTTTTGCAGGTATTTGGCCACAAACCAAAGTATAGGACAAATGAAAAATGGTGCATAGAATAAATGTCAGGGGATTGCTAGAGTTACTGCAATACATTCTTTGGCAAACATGAATGAATATTTTACGACAAGCCATACAATAGATACCTCAGTCTGGACCAAATTGTTGGACAGAGGATAACAGAGCCAGATCATGACTGGGTGTGCAAATAAATGCACTCCAAAGCTGGTTTGGTCCAGTACTGTGGACCACCAAGACATTTAGTGTGAGTATGACTACCTCTGCGATAAACTGAAGACCCATTCAACTGTGACAGCGGAATTGACTGTTTCACAGTTTCAGCAGTCAAGCGTAAATTATATGGTTTATTCACCATATAAAATCTACCTTTTTCTACAGTATTTCTAGAATCCTTCACTTTATTTATTCCACCAAGACAGAAAATAAAGCAACCTGAAAGACCGACGATTCTAAGAAACGTTGACCATCCCATGTGCACATTTGCACATCTTTTGAGCTGTAAAATAAATGATATGTCTGTACTGTGATGAAACACATCAGTGCTGGAGTTAATATTGACATTTCTTACCAAACATATAAAAATTGGCACTTCACTGGTTAACACTTCACTGGTGGACTACCAGCTCTATGTTGCTGTCCATGCTAACCAGAGTGGTGGTCAGGCAGTGATAAGTGAAGCCTTCAGGCCCAGTTAAGTGTAGTATGACATTATGTTAGTCTCAAAAATATATTTTCCTGTGTGGCTTCAGGCAAGTAGGGATGAGCAACATGACAATATTCCACATCCCAAGAACTACATTTGTCAACAGGTTTTCAGCACGCCAAGACCTACAAACTTTGCCTGCGTCCCAACTGGCAGTGCAACAGACTTCTTTTCCTGCCTATTTTACTTCTTCATGTTGCCTGAATCCTCACATTTCAGTCTGAAACCAGCATTGTTTGGTATTTGTTTCTTTGATCAATGATTAAATGATTAATTTATTATCTGAATTGTTGTTCGTTAGTTTTCCGTCAAATTACTTATCATCTAGTATTTTTGTTGGTGTCTGGCAAAATCAGGTTGAGTTTTGGTCTGGTTCTGGTCAATCTGGTGAACCCAAAGACAGCTCCAGATTTATTTTGAGCAAGCATCAAAGAACTTCAGTGATCAGTTTCGACTCGTATGAATTGTCAACAGTTAAATCAAGCCTACTCAATTCTTTATTTAGGAACAAAAGAGCCTTGATCTTGGATTCCAGCAGCATGCTCACAAAGACACTATTGTCACAGGTGACGGGGTATGTCCCTAAGGAAACTGCCCTCATCCTCTGGTTAAAAAAGCACTCTTAAAACGATAACTGTAAACTATAAAATCCCACAACCAACATCTGATAATTTATCAAACTGTAAATACATATAAATAATAAGTTCAATTATTTATATACATTTTAAAGTTAAAATGGTTTGTGTCAGGCCATGTTAAATAATTTGACAGCTTTGTGAAGAAGCTGTTTTTCAGTCTTGTGGTGTGTGCATGTATTTTCCTGTATCGCCTGCCAGGGGGATGTAGTCTGAATAGGGGGTGGACAGAGTGAGCTGGGTCACAGATGATGTTGGAGGTTCTGCCATGACATCAGGCCTGGTAGGTGTCCTTGACTGCCTGCAGCTGTGTTCCAATGATGTTTTGGGCAGTCTTGATGACCCTCTGCAGAGCTATGTGGTCCTTCCTGGTGCAGCTGGCATACCACGCTATGATGCAGTACAATAAAGTCCAATATTCACTTTTAGCTGGTTGGTATGTGTCTTTCTGGTTTGGTCTCCTGAGGGAAATGTCTGGCACTTTAGCTGCTAAATGCTTCACTTTGTTCACCAGCTAGACTGTAGAGCGGTGATCTGGTAGCCTAACTGTGTTCAGAGAGAACTCATAGCGAATTTTAAAGGTGGCACGATTGCATTCAAAGTCAAATAAACAGTCAGTGGAGCTTAACCATGACTTCCACACCCTTAACTTATGGAACACACTACTTCCTACAGTGGCGATGAATGATGGCATTGGATGTAAATTGTGAGGTGTTCGATACGGACATCATTTCTGATACTGGGCTGGGCTGGATCCTGCTTTTTTATGATCTACACTAATTCCACACAGTAAAGCTATTAAAAAGTTGAACCAGGTCTGTAAATCACGTATGCCAGGTTCAGACTACATAATACTTTTGTCTGTAGTTGAGAAAAGACAGTGCCTTTCATATAAAAGCAAATGACGGTTGTTCGTTCCCCACACTGATGTCTGCTCAGCAGCCTAACCGAGGCTGAAGCGCTACTTATCAATATATTGGCCTCAGCAGAGACCATCTGAACCTTGTCAAATGCAACCAAAATCAGGCATCAACCGATCGTTTCAACTCCAAATGTGGATTCGCTGGACAGTAACCTGGCATCACTCTTCCCATCCAAGAAACATGTTTTAAAAGAGATTTAATGTATTTGTTATGTATTTGATAATATCTGAATATTGCTGATTAGAGGTGCTGTGAGTCTCCAAATCCACGATTTGATTTGACTTTCAATTTTAAGGTTACAATTCGATTTAATTTTTGATTTAAACTTTGTTTCTTTTTCACATATTTGATTCATACAGAACACATCATTGGTTTTATGTCATTTACATTTTAAAAAATCTTATTTCAAGTGCAATATATCCGCCACATTTTTTTAGTTAATTTAAGTTAATTAATTAATTTATTTAGAATTTAATAACAATAAGCCACCTCTGACCTGTTGATAATAACTGAACAACTGCAGTGTGCACTGCATGTAAACAGGCAGCACAATGGACTGACTGAAATGCTCTATTAAGGCACACTGTAGCGAATCAGCAATGTAAAATTCAAACTGTGGAATTTCCGTTCCGAGCGTGCACAAGTGGATGGGGAATTGCCAATCCTGCTTTTGATTTTGATGATCTAAATCTAACGCTAATTTCAATCAATTTTCTATTTAAAATCAAAATCGTGACACCCGTATACAAAATAATTGATAATGGTCTTTTGAGTAGGTTGAGCCCACCTGTATAAAATGGACAAGGCTGGAGAAAACAGCTACAGAACGCTGCTCCTGCCTCGGGCCCATTTTTAGAGGGACTGCTGAAAATGCAGTGGTTATTTTTTTTAAATAATTCCCTTTTGTTTGTATTTTTTGCAAAATTGTTTTTTCTTTTTGTTAGTTTGATTTCTTTATTTCTGTACGGTACTTTACTGCTTTAAAAAAAGATTTACCTGGACTACTGAACTTGACTGAACTTGCCTGACTACTCGGCCAAGATTGTTGTTTCAATCTTACTCTATAGGACAGTGACAGGAGGGGTTTCTGTGATCACCTCAGGATGGATATGGAGGATTTCAACTACTAGCTTGAAAAAGTTGCACCATTCATCCAAAGAAGGGACACTAAATTGAAAAGAGCCATCGGTGCCAGACAGAAATTGTATTAAATGTAAACTTTTATTGAAATTAAATGCGACATCCACCATATTTTCTTTCCTTGCCTCGTTCAAATCTTACTGTATTCACAGAATTTACAACTGGCTGGCTCTAGATGCGATGCCAGTCTTTGCTCGTTTTCATGTGCATCATTCAACATCATTGTTAGAACAAAGTTGCATGTTGGTCACTGGGTCCTTTGACACCCTCACTGGCACCTATCAGTGTTTCAGACACAGTATTTAAAACGGCAACTTTTTCCATTTCAAGTTTATCAGGTCCCCTGAATGTTGTTTGGCTTTGGTGGGATGTGCTTTATCAGGACTATTTGCTGTGACCTGACGATGGTGGGATGATGAGGTTTCAAGTGATATCAGTGGAGTTGATGGTAATGATATACAGATGGAGGTGGTAAAGTGGAGGTGGATGACTCAGACACATCTTCCTCTGTCTCCTGGTCTTCACCACCCTTGTCTGTCACATCTGTAATGCTGAGGTCCAAGTCATCCAACTACAATAAAACATTTGAAATATCAGTTATAATAAGAGCATAATTCATTTTGGAAAGCGACCTATAAAACTATTTACAATGTGTAACTGAACAGAATAGCACTGTTACAGCCTACTTACATTCAGTGTATACTGAGACACTCGGTGGACAACTAAGGGATGTAGAAACTGCAATGTTTAATATCCACTTCTGCCTGGATGTTAAGTCATTGTCTGAGGGAGGCAGTTTTGGTTATTTTGAAGAAATGAGATAATCAATCTAGCACATCCAATTGTTAAATCTAGCTATATGTTTGTCTATCCAAACGTTCTCCAATCTTAAGGAGATAATGATTTGCTAGCTTGATACTAATGGCAGTACTCACCTGGTTGCTGAAGTGCCTCTGTTATGGGGTGTTGTTCCCGGAGCTCAACGAACCTGAAACTCTGTTTCATAGTTCCACCTCGCTGCACCAACACCATTCCTCTTTTGCTTCGCCATGTTTAAGCATTGTTTCTGCCCGCGAGAGTTCTTCATGGCAGAGCGCTCTGAGCTCCCACTGGTTAATAGTGGGGCCGTGACGGTGCATATCGTGGAAGGCAAAATAAAATTCAAACATGCTAGTTTTTATCAGGATGTTGTAAGGCATCATGAGGCGTTGCAAATCTGCCATTGGTTGTCGTCCACTATGACACACTACACGGGATAAAACGATTGAATGTCATGCCCGATGACCACTGTCGTTCTCGACCCGGCCCTTTATCTGCTAAATCAGGGCTATAATCAGGCTGATATTGTGTAGTCTATACCCAGCATTATTGTGTGTGAAAAGGGATACATTGTTTGATAATGCCAAGAAGATTTTTCAAGTTAAAACAGTGTGCGATATAGTTGTGTAGGTAACAAAGTATGACTGCCAATTCATTCCTCGGCACTGATTTGAAAACTCCACAAAATGCCATCAATAACTACACTATACATGGTTTACCAAGCCCAGTTGGTCCTGGTCCTGACTGAAATATGTGCTGCATACAAATATTCATGTAGAATATGTTGCAGGTTAGTCCTGTGACAAACTTATTAATCACTGTTCACACTGAACACTGGCGGATTTATGGGTGCTCTCAGAAAATTGGACCTGCACAGTACTGGGGGAGAGTAGTTTCCACTCCAATTAAATTTGGCACACAAAACAAAACATACTGCTTACGTCAACCTGA
The DNA here is from genome assembly GCA_031216445.1 of Lateolabrax maculatus. NCBI lineage: Eukaryota > Metazoa > Chordata > Actinopteri > Acropomatiformes > Lateolabracidae > Lateolabrax > Lateolabrax maculatus. Next base: position 28,253,910 of record CM062202.1, on the reverse strand, counting down.
GTGGACAGCTTATACAGCAAGTAAATAAAACACAGCATGAAGGCCAACAGACAGCAGAGACTCGTTTGGCACCACTAGATTCACATTAAAGGCATAGTTCTAATTTTTTGAAGCAGGGTTGTACGAGGTACTTATCCATTGTCAGTGTATTACCTACAGTAGATGGTGGACAGCACGCCCCCAGTTTGGAGAAGCTGTCAGCTGTCCCTGCATGGACGCACAGAAATGTACTGCTGTGGACGGGGTCAGCAGCAGATTTTACCGCTCAGAACACGGGGAGTTGCTAATGTACCGCTGCCTCAATCGGTTTGTTTGTGTTATTGTGCAACTTTGGTGTTTTAACATGTAAGTTTGGATCCGAAATAACGTGTTACAACGTGTAACGAGGCTACAACAGACTAGCAACTCCTGTGAAATAAGTGTTTTTCACAGAGGAGTCTGGTGGCTGTGAAGAGAGCACTATAACAGCTTCAGTTCCCTGTCAGAAAGGGCTGTCTGATGGCAAAGTAAAGCAGTGAAAATATTCTAAATAATAGCGTACACTTAAACTGATGTCAATTTATTTAAGTAGGCCTTTTATTTTAGGTGGCTGAAATACGTTTTGCTGCTGACCCCGTCCACAGCAGTACGTTGAGCAGCATCCGAGCTGTCAGCCTCTCGCTAACTGTCATCTACTGTAGGTAAAACACTGACTATGGATAAGTACCTCATACAACCACACTTCAAAAACTCAGTTTAAGGTACTGTAACTTTGACTAAATAGTGGACACTAAATACCTGTCCATAGCCTGGCATTACCAGACTAATTCACAAATGCAAATTAGTCTGGAACCTCTCAGTTCATTTTTGATTTCCAAGGCACGCTATCGACGCGCAGATACAACCAATCACAGCAACAAAAGCCGTCCTTTCGGACGGTACGCCCTGTCGGACGGTACGTCCTGTCAGAAGTTCGGCAAACACATATTTCTTATCAACATAAAGTTTAAGTGCAGTTGTTTGTACTTCTTTTGGAGAAAATTTACCGCCCAGTCCATTTAATACTGCCACTGTAGCCGGTCGGGAAACACGGTAGCGCCATCTTGGATATTTACAGAGATACCTGAAAGGCTCTCGTCTCTGTCAGTCATCGTATTAAACCTGCCTCACACTAGATAAACGCTTGTGATTGGTTCGCCCAATAAAACGGCAGGGAAATCAGTCTTAAGGGGAGAGGGGCCAGACGTATCTGCAAGAGCAAATAAATTTTAGTATTTAGTAGTAGAATTTTAGTTGAATAGTTTAGTTGCATTTTTTCTGATCAGTTTTAAAACAGTTGTTTAAATTGTGATTTTTTTTATTTAAACTCCAGGTCTGTAATGGTGGTCTGCATAGTATTAAACAAGATTGTGCGTTACTAGGCTGTGCATAAGGTTTAACTATACCATGCTGCAGATTTATTAGCGTTCAGTGGTGAAAGTGATGTGGACCATCCACAGCAAGACGTCACAGTCAACATCGTTGTGACGCCTCAAGCTTCTGACAAATGTCAGCTCTGCCAAGAACACTGGGAGCCTATAGCAGTTTGCATCTTCAGCCTGTGACAATATTCATGTCATCTAGTGGTTCATTTCTTCCCCACACCAAAGCATGAAATGAGCAACAAGGGAAACAAGAAATGTTCTGAGGAAAATGTAAGTTGTTACGAGGTGAAACCATTAGTTAATTCATAAATAGACAGAAAATCAAGCTGCAACTATTTTATAATCTACTACCCTATTTGTTTATCATTTTTCTCCTTTACTCTTTTTCCTCATTTACTCGTTCCTCCATCTCCATTCTGAGGATTTTCTGACATGATAGGTGACTAAATATCTCCGGGTTGTGGACTGTTGGTCAGACAAAACATTATAGTTGAACCTGTCATCCTGGACTTCTTCTGGACAAAATCAATCAATTAATCATTTAGAGCAGGTTAACTGATAATTAAGATATCATACATTCAAATGATTAAACATTCTAGAACTAAGAAAACAAGACAAGTGACATACTAAAAAATAGGGATTTTGTGAACAACTGAATTCACTCTAGTATTTATGTATTTATTTCGCATAGATTATTTCCACCGCACTGTCCAGATTATTTTGGCCAGTTGCGGTTGCCCTCACGGTCCCTGCTCTGATCACGACACAGCCCTAGCTGACGGTGCGGAGGCCTGCGGTGAGCGGATGGAGTCAGCGGGCTGCTTCACCTGGAGGCGCCGCGTCAGCAGCAGCCGCTTAATCTCATCACTCAGTCCCAATCCCTGAGACAGCAAGTAAACATGTCGCACCGCTGCGTGTGGACACGGACACAGAGAAGAAAGCTTAGCGTCAGCCTCACCGTTTGAACATGGTCTCCATGTCCTTTATCTGTTTGCGGGAGAACTCCTTAAACTCCGTGTAGGGGTTGAAGACGCGGGTGGGTCGAGGAGCGGCGTTGCCCTCGTTGATGTCCAGCCTGCGGGTCAGTTTGGCGGACAACTCGGAGGACGAGTCGCCGCAGGCAGCCTCGGGCTCCTGCGGTTTTGGGCGGACGGGGCTCCGGTCGGGCTCCGGCCTCGGCTCCGCGTCCTGCGTGGCGGCCAGCCGCGACTGCAGCTTCCTAGCCAGCTCTTCAGACGCCATGCTGAAGATACGATGCTCGCTGAGGATGTCGCAGAGAGAAGGAGTCTGATACACGGCAGCTTCCAGTACCACAGTCAAGCTGCCTGCGAGCCGCGACCACAGGGAAGACGGCTTCCGGTCGCTTCTTCTTCAGAATAAGAGCGCGGGGACAGAACTGACCTAGAATAAATGAATACGTGTTGGCTTGAGACTCTCCTCATCCAGAAGATGGCGGCGATGCCCAACAAGTGCTCCTTAAAAATAAGGACTGGCAGAGGACAAAGAAGAACAATTCAAAACAAAATGCTTGTAATAAATAAATGAAATAAATGTATTAGTAATTTCAACTGAAAAAAATAATATTTAAACTGAGACCATTATGTTTTTTTCTTACTGTCTTACAGTTGTTTTGTTCATAGGCCTTCACTGTCAGTTATATTTGTATCCACTTGTAAAACACTCGAACACCTGAATTTTGATTAGTTTCTTTATCACAGGCAATATATAAAAATGTATTGATTGACTGATTGATTTAAATGTAAATACCAAACCTACTAACTCAACAGCGTGTGATGTCATTAAATAGTATGTGGCATGTTTCCATTATAGTGACATTCAGTGTAGTAGTGGTGGGAATATCTGTTGTAGGTCAGTGTCTTGAGATAACTTTTGTTATGATTTGGCACTATACAAATAAAATTGACTTGACTTGACTTGACTTGTCTGTGTGATTTGGTTGGATTCATTTATTGTATAACATTATCTTAATATTTTTGTAAACAGGCTACCTGGTGTGTTCATCATGACATTGTGGAGATTCAGACAAAATGAATCAGCTACTTCTTCTGACTGGCTTCTGGTGCCTGTTTGCTCGGCACAGCATCAAGTTTGTTTGAACTGCTGTATATTTACGTGACGCTTTAATTCTGAAAATATTGGAAGTTGTGTCATGGCATTCCATAGTCAAACTGTGGAAAGTGATCAGTTCATAATTTGTTTCTTCCCGCCCTTCAATTTTATACCGCCAGCTTGCATTTATAAATGCTGCAAATGGCTGTGCAAAAGCAGAAATTAGCAATTATTTAGTTAGTTCTGAAGAAAAACAGTGACAGAAAAGACAAAAGAGGCAGGAGGAAAATGTGTCATTTGGTGTGATTGGCATGTTTTGCTTTGCAGCATCACTTTCCACAACCACTATTTTTACACTTAAAAAACTACTACAAAAAAGCACCATATCTCACCTTGGTACCCTCAGACAGTTTCAGTTTCTTTACACTAAACACAGGTGCTAGATGACCTCCTAAGAGGGCTTTTGCTTGGTTGGTCCAGTGGGCAAAAACCTCGCCACGACTTGTAAGGATGAGAACTCATTAAAGCTGTAAACATTACTATACATAGTAATATCACTTCATTAATTCTTACCCCTCCAAACATCAATAAAAAAGTCTAAGGTTTTTGGACAACTAAGGCATCTGAACACATTTTTAACATGCGTACCTCATTGTCCTTTGCCCTGGATTCATCTTCTCCGCTATACATAATTAAATTTACAAAGTCAGAAAAATATAACAAAGCACCCAAATGCAAGTGTACAATTCGAAAAGGTCAAAAGTAGTGACTATATTCATGTACTGTTTATGGGAAACGATTTCCAGAAGGTCAAAGTAACGTGACCATATTCATTTATGAGAAATAGAAAGCATCAAAACATCACACATCATGCACCTAAACTAGTCAAGTCAAGTCAATTTTTATTATAAAATCATAACAAAAGTTATCTCAAGACACTTCTCACATAAAGTAGGTCTAGACCAACTCTTTAAAATATTATTTATAGAGACCCAACCATTCTCACCATGAGCAGCACTTGGTGACAGTGGTAAGGAAAAACTCGAGCAGAACCAGGCTCTGGGTGGGCGGCCATCTGCGTCGACTGAGATGGGTTGATAGGGGAAGAGAGAGGGGGAGAGGGGAGACAGAGCAGGAGGACAGACAACAAATCAGACCCTTAATAACAACTGCAGCAGTGAGTGTGGAGCAGGAACATGGGGGCAGTAGACGGCCGGCAATCACAGATCCAGAATCTACAGCTCCAGAGGCAGAAATACTTGCAGAAAGTGAGAAGGCGAAAAAGCACAAAACTACAGGAAAGATGTGGAGTTAGTGGGATAAGAATGTGTAAGAAGAAAGGGAGAGAAGGAGAGAGAAGCTCAGTGGATCATGGCAGTCTACGCCCATAGCAGCAAAACTAAGGGATGGTTCAGGGCTCACCTGAACAAGCCCTAACTATAGGCTTTATCAAAGAGGAATGTACTTTTAAATGAGGAGAGGGTGTCTGCCTCCCGAACCCAAACTGGGAGTTGGTTCCACAGGAGAGGAGCTTAATAACTGAAGGCTCTGGTTCCCATTCTACTTTTTGAGACTTTAGGAACCATAAGTAACCCTGAATTCTGTGAGCACAGTGCTCCGTCCCCCGGCAGCTCCCAAGTCAGGGCGGCTGGGTGACTGTCCGAAGGAGGCATAGCCCCAAGCAGAGACCCACAGTTCACCATCAACCCCTTTCACGTTTCGAACAGATTCTCCTCCCTCAGCGACTCACCCGCAGAGAAACCAACTCTGATAATTGGTAGCTCAATGAGAAACGTGAAATTAGTGACACCAGCGGCCATAGTTAGCTGTATCCTAGGGCCAGAGCGGGCGACGTTGAGTCAAGTTTAAAACTGCTGGCAAAAGACAAACGTAAATACAGTAAAATCGTAATTCACGCCGGCAGTAATGACTCCCGATTACGCCAATCGGAAGTCACCAAAATTAATGTGGAGTCGGTTTGTAACTAAGCGAAGACAATGTTGGACTCCGTAGTTTTCTCTGGACCCCTGCCAAATCTGACCAGTGACGACGTATAGCTGCATGTCGTCATTCAACCGCTGGTTGTCGAGGTGGTGTCCAGCAAATGATGTGGGCCTCATAGATAATTGGACCACATTCTGGGGGAGACCTGGTCTGCTGAGGAGAGACGCCATTCATCCTACTTTGGATGGTGCAGCTCTCATATCCAGAAAGTTTATTAGTGGACCCACACCGTGACAATACAGAGTTCAGATCAGGAAGCAGAGCTGCAGTCCTACACGCTTCTCTGTGCTTCCATTAGAGCGGTTACCCACCCAAAACCCCGTAAAAAACCCCATAGAGACTGTGTCTGTCCCCCGACCACTTCAATTAATTAATTCAAATTTGAACATAAGAGGAGTTACTCATAAAAACTTAATAAAAATTAAAACTACCAGTGTGGTGGTACAACCAAATAAGATAATTAAATGTGGACTCATTAGACATTAGTTAAACATTAGATCTCTGTCGTCTAAAGCTGTGTTAGTCAATGATTTAATATCTGACTATCATATGGATATATTGTGTCTAACTGAAACTTGGCTGTGTCAGGAAAAATATTAGCCTCAATGAGTCCACTCCTCCCAGTCATATTGATACTCACATTCCTCGAGGCACTGGCCGAGGAGGTGGAGTTGCAGCCATCTTTAACTCTAGCTTATTAATCAACCCTAAACCTAAACTTAGTTTTAACTCATTCGAAAGTCTTGTTCTTAGTCTTTCACACCCAACGTGGAAAACTCTACTGCCAATTCCTGGTCCGTATTCTGAATTTTTAGCAGAATTCTCAGAGTTTTTAACAAGTTTAGTCCTCAAAACAGATAAAGTCATTATTGTAGGTGATTTTAATATTCATGTGGACGTCGATAATGATAGCCTTAGTTCTGCGTTTATCTCACTATTAGATTCGATTGGTTTCTGTCAGAGTGTAAACAAACCCACTCATTGTTTTAACCACACCCTCGATCTTGTTCTGTCATATGGAATCGAAATTGAACATTTAATAGTCTTTCCACAAAATCCTGTCTTATCAGACCATTATTTAATAACTTTTGAATTCATATTACTGGACTACAGCCCATTAGGCAAACATTCCTTCAGTACATGCCTGTCTGATAATGCTGTAGCTAAACTTAAAGAAGTGATTCCATCGGCATTTAATTCAATGCCATGTCTCAATATAACGGAGGACTCCTATGCTAACTTTAGTCCCTCCCAAATTGATCATCTGGTTGACAGTGCTGCAGGCTCGCTGCGAACGACTCTCGATTCTATTGCCCCTATGAAAAAGAAGATAACAAAACAAAAGAGGTTAGCTCCATGGTATAACTCCATGGTATAACTTAACCCTCAAATTAAAAGAAACATCGTGAAAATTAGAAAGGAAATGGCGTTCCACCAAACTGGAGGAATCTCATTTAGTTTGACAACATAGTCTTAGAATATACAGGAAGGTCCTCTGTAATGCCAGAGCTGCCTATTACGCCTCACCAATAGAGGAACATAAGAACAATGCAGGTCATCCAGTTTTTTATGTCCTTAATGCATGCCTGAAGTTTGGCTAACTGATCAGTTTCATGTGGCTTTATCGATAAATATAATTGAGTATCATCTGCATAGCAGTGAAAGTTTATGGAGTGTTTCCTAATAATATTGCCTAAAGGAAGCATATATGAATAAAATTGGTCCAAGCACAGAACCTTGTGGAACCCTGTGACTAACTTCAGTGAATGGAAGATTCATCCTTTACATGTACAAACTGAAATCTATCTGATAAATACGACTTAAACCAGCTTAGGGCCGGTCCTTTTATGCCAATCAAATGCTCCAGTCTCTGTAATAGGATCTGATGGTCAATGGTATTAAAAGTGGGACTAAGATCTAACAAAAAAAGTACAGAGACAAATCCTCATTTGTCACTTTCACCTGCTGTCTCTTTGTTATGATGCACTGTAAATCCTGACTGAAAATCCTCAAATAAACTATTGTTATGTAGAAAGTCACATAACTGATTGGCGACCGCTTCCTCAAGTATCTTGGAGAGAGAGGAAAGGTTAAATATAGGTCTATAGTTTTTTTTATAGGCTATAGGCTTTTTAAGAAGAAGTTTGATTACAGCTACTTTAAAGGACTGTGGTATATAACCTGTTGATAAAGACAGATTGATGTGAAATTGATCGTGTAATACTTTTGTTGTGAGCCAGCTAGTTAATGTTAGTTTTGTTTCCTTTGACTTTTCAGTAGACATGGAAGTCAACAGAGTTACGGCACGCTTAAATCTCTTTATATGAGCGCGTTCTGACGGGGATAACTTCATCTTACACACGGGACGTTTTCTAACATAAGGAATACATTTATGCTCAATTTGTGTAAATAGGAAAAAGCATTCCTTGTCTAATGATATTGTTATATGTTTACATGGAATATGGCACAAAGATGTTTTTCAAGATGTGATCCAGATGTGATTCTTTTTACATTTTCAGGTTGAGTTGTCAACTGAGCATTCATTGAAGGCCTATCTGATGAAATCTTAAATTGCAGATATACTAGAGCTATCTCAGTTCAAAACAAGGAGTCCATTGTTCGGAATGCTAGGACATTTTTGTTTGTATTGGAAAATATAATGCATTAGTAAGATTTTGTAGGAAATGTTTTCCTTTCTACTGTTGAGGTGCCATCATATTCCACGCAGTGCTGAAGGTTACAGCCTATTTTGGAACAAATAAGGGAAGGCCTGCAGCTGTATGACCAAGTTATCTGCCAGCCTGTTTGTTCCTAGGGAAGATGAAAAAGTGAGCAAAACAAGAGTGACTATTTATTATTATAAACAAGAAACACTTACTTGCTATGAAATTTCATAATTAAAGGGTGAGAGTTTGTCATGGCATCCATTCTTCCTCATCTGAGTGGCAAAAGGACCCTAAGGTTGAGCTGGAGATGATTAACTTTATTCAGGACTTCCTTTATGAAGCTGAAGATATGTAGTTTTTGATTTTCTGTAAATCAAAAATTCCAAAAACTGTCAAATTTGAGTGCTTTCGTAACAAAATATTGAAGTTTATGAAGGTAGTAGTCTGTAGTTATACTAGTATTGAACAGGTTACAGTTTTATTCTCCCTTAAAAATATTGATGATGGTAACAGGTGTTATTTACCAGAGTATTTTGTGTTTTAAAATCAGAGGCCAGCTCTGTCCCATTTGGGCTGAGCAAGGCCATAATCACAAAAAGCATATATATAGACAGTGGTGGAAGAAGTATTCAGATATTTGACTTAAGTAAAAGTAGCAATACCACAGTGTAAAAAAAAATAATCTTACTTAAATCAAAGTACAAAAGTAAAAGTAGTCAATATGCAGAATGGTCCATTTCAGTGTCTATAGCTATTGGACTATAACTATTGATGCATTATTAGCTGGTAGACAGCTGGTAAAGGTGGAGCTCATTTGAATGACTTTATATACTGCTGGGTAACCATATCCATGATCATTGTGCTTGGCTGAGATAGTAAATTATCTCCAAACCTGTGGCTGAGAGTACCTCTGTCTAATTCACTTATTTAAATTAAAGAACTGCATTACACTAAAGTGAAAATACATTTATAACTGTCACATAACACTTCTTTTTATATCTATTTGCTTCATGGCTGAAAATCAGGGGCATGTAGAAGATGGCCCACATTCCATTACACCTGCAAGGTGGATCACAGGCCAAGGTCACATCCCATCTCTTCCCTCAGAGAAGGAAGATTTTGCTGTAATGATCAAGTGTAACCATGTCTGCAGTGCAGACTTTGGGCATCACAGTGTCTGTTACCCTGTTGTGCCAGCATGTGCCAAGACTATTGTGATGCCTGTAAGACGTATGACGTCCTATGACCAACTCAAAAAGGTTTCAATGGAAGCTATTCATCCAGGCCAAGAATTTAACAATGTGTAGACCGTGTCATTAACTGCCTGTTTTTCAAAATTAAACTACAATCTAAATGTTTACTTGATAAATGTTTAGCACCAACTGCTACTGTTTTTCTACTCTGTTTTCTGATTAAAGAAACACATTTCATAGTAATAAGATCTTGCCGTTTTTGGAAAGAGAAATTAGTAAAGTAAACATAAAAACATTCAGTACTGTTGAACATTTATTAAAGACAGTCAAATGTTAAGGTTTGGAAGTAAATCTTGCAATATGATTTCATAAGAATTATTCATAAGATTCATTCATTTCTTTACATCATTTCTAGATGGCTGGGTGATTGTCATCATGTTGTCTCACCAACATTTTTCTACCCTGAACTCTGTGAAAAAGTTTCAGATTTTTTTTTTTTACCTTGTGGCTTCACTGTTGTCTGTCACAACAAATACACATTTAAAACAAATTAATCGTGAACTTGTTGGTGTTAAACTGGTTAAACCCTTGATACACATATAGTGTTTGCATCTAGGGTACATGATGTAGTACATAGTTCAATACAGCTAAATAAATGTCTCGGCCGTAGGACTCAGCAGGGCTTGTAACATCGATAGTGGCCTTAAGGCCTGCCATATCCTGCTCATAGAGGGGACATTCAACAGGTTAAAGATTCGCTCCAGAACTAGTCGCATCTGGCTCACTGGCAGTGTTGAACTCAACATCTGCATCTTTTATTTACATTTAAATTTTATTAGAAAAATTTAAAAAGATTTTAAGTAAATCACCGTGTGAACAGTTCTTTTATGTTTTTTTCAGTGTGGCCAAAAAAATACAAGCCTTGTTCAGATTTGAACAGTTCACCTATCAAAAGACATTATTTAGAGGTCTAACTTTATACATAATGTGTATTTATTATAGTTATATATATTGAATTTTAATAGTTTTAAGCATAACCTTTATATTAATAAGCTATCTTCTATCTTTTTAAGCAGTTCTTTCAAATGAAATGGTGTGAACGTTGTTACTCTATGATATAGGAACACTGACCAAAACTATAAGTACATGTTTGCTGTAAAAAAACCTTGTATTAGTTTCTCTGCCAGGTTTGGAGCATCAACAACATTCTTAAGGACTCCGTTTGTCCACAGTGGGGATAGATTTTGCTATCAACAGCCATCCAAACATCGCGCCACAAATGCTGTATTCTGTTAAAGAAACATCAAATTACCCTCAAGTTTGTACAATATCTTTCAACTTTCACAAAGTTTGACTATTGGAAGGCAACATCTGACATGATTAATTCTACTGAATATGATTTAAAAAATATACCTTTGACTGTGCACATTCTTTTCTGACAGGAAACTTCCCCTTCCACAGCTCCTAATAGTAAACATGCGTTGCGCCATGCCAACATTGTATCACACAGACAAAGAAATAAAAATAAATGTCAAATGTTTTTAGAAGTTGACCATTTAAGGTTATAGTTAGATATATAGGCTACAGTAACTTAACATCTTTATTTTTTGAGAATTTTTGAGACGTTGGACAAAATGAATACCTAATAGTATCAGCCAAATCATTCCAATAATTGTTTACCAGGATAGATAAAAGGTGAAGTGATTACATATTGTATACTATACATTTAATCATCAAGATGGCTTTATACATGGTGATACATGGTGATTTGATTCACTTTGATTTATCCAGACCAGTAATTAAGTACAGGATTTATTTAAATTGGCAATTTTGTGTTTTGCTGCAGCACTGGAGGCTCTTTCACCAGAGAAGAGCTCATGAACATCAGGGCTACTACCCCTGTGGATTTAATTCCCACTTTCATCGCTTCATCCGTGGAATTATTGGACATTCTGGTCAAAGGTGTCCTCACCTTTGTACACACAGTGAAGCGCCGGAGGAGAGGGAAACGTGCCGGTGCGCTCGTGCGTCTCCACCGACCTGGACTTCGCACACCGCTACCGGGAATATTTCTTTCCAACGTGCGTTCACTGTGCAACAAACTGGGCGAACTTCAGCTACTGGTGGGGGAAAACAGTGACTTTTCTTCATCTTCTGTTCTGTGCTTCATGGAGACGTGGCTGTGTGGATCGATCCCGGACTCTGCGCTGCAGCTGGCGGGTTTCCAACTCCACAGAGCGGATCGCCACACGGAACTTTCCGGCAAGACGAAAGGTGGAGGAATCTGTTTTTATACCAACAGTGGCTGGTGCAACGACGTGACAGCGATGCTGCAACACTGTTCTCCTGATCTGGAATCATTTATTATCAACTGCAAACCTTTCTACTCCATTTTACCCCCCCCCCCGTGAGTTCGCTTCGTTCATTCTGGTCGGTGTTTACATCCCGCCGCACGGCAACGTGCAGGAGGCCCAGCGCACGCTCGCCGACCAGATACTGAGCGTGGAGCGGACAAACCCGGACTCCTTAGTTATTGTCCTTGGTGACTTTAACAAAGGAAATCTAACACGTGAACTCCTCAAATGCCGACAGTTTATTAAGTGCCCCACCAGAGAGGAGAACATCTTGGATCACTGTTACACCACAGTCAGCAGGGCCTACCATGCCGTCCCCCGAGCTCCACTGGGAAACTCTGACCACATCATGGTCCACCTGATTCCTGCTTACAGGCAGAAGTTAAAGCTCTGCAAACCTGTGGCGAGGACATCAAAACAGTGGACCAGTGAGGCTGTGGAGTAACTTCAGGCGTGCTTGGACTGTACTGACTGGAACGTTTTCAGGACTGCCACCAACAGTCTGGATGAGTTCACAGAGGCTGTGACATCCTACATCAGCTTCTGTGAGGACAGCTGTGTACCATCACGCACCAGGGTGAGTTACAACAACGACAAACCCTGGTTCACAGCCAAACTCAGACAGCTACGGTCGCAAAAGGAAGAAGCATACAGGAGTGGATACAGAGGCAGGTTCAAAGAGGCCAAGTACAGGTTTAGAAAGGAGGTGAGAGGAGCTAAACGTCTGTACTCTGAGAAACTCCAACAACAGTTCTCAGCCAACGACTCTGCTTCTGTCTGGAAGGGGCTCAGACAGATCACCAACTACAAACCCAGAGCCCCACCCTCTGCTCACGACCTGCGCCTGGCCAACAACCTGAACGACTTCTACTGTCGTTTCAAAAGACAATGGGACAGTCCTGACACCATGCCCCGTGACTCGATGGCCTCTCCACAACCTCACACCTCAGAGGCCCCCTCCTCCCCCTCCACAGTGACACCTCTCTCAATCCTGGAGAGGGACGTTAACAGACTCTTTAAGAGACAGAACCCCCGCAAAGCAGCCAAGCCAGACTCTGTCTCTCCATCCACCCTGAAGCACTGTGCTGATCAGCTGTCTCTGATATTCACGGATATCTTCAACAACTCACTGGAGACATGCCACGTACCAGCCTGCTTCAAGACTTCCACCATCATCCCTGTTCCCAAGAAGCCAAGGACCACAGGACTTAATGACTACAGACCCGTCGCCCTGACCTCTGTGGTAATGAAGTCACTTGAGCGCCTTGTGCTGTCCCACCTCAAATTCATCACTGACCCGCTCCTGGACCCACTGCAGTTCGCCTACAGAGCCAACAGGTCTGTAGATGATGCAGTCAACTTGGCCCTCCACTTCATCCTCCAGCATCTGGACTCCGCAGGAACCTACGCCAGGATCCTGTTTGTGGATTTCAGCTCTGCCTTCAACACCATCATCCCGGCTCTGCTGCAGGACAAGCTCTCCCAGCTGAGCGTGCCTGACTCCACCTGCAGGTGGATCACAGACTTCCTGTCTGACAGGAGGCAGCACGTGAAGCTGGGGAAACATGTCTCTGACTCCAGGACCATCAGCACCGGTTCCCCTCAAGGCTGCGTTCTTTCCCCTCTACTCTTCTCCCTGTACACCAACAGCTGCACCTCCAGTCACCAGTCTGTCAAGCTCCTGAAGTTTGCGGACGACACCACCCTCAGGTGGGAGATTGACCATCTGGTGACCTGGTGCAGCCAGAACAACTTGGAGCTCAATGCTCTCAAGACAGTGGAGATGGTTGTGGACTACAGAAAGGACCCAGCCCCACTCACCCCCATCACCCTGAGAGACTCCCCAGTCAACACTGTGGAGTACGTCCGCTTCCTGGGCTCCATCATCTCCCAGGACCTCAAGTGGGAGCTGAACATCAGCTCCATCACTAAGAAAGCACAGCAGAGGATGTACTTTCTGCGGCAGCTGAAGAAATTCAACCTGCCAAAGACGATGTTGGTGCACTTTTACACTGCCATCATCGAGTCCATCCTCACCTCCTCCATCACCGTCTGTTACGCTGCTGCTACTGCCAAGGACAATGGCAGACTGCAGCGTATCTTTCGCTCTGCAGAGAGGGTGATTGGCTGCAATCTACCTTCTCTCCAGGACCTGTACGCCTCCAGGACCCGGAGGCGTGCAGGGAAGATTGTGGCTGACCCCTCCCATCCCTGACACAAACTGTTCGAGACTCTCCCCTCTGGCAGGAGGCTGCAGTCCATCAGGACCAAAACCTCTCGCCACAAGAACAGTTTCTTCCCGTCTGCAGTTGGCCTGATCAACAAGGCCCGGGACCCCCACTGACACGGACCCCTTATCCCCTCCCCAAACAGTCACTGCGCGTTACATTAATGCACAGACCCCCGGCGAAATGCGTTACATTAACGCACACTCGTGGACTTTTAGTACTTTAAAATACGACACTTATGTATACCCTTGCACCTTGCACTACTTGTCTTGTCTGTACTTGTCTGTAATTGTCTGTACTTGTTACGCACCAATACACCACAGCAAATTCCTTGTATGTGAAAACCTACTTGGCAATAAACCCAATTCTGATTCTAATTCTGATTCTCAAGAACTTTGTGTAGTTATCAAATTAATGTAAGAATTGATCCTAATTAATTTAATATCTTAGTTGTGCCTAACTCTCTCTGGTCATTTCACTGAGTTGCACTGTCCACCAAAATTAATATGAATATTATATGAATATATATAATAAATGAATACTACCTCCTAATCTTTAAGGGTCTGAGAAATATGGTAGTCAGGGAACTGCTCAAGGCAAAAAACACATACCTAACACAACTGATTGCTGAATCAGAAGGAAATAGCACCTCTCTTTGGAAACACCTAAACAGTCTTACTTAAGCCCATTCAACAAAAATCAGTAACCGATCTGGAAATAAACAGAGTGACCAGCACTGACAGTACAGAAATTGCAAATTAAACTAATAATTATTTAATTCAATCAGTGGAAAAGCTCGCTGAACATTTTGAACCAGTAAAATTACCACAGGTTATTATGACGGACTCATTGCAATCCTTCTATATTAAGGAGGTTGAGAAAGTGGGTAAAATCATTAATAAATGAAATCATTCATAGGCAAAGGATCTGTTTGAACTGAATACTTCTCTCATCATAACACACCCTGATCAAACCTATAACGCATCTGATAAACATCTCCATTACAAAAAAGCGATCATCCTGCCAATTTTTAAGGCTGGAGCACCAGACCATGTAGGCAATTATAGACAAATTTTTATCCTACCCCTTTTCTCAAAGGTCTCTGGAAAAGGTTATACGGAACAACTGGGTGACCTCTTTGGAAGGAATGAACTTATTTATACCGAACAATTCAGATTTAAGGTACTCAAGGGAAATAAATGGTCAACTGCTACGTCAAAAAGAAATCTTCAAGAGCGGTGATTTTAGACCTAGGCTTCTGTCACTGTGGACCATGACATACTTCTGAATAAACTTATAACTTTCAATTGTTTTTAGAAACCAGCTGTGTGGAGAGCAACGATACAGAATATCGGTATTCCACAAGGCTCAAACTTGAGGACTATGCTTTTCAGCTTATACATAAATAATTTACTAACATGTTTAAATAAAACTGGTTGTCAAATGCACACCAATGACACAATAATTAGTGTATCAGTTAAAACCCCTTGTGTAGCAGCAAAAACATTAACAAATAAAATGGAGGGTGTATCCCAATGGCTAAAGAAAAATCATCTAACGCTGAATCTTAAAAAAACTGTGTCAATGTTTACAGCTTACAATTAAATTAGATCAAGAGGAAATAAAGGAAGAATTTAAAATTAAATTAATTTCATTAATAAAAAAAACGCTATGTAATACAGTAAAGAGAAACCTGAACTGCTTTAGAATGATAAGACATTATCCCCTTAAGACACCTCAACTGTTCATGCATGCTATGATATTTTTCACATTTATTTTATTGTGTTACTGTATGGAGCCACCTGTATGGTCGGACAAGAGCATGTCGACCAACCAAACAGAAGCTGTCAGCCCTACCATAATAACTTGTACAAACGAATAGTTTCCTTGGAACATGATCTGCCTTTGTTCCCCCCAAATTGTATTCAGGAAAATTTATAGAGACATTCAAAAAACTTTTAAGATAAGAGTTTACCATGTTTCTTAATGTGTGATGGGTCATGGTTCTGTTTTGTTTTTGTGGTCTTATTGTTCATGCTTGGTTTCCTGCTTTATTTTTTAGTATTTGGGTCCTTTCCCTTGCCGCCTGCACAACCCATCGCGACAAAGCTGAATGTGTATGTGAAGTGGAGTGAGAAGAGGTTGACCAGACTGCTCCTCTGTCAGTGTCACCAAAGCATAAAGATGCTGACACTACATATTATGAGAAAAGAGGAAGCTTGTATGTGACGAAAAACACGTGGTGGTGAAAAACCCTTTGGCCATGCCATCCTGAAGAATGACACTAGCTCTGTGTTGTACACAGGCCTTCTCTCAATGTCTTCCTCGATCATGTTCAATATCTGCAGCAGTTACATAAAACAAACTTTGAGATGCACATAATGGATAAAACATTGATGACCGTGATGAAGCAAATGTTGAATCTACTCAAGGCTGATCTTGCAGAATGCTTTGCTGGTTTCCATGCTGAACACGATCTTATCCTACTGGATAGGCACAATGGAGGAGCACGTGAGGATTTACATTCCTTGGCTGTCACAGGAGAGAATCTGGAGCGTGATGCCTCAGTGCTTTGGGGAAAAGTTCCCCAACATCTAACAAAAAATGCTTCTAAGATAAATTGCCTACAGTGCCTTTAATCCTGTTTTACCAGCATTCACTCAGAAAGAAGGGCAGTTGTCTGAGGGGGATGTTACTGGCACAAGGATTGTGAATGTGCGCAAAGAGAGAGAAAGAGTTATAAGAAGGTCCAAGGTGTTCAAAATAATCTTCCACACTGTACCTGTCAACCTGGGACACAAAATGGACAAAATCCTCAGAATCTGTGCGGCACTTGTGAAAATACAGGATGAAACCATCCATGAGGATTGAAGATGGCAGTTTGGCAGATTTCCACTGAACATGAATATTTGTAAGTATTGACTTATTTGCCCTGCTGAGTGGACCTGCTCAGACGGCCCACAGTGCCATGATTGTACTACCATTTATACATATGATTTGCCTCTAACATTATATTTTTCAGGTGTTGAGTGCTGCGCAATTTATGCTAATTGCAGTTCTTGAGTAAATGTACTTGTACAGAGTGAGTCTGCCTGACAGGAGCTCATCTATAATCCATGGGATCCATTTGGTTGCAGCTGTGGAACCCCGTGCACCAGCTTCACATTCCTTAGCTTGCTTCATAATAATCCATCATAATTTATTTATTGATTATATTTTGTACTAATATTCCGAATTTGCAAAGTAACTAAAGTTATCATATAGATGTAGTGCAGTAATATACAGGGGCGTTGGCTGGACTGTCGACCAGATTTTTCTCCGTCAAGAACCTTTAGCATGCATTTTCTTCTTGCATGTGAGGGCTACACATTGCTTAGAGCTTAAAAATCTTCTCAGCTTGTAGCGTAAAAAGGGAGTAGGTTTCATTACAACATAGATGGGACACATACGAAGTGAGGGGGGTCTCGGGATCCCCCCAGCAAGTTTTGAGCATCAAATACTTAATTTCCTGCATTCTGGTGAATTGTTATGCACAAATTTGTGCCTTTTCTGCATCAATTTATAGTGCAAATGTGTTTATTTCTATACGAGACCACACAAAATTCAGGCTCCAGGTGACAATTGTAAATATAATGTAATATAATGCAGTAAGGCTCTCATCCATCTGTACTGCTTTCAAATATTCATTTTCCTGTAGGTCAACTTTCTTATTTAATGTTGTAATGTCCCTGCTGAGTCAGCATACATGGGATTTTCTGTCCTCTTTAGTGTCTTTTGTTTGGGGAAGTACCTTCTTTAAATGTGCACGTGGTACCTATTCACATCAATGATACATTCAATCATTTTAATTAATTTATAAACTCTATAAACTTTATAAATAAAGACTTTAATAGCTCATAGCACTGTTTAGCACTGTGGTATTTCTATATCTGTACCTCTCCTGTACAAGAAGTGAATATGTAGAGTTTTTATATTCCATTTATGTAATTCCATACTGTGCAATTATGCAAAAAAAAAAAAAAAAGTTTATTGACGCATATTGCAACTTCTCAGCCAGAAAGTTTGATAGTGACAGAGAAGCAGAGCGTCCCCGTAACCGGAATAACAGGTAGACAGATCTGTGTGCACGCACGGCGGGGACAATCTAGGAAGTCATACAGACATTCACACACCTTGTTCTCCTGGCTCAGCATCAGAAGATGTTTGTGCCACTGCTTCAGTTTCAAAGTACCGATAAATAAAAAAGTCTCACTGTGTGAGCTAACGTTTGGCAGAGTACCCTCATCCACCGAAGAACTGACAGAGACCTGGCAGCCAATAAGAAGCGAGTATGTTCACGTATGTTGCGGTAAACCCTCTCTGATTGGTCTAGCCTCCGCTCTGTTCACTGAAGATACAAAATGACAACATCGCTGTCTATTTTACTGACAAAACGCTCAAAGTGGAGAATTATCCGGGACTAAAGAAAAAAATCTTCGGGGCTAGAGCCCCTAATGCCCAGGCCAGGCGACGCCCATGTATAACATTTGCCCCTGAAATGTAGTGGAGTATAAAGTGGCAGAAAAAGGAAATAACCAAGTAAAGTAGCCTACAAGTACCTCCAAATCAGATGTTCACTCAAACAAACTTATGCATTACAAAATAAGGTGAATAGCTGGTCACTCATTGTGCATATATTGCTATATCATTCAGATGATAATTAATGAATTATGTATTGTAATACATCCCCCGACCAGCGGGGGCGATAGTGCCACGTACTTTGTAAGGGCAGCTGCAGTACGTACTAAACGTATAAAGAAAAAGCATGCGATTTGAAACGCAGTGCACCATGGATGTATGGTGCTCTAGATTTGCAGAGATAACTCTTTTATTCTGAAACGGTTCTTCCGGATGTTCAAAACTGTAGCTTTTCGCTTCTAAAGCGGAACAGTCCGGAACATCTGACAGAATTTAAACCGAGAGAAGACATATGATAAAATGACCGTCTTCGTGATTTAATCAACAGATAGAAATAGACAGACTCAAAGTAGTCAAACTGATCCTTGACCTGCAAAGTACATAAATTAACCTCAATGTCCGACCTATAGGAGACAAGGACGGAGGACGATACGACTTCGGTATGGAACTGTGCTTTATTTCCATGACATGGCCTTAAATTCTTAGTTTGAATGAATATTTACTGTTTGCTAGTTAACTAAGTTAACGTTAGTTAAACTCTGTGGCGACAGTGACATGTGACGCTAGCTGGCAGGCTGACTGCAGTCATATATTTAGTTACATTCACTCCTCCCTCGTTTCAGCTTGCTTTAACCTTGTGCACCTCATATATAACCCTCTAACTGAGATTGACCTTATATACAGTATAACTCTCTAACTAAGACTAACCATCTAACTGTGAGCAGACTCGGTGTGTTCCGACCTTCATTTCTTTTCACTTTTTACCAAAGCACATGCCGTGTAAAGTTATCCTTACCCTTGAAGTCTAACATCAGCTAGCAGCCTTTATTTGCATTTTTTGGCGTGTGACTGCCAGCAGTAGTGTGAGACTGTTTGCAGGTATGCGCATTATCCAACCTCACGCTCTGTGCCTCCTCGTGCACATGGATGAGATGCAAACAAAACGGGGACCTGCTCATCATAACATAGCTCCATAGTTCTACCAAACCCGCAGGGGCCCTTCAGTTCCTTGTCTCACTTTATATGTTAACTGTTTTTCACAGAATATTCCCTAACATAAAGAGGCAGCCTAACAGAAGGATGATCTCACGGCACAGGTTGGTGACAAACTGTTATTGATACTGAGGTTATATTGATACAAATGTCAGTCATGTGCAAACTGTCTGGTGTCCAATGATTGACTCAGGATTAGGGGTGCAGGTGTTTAACAATTCTCTTGTGTATCTTCCTGGAGCCAGACCTCCTTTCCAGTCCGATGAGATGTCGTATAGTTATGCTTGAAGTCAGACACTGAAGTTTTCAGGAGGAGATACCACTTCATAAATTGCACCTGTGATCTCATGCAGATTTCTTCCATCTACCATACTTCTCTCCACCTGCTTTGCCTGAGACACTGCTACTGAGTAATGTGTGACTGCAGAATAACTCTGGCTTGGTCAGTGTTCCTTTAACTGTGTATAAATGCAGGGACTTTTCTGTGATGACAGAAATATTTGTATTTCAATAACAGCCATACCCAGCTCAAAGAGGCCTTTTTGTCCTAACTTTCTAAACCTAACTTAGCATTGCATTATACTGTATGAGCATGTGACATTGTTTTTGGTGTAGTCACAGGTGCAGCAGACCACACTCAGCCCTGATGTTAGGTGTGGTGTAGTGTACACTTGCAGTATGAGGCGTCCCGTTCCTCACAGCTTCCTGTCATTTGAGTGTGATGACCTTATTTTGCATCATGCGTTAATTACACATATATCTGTGTTTTGACCACTACCTGATGGTTACCACTTTGATCTGTGATGAGGTGAATGGACCCAAGCAGGTTTGCTGTGCAGCCTTTCTGCTATGTGTGTTTGGATTACTATCAGACCAATGCTTCTGATGCTCCTGTTGTCCTGGAGTTGCTGTGATGAATTATTATGGCTGTGTGATATTATAATTGGAACTGTGCTGTTAAATACTGCACTGGTTACAGGTTCCACCAGCTTGACTGTGTAATTATTAAAATTAATGAACTGAAGTGTTTCTAAGTAGGAGAGAAAGAAGGCCACCTAGCTGATAAGGAGAGTGGATCTTGTGCCTTTACTTGTTTACTTTAGTTGTCAGGCGACAATACATTCCAGTATTTTTGACAAAAATGGTAGACTGGAGATGGGCCGGAAATTGCTCAAGTTGTCATGGTCATGTCATTGTTTGTCCTGTCTTATCACTTTTGTAGTGCAATCACTGGTCAGCCATCATAGAATCATAGACTTTGATGCATGTCTCTGATAATTCTGTGAGGGTTGTCCTTCTGTAGACATCACCAGTATTCTGAAGTCTCTTTTACAGTATGAACAGTCGGAACCCTTATAATGGAAAAAGCTGGAAGAGGCTGGCTTGAAGTTTAGTTGTAAATCATAGTTCGATGACATTATCCCAAAGTGTTTTATGTCACGGCATTTTATGTCACTGTTCTTATTTATTGTCACTGTTTTTGCATAATAAGAGGTAGTAAAGAATAGCCACTCACTAAAAAAGTTAGGCCTACATAAAAAAATATGATCCTCACCTTGTTTTTCCTAACAAATGCGTGGTGCCTTCTGGGAAAGAGCCATTCATCCTGTTGCCTCATATTCCCACTTTATTCCTTGAGTTTGCAAACAAACAATTCTCAGTAACATGTCGATACCTGTGTCCCGTGTGTGAATTTCTCAGAGCAGCATTAGACAAGTCTTAGTTGAGCATAAATGCATAAATGTCAGTGCCTTGGAGGTACTGTATGTCAGTATTCCTGCTACAACCTGCAAACAACCTAAAGTGCCGATCAGACAGAGACAGGTCTCTACAAGTGTGGCTGCTTCAAAAACGCCTTGGAAAAGCTTTTCGGGGAAGGCAGCATGGTGCGCCTGTGGAGCACAGCTACGTGCACAACAGCCAACTAGCCACCCAATGCTAGCCTATTTATTGGCATAGTAAATAGCTTTCTACTCACCAGAGAAACCGATTAGTATTTGAATAATGGGGTAACCTTGAATATATAGTTCACTGTAATTAAATACATCTAATATCAACTTACCAGCATCAAAACAGGAACACAGTGGTAAAGTACTAAAGCCTTACTTTTGCTTGATTTGATTGGCTGCCTGGTTAAGTGTGATGTTGACGAGCAGTGTAACTCCAAGGCTTGCACTGAAAAGTTAAGTATATTTTAACTTTCATGCATGTCTAAAAACTGTGCGAAAACACCAGGCACCGTACCTTAGGAAAACAATGGTTTTGCAAGCGATGCATTTCTAACCACACATATCTGTCTGACCAGGCCTTTATAGCAGCTTTTCTCTGCCATTAAACCACTGTATGAGGCAGGTCAAGGATCAGATTGACTAAACCACACTGTGAGGAAAGTCAGTTGTTGACTGTGGGATTGAAGTAACCTTTCTAGCTTGTCTCTGTAGATTAGTGTCCTACAAATATTGTGAATAATGCCAACTGAACCAACCTGTGTGATGTGTTGTGTTCTAGACAGCTGAGTCAACTGCTCGGAGTATGGAGGTGGAAGACGAGGGTGGAGGTTTCGCTATACCCAGCTACTGGCTTGCAATGCAGGACCTTCTGCTCCACCACTTCAGAACCAGGTGCACAGCTCAGTTTGAAACTTTATTGATATTAGACTCTATTTGAGTCATTGAATCATGACAACATACTGCTTTCTTTAATACAACAGTCAAAAGCTTTCTTCTGTGAAAATACATAATGTGGATTTTAACACTTTAGATTAGATTACAATGTCATTCACTGGAGTTTTAGCAATCAGTCAAAGGTTGTAGAACAATGGTAAAAGTATTAATAGAAGCAGCAACATTAGTTGTTCTTAAAGGGACACTCCAGCAATTTATTTATCCTCTTCCATATAGTTGGGGGACCAGTGAGGGTCAGATCAAAAAAAATAATGGTCTGTGCAGCCAAGGCTGACATATCCTGACTTTTAGTTCCTAGTATGGTTTAGGCTCCAAACACACTGGATCCTACACTTGCCATGATGCATCTTTGATTAGACCCTCCCTGCCAAGTAAATATCCACATTGAAACTCCACACCTCCAGTTTGTAAAGCAGGCTTTCTGTATAAATATACCTTTTTCCAAGCAGGCATGTTGACTTATCAAAGTAGGAAAATCACAGGTGATAATAATAACATTAACATTGGCTCTGGTCAAATGTTCCAATAGTCAAGTCAAGTCAATTTTATTTGTATAGTGCCTAATCATAAAAAAAGTTATCTCAAGACACTTTTCACATAGAGTAGGTCTAGACCATACTCTATAAAATATTATTTACAGAGACCCAACAGTTCCCACCATGAGCAGCACTTGGCAACAGTGGCGAGGAAAAACTCCCTTTTAACAGGTAGAAACCTCGAGCAGAACCAGGCTCTGGGTGGGCGGCCATCTGCATCGACCGAGTTGGGTTGAAAGGGGAGGAGAGAGGGGGAGAGGGGAGACAGAGCAGGAGGAGAGACAACAAATCAGACAATAAGCCATGTTAGTGTAACAGTTATCCAGCATGCGCAATACCTGGACCCTGTAACTGAAAGATAACCCTGTGGAGTTTTTGACCACTAATGGTGCTATAGAGCAATGTATTTAAGAGTGGGTTCCTGTTTTGTTAGTATTGTGTACGCACAAGAGGATACACATGCATGCGTGCAAACAAATGGGCAATGTGACACATATTCTTGCCACTAGTTTCACCACAAGTGGAAAAGGCTAATGTAGATTGATGGGTGATTGATAAATTAACTTTACAGAGTTTTTATTTAATTAGTACAGAAATAAATAATAATGATAAAACATGTTAAAGCCGTTATATATGGCTGTATCAATCCAACACTATTTCAGTCATAATTCTACTGTATCTCACATTGTAAATGGTTACATCATAAAAAAATAAAACATGAAACACCACTTTTCCTCTAAAAGGTTGGAAAAGGAGTCTGTGATGCACAGGATTGATGAGCCACTGAAATCCAACATCTCCCACACAAACATTAGTTATGAGTTATTACCAACCAGTCTGATGTGTGTAGAGGTGTGTGTGTGTTACTTTGTAGTAACCTGGTGTCATCTGTGCATGATTTAATAAAGGTAAAGGCGGTGTAATGGCACTGCACACTTCCACTTCCAAACCAAACTTTCCACACCGTGTAAAGGTGCTGTAGACAGAAGATACTTATATAATATAATTTAAAGGTAAATGCAGACTGATTTACTGACGTTCCTGCTTTAAACATAGTAGACATTATTTGTTGATAAACTCATCTACTGATTGGGTAGTGTTTATTTTAATTAGCTTATTCACATTTTAAGCATTATTCCATTAATTATTTGCATTTGCTTATTTAGTTTTAAATTTGTTGACAAAATCATCAGATTGTCAGCTGAGAAAAAACGCGATTTGTGCTTCTGGTCTTACTATTAGTCATTTTAGTAGTAGCAGGTGTAGTGTCAGTAATAGTAGTGGTAAGTTAATTAATTTGCAGGGCCATCTCCCGTGGTTGCTTATGCTTTTGTAGTAGGGTCTTTATACATTACCTTTAGTTACAGGGGTATTTTTAGTGTTGGCTAGGATGTACATGATTTGTTGGATAAAGGCTCGTATTTGATCTACTGATTTTCACAGAAAAAGAAATGGATGGAGTTTTATGTCCTCACACATCCAAAAGTTATTTGGAGAATGCAAAAGGACACAGTTTACAGCGAACAAAGTCTTCTTCGACAAGCATAGCTCCAAAAATGCATGCCACAATGGAAAGTGGTGAGAAAAGTGTCAGACATTACACATGATTATGCCCCAGAGTACAACAATGTGTACATTAAGTAAACATACCTAAACAATAAATAGTTTCACAACTGCAAATGGTATCTTTAAAATTGGATTTTCGCTTGTTTTTTAAGGGACACTCCAACAATTTTACATGTCAAAGTCAGTTTACAAGAAGTGCTTATCATCCTGTGCAAACAATTGTATGATGTTGTCTGTGGCTCTTGGACAGCTTTGTGAAGTCTGAGAAACTAACCCTGCTTTAATTTATAACAGAAAGCCTATGTTACAAACTGTAGTTGTGGAGTTTGAAATAAGTGGGCGTTTACCAGGCAGGGTTTCATTATGGGAAATGTAGGAACCAGTGTTTTGAAGCTGTATTAGGGACTAAAGGTAAGGATATCTCAGACTCTGCTGCTTTTATTTAGACCACTCTGGTTCAATCTTTTTTTCACAAGTGCTCCAAATTTAGATTTGGAGTTTCACGTTGATGGATATGTGTTTCGTCTCTCTAATCATGTCAGAGAATAAATAAATAACCCTTTTTTCTCATTTTTTGTAGAACCCATAGAGATTCACAAAAAGAAGCTCTTGCTGTGGTTCAGTCACCTTCCTCAGGAAGAAAAACAGTTTGGTGGTTACTTCAGCCCAGACACCATGCATGTGGATCCCCTGATCCAGGAAAGAAAGGCTGAAGAGAGTGCAGGACTGCTCAGCTCACCTCTCCAAACCCAGACCGGCTCCGTCCCCTCCGTGACAGTGGAACAGCTTTTTGAGCCCACTGATGCCGGGAGTGCGGGTCGGGGGCTCAATGTGCTGCTGTACGGGGCTGTGGGAACAGGGAAAAGTACAGTGGTCCGAAAGCTGGTGCTGGATTGGTGCACAGGGACCACCCTGACCAACTTCAAGCTACTGGTTCCATTCTCTTGTGAGGACCTTGGTCAGCTGTCAAAGTACGAAATCTTTCTCTTACTCTATGGCATTTTTCACAGAAGCTTTATGTCGCATATATCTGATATCTTGAATATGAAATCTTGTCATATTAGCCATCCCCCCAGCATCAGAGCCAATCACAACAACACATAATTTCTAATTTATCATCATCAGCTAAGGCTTAAATAAAGTCCAATCCATTTCAGATCTGCTCAGGGTTTAGTTTTATTTTTCAGCTCTTTGGCATTTTTCCACTCAAAGCAGTTTTACAAAAAATAAACCTGTTTACTACAACTTTAATGTTGTTTGTCAATAAATAAAAAATATATAAAGGCAGAAATCAAACAGAACTTTCTAAGACAACTGCTCTACCTCCTGCTACACACAAACAATATCATGGATGGTATCAGTTACATGGATCCCTGTTTTAGTCAGCCGTGAACAAATTGGCCTCAATTTTATGTTATGTTTAATCTTCACACTTGAACGCACACACTTTTGATCTCTTTGGCATTTTTCATTTTTACCAAGTGGCAACCTCTCACTTTGCCTCTCATTCACACACACCTACCCTAGGATTAATAGACGACCCACTCTACTACTTGAGCCACAGCAAGTGAAAGTATAGTAACTGTTACCAGGGTTTTCCTTAAAAATCTTTAGACAAAGGTGGCAAAGACTAGCGTGGAATGCGCACACAGGAGAAGTTAACCTTGAAGGCTTTCTGCCAGGAGGCCTTTCTAACCCAAATCATAACCTTAACCCTAACCCTTTCTGGCAGAAAGCCTTCAAGGCAAACCTCTCCCATTTGCCATTCGCAGCATTGATCTGTTTGTGTGCACTTCTTTTGAGTGCAGTGCGCTTAAGAGGAAATTGTCCATAGGGATTTAAATTTGATACCAAGTGGAACTAAAGTTGTGAGAAATTACAGTGTTTATTTTGGCCATAAACTTTGTAAATTATGTGTGCATGTAACCCACTGATTTGTGGACTAATGTTTTGAAGCCTCGAGTTTGGCCTTTTGGCAGTCGCAATACATTTTTAGATGACCAAAATGTTACATTTAACTTTCATGAACTGAAAACACACTGTGAAAAGGTCAAAGTTCGAAGACGAAAACATGGACAACACAGTGCCATTGATACACATTGCTGCTTCTCTATTCTGATTGACAGGTCACGACTTGTCATTCACAATGTAGCCATGCCCTAAAATACCCTGCTTTATCGTCTGTTTTACTCTAAATGAGACAATGATATACAAAATGAACATAATGCTGTACTGAAGAAGACTTGAAACTAGGGATTAAGAAACTGAAACTTAAACTGATTGAGACCATAAACTCATGTTTAGAGAGGTAATAAATCAAGTGAGAAGTAGGGTCATTCTCTCACAAACTTCTATACAATCAGACATCTTTTTGCAACCTGTGGAGTTGCCCTCTGCTGGCCATTAGAAATAATGCAGGTTTGAAGGACTTCGGGGTCAGTTTTATTTATCTGTGCACATTTCCCTCTCCTGGCTCTATTGTTTTGATAGAGAACAACACAAACTTTAATGACAAGATTGTTCCTTTACACAGATGTAGATTTTTAAGATCTCATCCAGTTTTTGAAGCATTTTGAAATGAATTGGTTGACTTTTTAAATCATTGAGACATAATTTTTTGGTGCGTGCACTAGGAGTGGGGAAAAAAATAGATTTTTAGATGCATTGCGATTGTCTCTTGAAAGATTATGTCTCGATGCAGAAAACCTAATCAGAAATTTAAAACTCAATTCTTGATATTACGATTGCCTTTTGTAAAGGATTTTGTAAGACTGGACTGTACGTTCTTTACTGCTGCCGCTGAACCAGTTGGATGGTGAAACATAACTGACGTAATGTTTACATAGTAAGCTAGGCTGAAGGCTAACGTTACCTTGGATGAACGTATCATGCATGTATTATGAGACTTCTTCCTGAGTTTTGGTGAGATAGTTGTCACTACCTAATCCACATATCCTGTCTTATCGGTATTGCGATCTTTTTAAAAAAGTCTTAATAACATTCTGAACTAAACACATTGTTTGATGTTGATTGATTGAAGTTGTGAATCATGATGTAGATACAATCCAACCAGCACTCCCTGGCTTAAAAGTTAGCGTATAGAAGCATTTAGGCTTTTATGAAGTTGAAGGGAAAAGGGACCTGGACAAGAGCCACACTGTATGCAAGTTGTGTATTCATAAAAAAATAACGGTAAATTCAAATGTTTCTTTTAATTATGGATCATTACAAATACACGTTTTTAGCAAGTAGCAAGTTGTCACACAGTGAGAAAAAAATACTGATGTATAGAAATCAAAAATTTTGATACATCAAGATGCATCAAATACATCGATAATTGTTTTATAATCACATCATAGCCCTAAATTGGAATCGCATCGTGATGTGCCTAGAGAACCACACCTAGCGTGCTCCATTGCGCTGGTGTCAGTGCATTGAGCATAAACCTAGCGCATCAAAGCAGTTGCTGATGAAAAGCACAATAATGAAAATCATCATTATTTCAACAATTATACAAAGGCTTCAAAGGCCTTTGAGTTAGATAGGCAAAATAGTATGGGGAAACATTACATGATTTATTCATATCTTACCCAGATTGGATTTGATTTACTTACTTGTGTGTCCACGAGTTAATTACCAAATGTAAATAGGAAATGTAATTGGATTGAAGAAGAAACATTTTGACATCAATGTGGTGATAGCTTATTTCATTATTTGATTTTGTTACTTGATATGGACAAGTTTAAAGCCACTTTGTGTAGAATTCGACTTTGATTCGTTTTATTTTATATTTTGCCCAAAATTTAAAACGTGTTTTCTTTAGGTGGTTGATGCCTAATACTCAAAACACTGATTTGTAATGATCAAATCACTGAGTGCCCAACTGCAATTCCATTAACTGAATATGGGTATGGTCAGTTAAACAATGACTGCTGCATCACACTGCTGCTAGTAATGAAGTGCACCAAGTGACAAATCCCCTATCATGTAGCGTGGCTTCCTTAAGGGACCTTGTGAGCAGGAAGTACCTCCACCTGAGAAAACACCCCCTGCTGAGTGGGGAGGGAAACCAGGCCAAGGATGTACTCTTCATCTTCAATGGGATGGAGAAAATGAAACTGGACTTCCGGATTGGAGCCACAGAGCTTTGCAGTGATCCTAATGCGGCGCTGCCTCCAGTTGTATTGGTGGTGAACCTGCTGAGGAAGTACCTCCTGCCTGAGGTAAGAACAGTCCGCCTCAGTGAAATGTTGTTTATCTTTTCTGTTTCTCTGAAGTCTGTTTTTTAAACTGTCACCTATTATAAGGTGTCACACTGAAGTGCAAAATGCCGCCATGATCATTGCTGTAATGTGGAGGGTTACTTAAACGGCAGAAAGACAATTACCACGTTCTTGTTGCAAAGCCACACAAAGTTACTATGAGCTTGGTAATCTGAAGAAACAAAAAGAAAATTTTGAAAATTAGAATGGATAACTGAACTGAACTTGCAAGTGCTTTTTTAGCTGTTGAAGGCCAGGTTATCGTACAGTGCTGTGCCCTGTCCTAAATGCCATGAACTGAATAGCTGGAGTTTACATTTTTCTCAACTCCAGGCCATATTTTCAGAGGCCTTAATTATCCTCCCCTTATAATTTGTAACATCTCCCAGGAGTGCAGAGTTTTATTGACATTCTTTTAACAAAAAAAAAATTTGTGTGTTAAAAAGAGAGTGTTGTCAGCAGAGTGGTTGGTATGACATGACTCTGTTGTACTGGTGGAATTGGAGCTGTGGAGAGGTATATGATGAAGAATTTACCATGTGAGCCACTATAGTACAAGTAATTTTCCCCATCTCAAGAAGTTTTACCTGAATTTTATTAGGGACCAAAATCAGTGAAAATAAATAGGCATCACAAGCCTAGAAGTTTGCAAAAGTATCAAGTAATCAGAGTCATCTTAATCCTGGTGTACTTCTAAAGTCTTTTAATTTCAATATTTGTGATTGTGGTTATGGAAGTTGGCTGCTATATGTTTCCCAGGCCAGCATCTTGGTCACCACCAGACTGTCTGCCCTGGACCGTATCCCTCAGAAGTATGTGAGTCGCTATGCACAGATTTGTGGCTTCAATGACCCAGACCGCAAGCGGGCGTACTTCACCAGCCGCCTCCTGCAGCAGAGTGGGGAGAGTGCATGTAACCATGAGGCCCAGGCTCTTATAGAGCTGCTTTACCTCAACCTCCAGAGAGAAAGCCAGCTGGCTGCTGCCTGCTTCCTCCCCTCCTACTGCTGGCTGACATGTGCTACCTTACACTTCCTACACTTCACAGACACCAAGGCACCCATCCGCACTCTGACTGGCATATACACCAGTTTCCTCAGGCTCAACTTTGGGGGTGAGGTGCTGGGCACAGGGACAGGGACAGGGACAAATGTGCCCATTCAGGAGCACCATAGTTCCCTGATGTTGTATGTAGTCCGTACACTTGGTAAACTTGCGTTTGACGGTGTGACATACAAACGCACGTCATTCTCAGAAAAGGAACTGGAGCAGTGGATAGGAGGGAAGACCAAGACGGATGAAGAGCTACGTCAGCTAGCCATGTTCCGGACTGACGTGCTGGACTTTTTCTTGGCTCCCTGTGTAGAAAGTGGTAAGCATTTACCAGAAGAACCCAGTGAGAATGATGAGAGGCGGTATGTATTTGCCGTCCCAGCCATGCAAGAATATCTGGCAGCTCTCTACGTGGTTCTGGGAGAGAACAAATCAGCTCTAGAGAAGATGACCAGGCAGGTGTCTGTGGCGATTGGTCAGGCAAGTGAGGATGTCAATGCCATCTTCAACATCCTTTCTAAGTTTATCCCCCTCCGAATCTTTGCTGTATTCAACCTTCTCAAGCTTTTTCCAAAGCTCTATGAGAAAATCAGCAGTTACAACAAAGGCAGTATTGCCAGAACCATGGCAGCTGAGATGTTCCGCACTGAGGATAGATACAACGAGGATGTCCTGGATCAGGTGGAGCAAAGCCTTCTGGGAGTCCATGGCCCACAGCCACAGCAATACAGTGAAGGCCAGCCTTTCGAGCTCTACCCTATATTCATGGGTGGACTGTTGCATTATGGTAACCGTGTCCTTCTCCAGCAACTTGGCTGCAGCGTTCAGAGCACCACCGTAGCCCAGATCACACATGCCCTTAGGAAGTACCTTGTCAGAGGTAACATTTATGTTATTTTCAGTCTTGCTTATACAATATGCATTGTTTTCATGTTTGAAAATTGAAAATTTTTTGAAATCTTTGATCATGACTTTGACTTGAAATACCCTTTAGATAAAACTTGAAACTTCCTGTTTATTCAGATCAAGCATGTCATAGTTAAATTGAATTCTGGAGTGTTTTGGAATTAATATTGACTGGACCGATACTCGACAAAATCTGATAAAGTTTTGTTTGTTCTCATGGGTATGAAGCTAAAATAGTAGCCTAATCTAGTCTTTTCTACTCCTACTAAAGCAATTGTTACCTTCACAGGACAGTTCACCGTAAGAGCAGCCAATAAATGTGTTAGTTGTTACTATATAATTGTAGAAGAAAGTTAGTAACTGGGCAGGGTTAGTTGAGACAAACCACATCAAAAAAAATAAAGTATGGTTGGATTTGTGCCCCAAGATTGTGCACCAGAAATAATAGCACCTTTGTTTGAGCCCTGCCTGAGCAAAGAGTGGAGGAATTTGGTGCATTTATTTTAATTTGATTTTAGAGAGATGGCTGTATGGATAATGAGTCTTTTATCTTATTTGATGCTAGAGCTCAGCAAGCCACAGCCACCAGAAGAGCTGATGGATCTGCTGGTCCTGCTGTATGAGTTTCAGAACCCCAGACTGACTGCAGAGGTTATAACATCAATCAGAACCATCTGCCTCACCAACATTCGTATGACGTCACTCAAATGCTTCGTACTGAGTTCTGTGCTCACATGCACCCCTTCAAGGTAAATTACGCAACTACAGGCCTTAATAAAATGATAGTCTTGGTCATATTTACTGCTATACAATCTCATTTGTGCACAACAATTTGAAACTAAGTGATTTAGATAAAAGCATCACTATGCCTAAGCATTGGATGGATTGTGATGAAATCCATCTTCAGTATGGCTGTAGACTCTTAGTCTTGTTCTAAAATCTGTGTTTAATGCCATCTTTTTGCTCAGACAGACAAGGAGTGCTGCCTTGTGGCTGTGTAAAATAGAAAGTGCAAGCAATATGCTGTTTTCACAATATTGTTGAAATAAAGGCAGATGTTATGGTATTTACAAAAATAGGCTCTGGTCTCTGTTCTATTTTTGTGCTGTCGGTAGGTAAAACAAGTATCCAGGGATTAAAGTTCTCCGTCGCTATGACAGATTTCTTTCAATTGTATTCCAAAGAGGCCATGGATATGTATAATAACATTCTGTTGAATCTATTATTGTGTCAGTATTACACAGACTGAACTTTGTTTTCTCTAAAATGAGAACAAACAACTGCAGCATTTGTTGATAAGAAAGATGTGTTTGTCATACTTCTATCGGGACGTCAACAGGACAACATTTTGTTGCTCTGATTGGTTCTCTTCGCCCGTTGATAACGCCCCTTAGAAATCAAAAATAATCTGAGAGGTTCCAGACTAATACGCATTTGTGAATTAGTCTGGACATGCTAGGCTAATTTGAAAGGTCAAACCGACCGTTAATGAACCAAACGCAAATAATCATGTAGGCTCCTGGAGCCAGAGCAGCTGCTGTTACAGCCTCGAACTCCTCGTCCTCCACTCCTGGAGTCAGAGCCACTGCGACTGTAAAGTAGCTAGTATCACAGAAAAAACCCTGAAACAGGTTTCAAGCTTCAGGCATATGCTTCCACTGTCAAAGTAGAATTAAAGAATTGCACTTTGTTCTATTGTGCTATTATTTGTTTTTAAAATAATAACATATGCACTGAAAAGTTATTTAGATGGTTGATTATTTGTAAGACTAAAAACTAAGTCAAGCCTCGCAAGAAAAAGTTAGGTGGTAGTTTTATTTCATAGATTGAAAACAGCATTGAAATTACGTAAAAGCTGTTCAAAGAATCTTCTTCTATCAAGTATTTAAATTAAGTGAAGGTTCAGCCTTATTCACATAGAGTAGGTCTAGACCATACTCTTTAAAATATTATTTACAGAGACCAAACAATTCCCACCATGAACAAGCAGTAGCCATGTTCAGTCATTAAAATGAAATTGCATGGTGCAGTTTTAAATTGTTTGGCACAGATTATAGCAAGATTAGAGTTGGTTAGTGTCTGTATATGAAATGTTAAATCTAGATTTTTTTACAGTGGGTTATGATGTCTTCCTGTAGTTATCACCTTGAAGAGCTGGACCTGTCCTCCTGCCTCCTAACTCATGACATGCTTCAGATGCTCTGGCCTGCCTTCAGACACACACATAAACTCAAGTGAGACAAACTCAATAACTGCTGTGTTGTGGTTTGCAGTGAAGATCTTAAAGTAACAAAGGAAAACCTCCTAAAGGAAAGATGTGTTTTTTGCATGATGCTGGACATTGTACTTGTAATACTACTACTACTGCTCCAGTATTAAGAAGTGAAATGTTTCTATATCACATTTCATTTCCAGTGTTTGTTGAACCATAGCTAAGTAAATAAATGAAGGTCACAAAGATCAGAATCCAGATTATAATACATTTGTTGTGACACAAAGCTGCAATCTGCTGGCATTCATACTACATTGGATCCTGCTGCTGAGTGAATAGTTATGAGCAGGTACAGTAATTCTTATGATTTTTCTAGTAATTCTTATAAATTTAGCCTTACTGAAAAAACACCCACTTGTGTCAGACATTGTAAACACTCTGTATTCTGTTTACTATCACAGGGAAGTATCATAAGTCAGTCTAGTCCAACAGTCCTGCAATGTTCAGTTATTGTTGAAACAGTTTTGGAGAGATGTTGATTCAACTTTATGATCATTTCGGAGGATGTAGTTGATTATGATCCTGAACTGTATTGATATAAATGGGCCATGGGATTTGATTACAATAAAAAAAATAGTCACTCATATTCTTTTAAAATGATCCAGAGCATGACCATTTACTGAGTCACTTCACAATGTTAAACATAGCCCTCATTACTGCTATTTTAAAGGCACTTTTATTGACTTTGGATGACACCCATGCTTGTCCAGCATGTGTATGCTATGTGTGTTGTGACTGTTGTGTCTGCCTGTCTCTGTTGTCCTCAGTCTGCAGTTTAACAGCCTGGGTCCTGAGTCCTGCATCCTCCTGAGAGATGTACTACTAAACCCCAAGAATTCTATTAGATCTCTTCAGTAAGACCACACTTTTATTCATGTGTTTATGTATTTTTGTCAGTTTTAGTGATGCGCAGTATGTACCTAGCAGCTCTGCTCTCTGCAACATTTGAAACGTGAGAAAAGACAGGTCCTTTGGGCACCTGGCGCGAAGTTTGTCCTTTGACAGTTAGTTTATGTTTTTTAAAGAAAATGTTTTTAAGAGTATGTACTGTATATACTAACAAGATAAACTGAAATAATACATTTCCTCAACTATATTTTGATAGTAGGGCCCTTCTAAAAGATAGCAGTAGGTAATAATCACCATCTTAAGGCCCTTATCATTTTGGTTCATGTGATCAAGTGATGCATTTATCAAACAAATTTGCAGTGAAATTACCACAAACCAACAGACACACAGTGAATGTATAGGCTTTAGGGCCCCTCGAGGTCAGGGGCCTCAGTTGTTGATCCAACCTTGCCGTGCAGGTGCTTTGACGGTAAGTAATTGTGTTTGTGCTTCTTTTTTGTGTGTGTATTTTAATTTAGTAAAAATAGTATACAAGCCACACATTGACAATACAAAAACACTCACTCTACATTACAGAAAATACAGACAACAACATACAATAAGAAAAAAAAATTTGAGAGATTGCTTCGATTTAACTACAATAAAATGGTCTTTTACAACTCTAGTGTGGTGAAAATGGAGAGACCCTGCAGGCGAACATTCAGATATGTGAAATAGGAGGTTATCCATGTAGTTGATATGCCATATTTTATAGAAAGCCTTTTTTTTCTGAGACCCACAATCCAACTATCAATAGGAGATCTGACTTCTATTTTATTGCAATACATTTCTTGGCCATGGCCAGTAAGATTTCTGTAAGCTTGATGGAATGAATGTGTAAGATTAGAATTTGAGATGTTGCCCAAAAGGCATATCCTCTGGATCCATTTGGAAAGTAACTCCATGGATTATGGCTAAAGCATCACAGATCCCCTGCCAAAAACGTTGTAGTTTACGACACTGCCAAGTGGTATAAAAGAAATCTAAAACAAAGGGATGAGAGATTGAGGTTAAACTCATGTATCTTGGAAGGGGTGACATAAATCTGATGTAAAAGATTGAATGAATTAACCTATATCATGAGTTTAGAACAGTACTGGATTGATCTCTGTTCCTAAATCCCTCTCCCACTTTAGATCTTTCTGGTTCAGGAATTGACAGACAAGGTTACAAGGTTTCATAAACCTTAGATAATGATTTAACCCATGGTTGACCATATGAAAAATATAATAAATAAACATGAATTGGAAGGGACTGAAAATACACAAAAACTTTTCATCATTTTTCGTTAATTTT
The DNA here is from genome assembly GCA_031216445.1 of Lateolabrax maculatus. Lineage (NCBI taxonomy): Eukaryota > Metazoa > Chordata > Actinopteri > Acropomatiformes > Lateolabracidae > Lateolabrax > Lateolabrax maculatus. The sequence goes on along the minus strand of CM062202.1, from coordinate 28,218,859 downwards.
TATAACATAAAGTAGGCCTAATAAAGTCAGAGGGAGGTTTATCCTCTTATTCAAGTCATCCTCCATTTTCTGCAACAAACTCAACAGGTTGATCCTATATGAGATCCTTTAGATCCTTATCAACTAATATACCCAGGTGTTTAAGCCTGCTGGGTGACCACTTAAAGGGAAACTTGTGTTGAATAGTGTCATAGTTTAATTCTAACAGGGGTAGTATTTCATGCTTGTCAAAATCAAACTTATTACCAGAAAAGGAACTTAGCTGTGAAAGAAAATAAAAATGTCCTATGGATTTGTGAACACGCCAATTGTCCCAAGGCATATAATAAATTATATGTATGTATATATATAATGATAATGTTATTCTGCCTGTTCCTGCCTTGTGCATCAATCTACATAGATCTTTAGTAATAGAGGGGGAAAAAAGGAGAAACAGCTAGCAGAAATCACCGGTGTAGCAGGGAATCCTTTTGGCAAACAGGATACATGGAAAATAGCTTCTTGTGTGTTGAAAGTAAAAATGTCTCCATCTTCAGTTGTGACCTTGCGGCTGCCAGGTTGCAGAATCTGGAGCTGGAGTGGAAATACCTAGGTTTAGGCGATAGTGTTTGTATCAGCTGATCCCAAGGCTGGAAAGAAAAAATAAAGAAAAAATAAAATCACCGGTGTAGCAGGGTATCCTAATGGCGAACAGGCCATCAAACTAAAAATAATAATGCTTTAGCAGCACGGTCGACGCACCCCCTTATTTGATATCAGTATTGATTGGACGCTGCAGCTGATTAGACTGATCTGATATGTCACAACATCACTGAAGTGAAGACGGATCAATTGTATCACTCCCAAGTTTTATATTTTATTTATTTTCTGATTCACAATCTATAATAATTAGTAAATAATATAAACACTTTCTGCTGGTAGAACAGGTTCCGGTGCCTCTGAGCAGGACACAGTATAAACATAGTATATATACAGAATTCTTGCTATTCATGTGCAGGTGTTGTGAGGGAAACGTGGATGCAATTTAAAAGCCTTTGGATGCACCCACCACACTTTCTGGTGCGCACCCGACATGCGCACACTCTCTGTCACACACACACACTCCCTGCTGGCCTTTAGGTTAGTATAGTATATTTGGTTAAATTACCTACTGCGCATTTCACTCTTATCTGTTAAAAAAATGCTTTTGGCTATACATGCTGCTCTATTTAATGTTGTACAAGAGTGAATGCTACCAACCTTAACTATTCAGAATTCCAAAACCCTTCAATCTTTTACTAGCTGTTGATATGGTAATTTTGGTTGTAGTTATTAATTTAATTATCAATCGGAGTTTCAAATTGATAGTTAAATACATTTCATGAGACCGATGAGACTCGGTAATTTATTAACCATCAATTTCATCTTTTAAAAGGGTGGAGTTCTATTATTTAATAATATTTCATTATTAAATCCTAATTATTTAATAATTATTGATTTTTACTGACAGTCATAATTGACAGGAATACCCCTATAGCACACTGAACACGGAAACTCATTTAGTCACTAGTCCGCCTTTACAGCCTCTAGTTGTGTTTATACTCGCACTCTCAAACTTTCAAACTTGTAGAAGGTTTACCAGAGGCCAGAGCCAACTCGGCCTTGTCAGGCACACAGAATGAGACAGGCGAACAGAGACAGACAGTTGACCTGACCTGTGAAGCCCTGTCTTAAGTTACCTTTAACCTACAAGAGGGAAGTTTAACATACAAGAAGGAAAATTCCTTCACAGTTCCCCCCTTTTTGATCGTAAGATCAACACTACCTACCATTATTCTTACCATTACCTTAAGAACAAATCAGGAACACCTTCAGAGTTGAATCGCACTCGCTTACAATAACAATATTGAAAGTTCAATAGAACAAGTAAACATGTGAATACAAATCATACATGGACCATCAACCAATAACAATCTTCTTTTTTTCAAGAGTGTCATATAGAGAAACCAATCAGATTAAAGTTTACTAACTCTTTCTGTGTATGCAAATACTGTATAAACTAATTCTTATTATATCCAAAACATTCAAACATAAGGATTATCCTTACTGATTTTCAATGACTTACACATTACACACGTTACAGAGTGAAACATTTGTCATTCTCTACTTTCCCCCATACATGATCATTAACTCATATGTCTACAGAACATTATGAATGTAAATCAAACCTACTTTAAGACCTTAGTGTAACCTTCAGGTAAAACTAGAAACTTGGATCACTTTCAACAAGCCACAGATTTTTTCTAATCTTTAGTACAGTAAATGGCAAACTCAATGCATATTTTGCATTTGTAACTCCATAGTAAATATTATTAAGTCGAATAGAAACACGCTGTAATTACTTAACGCATTATGAGATCAACACTACCTCAAAACATTTCTCTTCATATGAGCTATGAGCTCCACTTTATACAGCCCAACAGAGGCCTCTCTGAAGAACACTCTCAAGTTATTACAGATCTCTGAAACACTGTGAAGTGCTTTAAGATCTCCAACAGAGGTCACAGGTGTCATGCACCTACAAACAATAGGCCAAAATCCCACATTTATATGTTGACAAAATGGAACAATCTAAGATCCAAATCAATTTAAAATTGTGAAGGCTCATTTTAAAGTTGATTATAGAACATAGCAAAATAATCAATTAGTCATTCTTTGACACTTATAGGGTATCAAAATAAAACGAAACACTCAAATCTAAACCCATAAAATATCTGCGAGAGATTCACATTTCAACTCTTTACCTAGATATGTAGATGATTGTGACTCTCATCATAGCACAATGTATGACTTGATTACAGTAACTCAGAACACTTTAAAGAAATACAAGATATTACTTTAGAGTCCTTACTTTTCCAGTTTCCATTTTAAAACTGTGAGCTGGTTTAATTTATTGGTATACATTCTTCTTACCATGCTGGTCACTATCTATGATTTAAGAAAATCAATCTCTGGTGACTTCACTCATTAAAGATTATGGATACCTCAAACCCAAAACAATAAAATGTATAGAATAAATAAATGTAATGTATGGCAAACGCTCTCTAGTCGAAACAATACCAAACAGAAATGATTTAAATTATAACAATCAGTGATACGTGGAAATACAATACATAAACATTACAGTTCAGATTACTTATTAGAATGAAAGGTGTTTTTTTTCTCTCTTTACCCTTTACCTGCACCCTGGCTGTGTTGTCACAACAGCCCTCTGGTTTTCACTGTCAGAATCAGAATCATCTGAGTAACAGGGATGTTATATGAGGAAAGGATGAAATGTAGTTAAGAGGAATCTCAACTCTTTCAGACTTTACATTGTTTTTAACCATAATGTTAACAGATTTTTTCAGCACTGCCTTTCACTATGGCAGAGATACAGGTACACACTATTAGCAGTATAATTACACTTGTTACTAACATAAGGATGAAATGATTAAGTACATTTACTTCACGCAATTCTCCTACGCCTTGTATCGGCCTGGATTAAATCAGATACAGTGTATCATGTGAACACTTTTCATAGATGGAAGAAGAAGTTACTTTCATTTTGGCACTTCAAGACAACTATGAGTTCCTACATTTTCAACTTCGTCTGTGCTTAAGCTCTGTAGGGTCAGATCAGATTCAATGTGAAAACATATTGAATCTTCCATTATCCGTGAACATCTAGCACCTGGAAGGTATTGAAAAATCCTTAATTTATCTCAGGTTCCTACAGGGATAGTACAGTTATCGGTTCTACATTTGTAGAGGTCAGAGGCAAGACATCTGCCCCGGAACGGACTCAACTCAAACATTTACCTTTAGCATAGGAGCAACACTTTTATTTCACAATTACCTGGTCCTGTAATTGATGATCAGTTAGTCTATTCAAGTTATTTCAATCATATGTCGAAAGGAACCTCTGGATTGAGTGAAAACTCAGTAAACACCAAAGATATTGACACCTAGAGGTCAATCATATTGATTAACCTATGACATCACAGAATTCTTTATTTCTTCCCGTGATTCTGAAAGTAGAGATATGTGGTCACCTAGAAAATAACAATCGTGGTTAGTTTCATAAAGTGGATTACCAAAATCATACCAGTCAAACCTTTCTCAATTTTCTTAAGTATTGTAAAGCGCTTTGAGTGGTCAGTAGACTAGAAAAGCGTTATAAAAATGCAGTCCATTTACCATTTAGTGAATGGAATTGGATTTAGCATTGGCAAATGAGATTAAGATAGTGATTGTTAACATATCCAACAATTAATTCAATTACTTCCATGCACATAGTCCATCATTAGGCTGATGTTGTTTATTGCTATTCTAGGTTACTAAACGCTGTTTTTTGTTTTGTTCTGTATTGATGCTTCTGTTTTAGTTGCTATCGTGTTTATGGATAAAAAGTAAGGTAGCATGGATGAACTCATCATCTTCCTCATGCTCAATGGCTTTACAACTTTTTAACTCACCATGAACCCTTTGATAATTAACTTTCCATAGTTTACAATCATGGTATCATTTCAATTGCTTTTAAGTGAAACACCATAGTCCTGTAGTTCCTCAATGGGTTAGCAGGAGTGTACCTCACTCTCATTAAACTTGGCAAAAAGCTCTCAACCAAGCTTGTATCATGTGTTGCCTGCAACCATTTACCTGTAGAATAGAATAGTAGATATGCAACATAACAGTCATTCATCATACATCTGTCAGTATAACAATGGGGTCCATCTCTTTCGTCCGGATAAGAGCTTGGAGAACACGTCTTCTCATACTTTCTCACCATAACATTGTCTTTCTTCTTAGTTTGTTCGTTAGAACAGTCCAGTAGGTCTTTTCTTTGTATGTTTGTGTGGTGAGAAGTCTTACTTCGCTGCTAAGCACTGAGGTGCTCGTCGATTATTTTCCATTTGCGTTCAATTGACTCAGAATACATTGGCCAAAGCGCTCACTCATTTTCTGGATCACCTTGCATGGTTCTCAGCCTGGGCCCGCTTAGCAGAAGAAGAGGAAGAATCACCCTTTCACTCGCCATGGCTTTTCACGTCGCTAGCCGTTTGGGAAGCCGATCTGCACCTTGAAGCATGGATCCATTCTGCTCTGCCCTCGACCTTAAGCGCGGTCCTGGTATCCGCAGCACCTGGAACAGACATTTCCACCTAGGACACAAAGATACCTCATCCAAAGATTTGATTAGCCACCTGAAACAGATGAATAGGCTCCGCTGATAGTTCTTTATTGGAGTTAGTTTAAAACATACAAATGAAACTTTCTTAACATTTCTGTTAGTCTTTTAACATATTCCTATGCTCATCAGTCCACAGCAGAGTAGCTTTGTACATTTTATTAGATCATTCCTTTCAGTTAAAAGTTTATTATGACTTTTTCCCCATTTAGTTATTTTGCAGTAACTCGTGAGATTCTCCTAGACGTGAGATTCTCTTAGTTTTTTAAGTTTCTTAACTTTTTTATCTTTGTTTAAAGCCTATTTATCTTTACCCTGTGGTTTCCAATATTGTATCCTCTTCTATTGGGAGTGCTGTATCACACCATCTCCCCCCCACGCTCCCACAAGCAGTCTCTTCTCATCCCGGGAGTCGATTACGAGCAATCCTTGGGGGAGGTAGACTTCTGGATTTTGGGCGAATCCTCACCAGCTGCACACTGATCAACTTGTGTAGCAGGTGGACGGAGGACAGGATGAGTTAGGATCCCAGGAACAAACCGAGATTGTCGTAGCAATTCTGCAATACCACTCTAACAAAGAGGAACGAGATAAAGATCTCTTTACAATATTGTCACTATTTTCTTTCAGAGTATCATTGGCTCAATTGCATCAATCTAAAATTGACATTTTAGACCTGTTGTCATTATTGTTTCGGCAATCTCTCATTCATAGTTCATTAAAGTCCTAGTATTGTTACTAGACTCTTTGATATCTTTGCCACTAACTCTGTCACTGTTTATTCCCTGAAAAGATTATTCTCCCACTGGTCATGCTTCAATCATCTTTGAAAGAAGTAAAAGTTGAAGAAGTAAGCATTTTATTCCTTTAATAAATTATCCACTATAGTGTATGGAGGTTTATTATAGTTATTCATTTACCTATTTTTCTTTCAAACAACTTTTATTGTTATTTTTTCCAAACTATTTCTTTATCCTCCTTTATCCCCCCTTTTTCTACATGTGTGAGGCCGTGTGAAACTTAGGCTAACACATCAAAGAAAAAGTTAGAGATGAGTTAAGCACAACTTTGTTTAATTGCATTGAATGCTAAAGCATTACCTTTAAGGTATTTCTCATTTATTAATGGAATCAGTGTCACCTGTTGTGCAGCGCTTTTTTTTTTTTTTCTTTTTTTTTTTTTGCAATATGCAATTGTAAAGACAAGAAATTACTTCAAAAGTTTGATATAAGAGCTGAGTGTTGGTTTGGTTTACTAGACGATATCATAAAACCAAATTCATGGGTGACACCAAAATATCTTAAATCGATGTACATGGTGGCAGTTTGGTTCTCAGCTAGTTCAAGGTTCAAGTGTATTGTCATATACTTGATAACAATGAAACTTCATTATCAGTGATGAAATTGTTGGCCTTCGGAGCCAACTCAACGTTACATAAAGATTAGTAAAGTACAGTAAAAAGAATAACATTCATGCCCATCTTAAATAGTTGTGGGGCAAACACCCTAATGTAATGCCAAGAGTTAAGACCAAGACAGATATGCTATGCAGTACTGATATAGATTGAAATGGCCAGTAGAAGATAATGTAATCAGTTGTCATCCTTCTTCTTAAACGTACAAAGTGTTTAAGGCATAGATGACCAATCACTGTGGTATGTGTATGCCATTTAAATAAAGTGTACTTATCATAATTATTCTCAAAATAATAATTATTTGTTACGCTCCTGTAATAATGCTTAAATACAGGCATGTGTTATTGCCTACAACCTAGCTCATTAACCAGAATGTTCAAGGAGGCAAAGTATGTGCCTCCACTACACCTGTTTCAGTAGTGACCGCATAGCCTGAAAAATAGTCTCATTGCTGAATCTTCACAAAAGAAACTAATCAGCATTTGGTACAGGGTTTGCTTCAAATCTGGCCTAGGTGATCTAACAGTATCAACTAGCATTCCACAGTCGTATAATTATCTTTTGCACTTATCTTAAGTCAATCAATGTGACTAATGTAGCTGGATGTAAAGGCGTGCTCTTTGAACAAGGTTGTCAGCATTAAACAGATTGGTCACATTGTAACCGGATTTGGAGTCACTGTCTTGTGTTGGTGGCAGAAGTGTTCAGATGTTTAAAATATCATGAAATCAAAACCCCACAAGAGCCCATGTCAATGAGGGTGATTTCCCATCCAGAATAGCTTTAGCTGTAATAGTTCATAAGTATCCTGGCATCTCCTGAATTACAGGAGGCAGCTTAGAAAAATAGAAAGCCATCAGGCAATAATGAGAGCCATGTGTGTGAACCAAGATTCCCATGATGAAGCTGTCTTTTTTTTTGTACATGTAAACAAAAGGCAGTTCATTGTCTGGCACGCCCAAAGCTGATGCTGACATGAGAGCCGTCTTCAGTCTCTGAATGCTGATGTCATATTATCAGTTCATTGAAGAGTTCAGGTGCAGAGTTCAGAGTGGAAGCACAAAGCGACAAAGTTCATTGCAGAGTATCCATGAGTCCTGTACTTGCAGTAACTGGTCATGCCTAAGAAGGAACACATCTTCTTTCATGTGTGGAGGAGGCACTGCGGACCGCAGCATAACTCTGTCTGCTGAGAGGAGCTGACCATTTTCCAAAATGTACTCCAGTTAGGTGACCGTGCTGACAGCTTAGCAAGCGATGTCACCTCTTTCCGCCAAACATTTCAGGAGGAGAATAGAGTCTGTTTACATGCTTTCTCAAAAGCGACATGCTTCCACCAGGTCAACAAGGCCATCAAGGTCTCTCTTTATCTCTGATGCCTATATTGTAGGTGAGTCAGAATTAATTCTGACAATCAGAAAAAGAATACTGAACACAAATGCACCACTATGTAAAATTTAAACTCATGAGGTAATGAGGCCAAATTAGAATTGACATCAGTCAAAATTGGAACAATTGCATTAACAGCTTTTCAGATCTTGAACAAAGCGCCATTCTCCAGGTTTGTTAGCTTTAAGGATATAAATGTAGGTGGTTTTCTGGCTAGAGGCAGGTGTTAGAACCTTGCTCTAGAATAGAGTCTTTAATTTGTCTCTTGAAGTAGGTGATGTTACTTAATGTGCAGCAAAACTACATTCAGTTCCAAAATCTATTTATGTTGAAGAAATTAAGTTACAAATTCACTACTGTTTCAAACAAAGTCCATAATGAACTCTTAAGAGACGCAACAGTTTTAATTTAAGAGTACATGAAAAATGTTCAAATTAAGTTTGAATCTTCTCTGATGCATGCAGAACTAACAATCGCTCTGTGTCTGTAATGGAATGTAAACAACCCAAAGAAGCAGAAAGGGATGTGTGTTCCTGTGTGTGTGCTATCAGACAGTCTGAGCTCCACATCACAAGGTTAACAGTGTGTGGGACCGACTGAAAAAACAACAAAATGTTACTGCATAGCAAAATAGAGCAGCGCCAGATGCAGCCAGAGCTGGTGCTGTTTGAGCCAAAGTTTGACCCTGACACAAAGTGAACAAAGACGACAGCAGATTAAATTCAACTGGTCAAAATACACATAGATTCTTTATGATTCCGTCAAACACAGACATGGTAAGGCAAAATAAAGAAATGCACTTACCAGTCTTTGTTGTATTGGAATCCTGTTCGTGACGCCAATTGTGAGGGAAATCTTAGAGCTGGTTCACTCTAACAAGAAGTTTCAGGAGACCGGGATGTCTTACACAGGAATATTTATTGAAGCTCGATCGAGGAGAAAAGGGAAACACCACGTGTGAATCACAGCGTACTGCTACCCAAATCTGAAAATGGTGTCCTGAAGCTCAGTATTTAACCCTCCCCAGAACTGATAAGTTCCGCTATATCCAAATAGGGTTATTCCTAACTCAGTCTGTCATGTGTGACGACTCTATTGGATATCAGATCCAAACAAGGAAAGACGTCAACCATTGCTGTCCTAGCAACAGCATAGCCTCTCTACAGTCTCTCTTATCCAGTGTCAACAACCAGGCTCCAGCCTGTTGTGTCTAACCCTGAAAACAGAAGATATCTAGCAGACCTTGCAGACCTCAGAAGAGGAGTTACTCGTAAAAACTTAATAAAAATTAAAACTACCAGTGTAGTGGTACAACCAAATAAGAGGATTAAATGTGGACTCTTAAACATTAGATCTCTGTCGTCTAAAGCTGTGTTAGTCAATGATTTAATATCTGACTATAATATGGATATATTTTGCCTAACTGAAACTTGGCTGTGTCAGGAAGAATATGTTAGTCTGAATGAGTCCACTCCTCCTAGTCATAGTAATACTCACATTCCTCGAGCCACTGGCCGAGGCGGTGGAGTTGCAGCCATCTTCGACTCTAGCTTATTAATCAACCCTAAACCTAAACTTAGTTTTAACTCATTCGAAAGTCTTGTTCTTAGTCTTTCACACTCAATGTGGAAAACTGTACAGCCAATTCTATTTGTCATAGTGTACCGTGCTCCTGGTCCGTATTCTGAATTTTTAGCAGAATTCTCAGAGTTTTTAACAAGTTTAGTCCTAAAAACAGATAAAGTCATTATTGTAGGTGATTTCAATATTCACGTGGACGTAGATAATGATAGCCTTAGTTCTGCGTTTATCTCACTATTAGATTCGATTGGTTTCTGTCAGAGTGTAAACAAGCCCACTCATTGTTTTAACCATACCCTCGATCTTGTTCTGTCATATGGAATCGAAATTGAAGATTTAAAAGTCTTCCCACAAAATTCTGTCTTATCAGACCATTATTTAATAACTTTTGAATTTATATTACTGGACTATAGGCCATTAGGCAAACATTCCTTTAGTAGATGCCTGTCTGATAGTGCTGTAGCTAAATTTAAAGAAGTGATTCCATCGGCATTTAATTCAATGCCATGTCTCAATGTAACGGAGGACTCCTGTGCTAACTTTAGTCCCTCCCAAATTGATCATCTGGTTGATAGTGCTGCAGGCTCGCTGCGAACGACTCTTGATTGTATTGCTCCTATCAAAAAGAAAATAATAAAACAAAAGAGGTTAGCTCCATGGTATAACTCCTTAACCCGCAAGTTAAAAGAAACATCGCGAAAATTAGAAAGGAAATGGCGTTCCCCCAAACTGGAGGAAACTCATTTAGTTTGGCAAGATAGTCCTAGAACATACAGGAAGGCCCTCCGTAATGCCAGAGGAGCCTATTACTCCTCACTAATAGAGGAACATAAGAACAACCCTAGGTTTCTTTTCAGCACTGTAGCCAGGCTGACACAGAGTCAGAGCTCTGTTGAGCCATGTATTCCCAGAGCTCTCAGCAGTAATAACTTCATGAGCTTCTTTGATGATAAAATTCTAACTATTAGAGAAAAAATTCATCATCTTGTGCTCTCAGCTAGTTCAGATACATCTTCGAGTACAGGAATTTCAGGAACCTCAGAAGCAGCTGTAGAACCAGATTTATATTTAGACTGTTTTTCTCCAATTGACCTTTACCAACGAACTTCAATGATTTTTTCATCTAAACCAACAACCTGCCTCTTAGACCTCATCCCAACCAGGCTGCTTAAAGAAGTTTTACCCTTAGTTAGCACTTCTTTACTAGACATGATCAATCTGTCTTTATTAACAGGCTATGTACCACAGTCCTTCAAAGTAGCTGTAATTAAACCTCTTCTTAAAAAGCCTACGCTTGATCCAGGGGTTTTAGCCAATTATAGACCTATATCTAACCTTCCCTTTCTCTCCAAAATCCTTGAGAAAGTGGTCGTTAATCAGTTATGTGACTTTCTAAACAGCAATAGTTTATTTGAGGATTTTCAGTCAGGATTTAGGGAATTTCACAGCACAGAGACAGCACTGGTGAGAGTGACAAACGACCTTTTGATTGCGTCAGATAAAGGATTTGTCTCTGTACTTGTTCTGTTAGATCTCAGTGCCGCTTTCGATACCATTGACCATTGTATCCTATTACAGAGACTGGAGCATTTGATTGGCGTCAAAGGACCCGCACTAAGCTGGTTTCAGTCGTATTTATCGGAAAGATTTCAGTTTGTCCATGTAAATGATGAATCCTCCGTGCACACAGAAGTTAGTCATGGAGTTCCACAAGGTTCAGTGCTCAGACCACTTTTATTTACCTTGTATATGCTTCCTTTAGGCAATATTATCAGGAAACACTCCATAAACTTTCACTGCTATGCAGATGATACTCAGTTATACTTATCGATAAAGCCAGATGAAACCGGTAAGTTAGCCAAGCTTCAGGCATGTATTAAGGACATAAAAGACTGGATGACCTGCAATTTCTTGCTGTTAAACTCAGACAAAACTGAAGTTATTGTTCTGGGTCCTAAACACCTGCGAGACGCACTATGTATAGATATAGTTACTCTAAATGGCATTGCCCTGGCCTCTAGCACCGCTGGAAGGAGTCTAGGAGTAATCTTTGATCAGGACATGTCCTTTAATACCCATATAAAACAGACTTCAAGGACTGCCTTCTTCCACTTATTATATTATATATATATATATTATAAAAATCAGGCATATCCTGTCTCAAAAAGATGCAGAAAAACTAGTTCATGCATTTGTTACTTCTAGGTTAGATTACTGTAATTCCTTATTATCGGGTTGCCCCGATAAGTCTCTAAAGACTCTCCAGCTGATCCAGAATGCGGCTGCACGTGTACTGACAGGAACTAGCAAAAGAGAACATATTTCTCCGATATTAGCTTCTCTGCACTGGCTCCCTGTGAAATCTAGAATAGAATTTAAGGTCGTCCTCCTCATCTTCAAAGCCCTAAATGGTCAGGCACCATCATATCTTAAAGAGCTGATAGTACCGTATTACCCCACTAGAGCACTACGCTCACAGAATGCAGGGTTACTTGTGGTACCTAAAGTCTCTAAAAGTAGAATGGGAGCCAGAGCCTTTAGTTATCAAGCTCCTCTTCTGTGGAATCAGCTCCCAATTTGGGTTTGGGAGGCAGACACCCTCTCTTCGTTTAAGAGTATGCTAAAAACGTTCCTTTTTGATAAAGCCTATAGTTAGGGCTGGCTCAGGTGAGTCCTGAACCATCCCTTAGTTATGCTGTTATAGGCTTAAGACTGCAGGGGACTTCCTAGGATGCACTGAGCTTCTCTCTCCTCCTCTCCCTCTCTATCTGTACGCATTCCTATCCCACTAATACAGGCTACCAACTCCATTTCTTCCTGGTAGTCCTTGTGCTTTCTGTGTTTTTTCGCCTTCTCACTTTCTGCAGGTATTTCCGCCCCTGGAGCTGTAGAGTCTGGATCTGTGATTGCCGGCCGTCTACTGCCCCCATGTTCCTGCTCCACACTCACTGCTGCAGTTGTTATTATTATTAGTCTGATTTGTTGTCTCTCCTCCTGTTCTGTCTCCCCTCTCCCCCTCTCTCCTCCCCTTTCAACCCAACTCGGTCGATGCAGATGGCCGCCCACCCAGAGCCTGGTTCTTTTCGAGGTTTCTACCTGTTAAAAGGGAGTTTTTCCTCACCACTGTCGCCAAGTGCTTGCTCATGGTGGGAACTGTTGGGTCTCTGTAAATAATATTTTAAAGAGTATGGTCTAGACCTCCTCTATGTGAAAGCGTCTTGAGATAACTTTTGTTATGATTTGGCGCTATACAAATAAAATTGACTTGACTTGACTTGACCTTGGTTTACCAGAGGCCAGAGCCAACTCGGCCTTGTCAGGCACACAGAATGAGACAGGCGAACAGAGACAGACAGTTGACCTGACCTGTAAAGCCCTGTCTTAAGTTACCTTTAACCTACAAGAGAAAAGTTTAACATACAAGAAGGAAAATTCCTTCACAGTGTCATTTGTATGTTTGTATGTACAGTGTGTTCTGAGTAGATCATAAATGTCTCAATATTCCAATGTTTTCTCCAGACTGTGTGACAACCCTCTGCTGGAGTCTGGAACCCGCACCCTGCTGGAGGCCCTGCCAGAGAACCAGTCCCTGACGCACCTGTCCCTGATGCACACTGGGCTGGGGGACAAAGCAGCCCTGGAGCTGGCTGAGAGGCTCCAGCAGCACACGGGGCTCCAGGAGCTTAACGTGGCATATAACAACATCGGCGACAACTCTGCTCTTACTCTGGTGGATGCCTGCAGGGAACACCCCAGCATTCACACTGTGCAGTAAGCAGCTCTTCACCACATTCATAGCTGTACATATTCATTCATGTAGTTTAATTCCGAAAGACACACAGAAAACGCCTCATTAAGTCGTTAAAGCTGATGTTACTGCAGTTTTGGAAATCAAGTTGTCCACCAAGACTTTTTGCATTCATATGCAGCTCATGTTACCTTAGGTAGGTAGAGAGAGAAAGCAAGCAAGCATACATTATTAATACCAACAAGTACTATAAAAAGCCATAAGATAACATAAGATACATAACATTGCTAGCTTCATGTGAAGAGATGCTTCTTGTCTTTCAGATAGAGGACTTTTAAGACTTTTTTAAGTTAATGTTCCTTACAGCTTCATACAGACATGATGGCATATTAATAGACACAATGCTTGTGCAATTTTTGGCGGCTGGTGTGCAAGAGGGAAGGGCTTAAGAAGGAAAATAAAATAAATAAAAAGAATGAAACAAAATATAACAGTGATGCACAAAATTGTGAAAGAAAGATAAATAAAAGTTTCAGTGGGGTTAAAATATTAGATATTAAAATATATAGATAGATAGATAGATAGATATCCCAAGTTAGCAGTTGTAACAGACCTGTTTGTTTGGAGGTTTATTCCTGATATGTAGCACAGAAACTAAATGCTGCCTCATCACCTTTATTCTTATCCTTGGAACAGTAAGCAAACCAGTCCCAGATGACCAAAAGTCTAGGGAGCCGTGCCTAAGGGGTTAGGTGCTGCCTTTTCTGCTGTTAAAAGGAATGAGATCTACCTTGGAGCAGGGCCTCCATGAGCCTGGAAAATCATCCACAACATTTCAAAACCACTTCTAAGAGTGAATATGAATACTGATGAAAAGCTCTGACTTTCAGCTTGTGTAAAACATTTGTGGACAGGCTGCAAAGATGCACTGAAAGTATGACTTAATTCAAACTAGCTGTTACACATGTAATCCATTAAGAGTGTCACCACATTCTTAGTATGTTTCCGTGTTGATGTAGTGTCGTGTGTCTTTGTGTAGCTTGTATTTGAACCCTCTCAGTGATGTGGGGAAGCAGTCCCTGTATGTGCGAGGTGTTCCCAGGATCCGCAGCGGCCAGCGGGTGAAGGTCCTGGCTTCAGTCACTGAAGGCTCAGACATCTCCGAGGACTGGCATCCCATCCTCAGTGTGATACGAAAGAATGCCTCCTCCTGGGACCGCGAACGCGTCAAGCAGCAACTCAAGGTACACGCTCACATGAACAAATGTATCTAAACAAACAGAACCCACCAAGCCCCTTGTTTTCTAAGTAGGACTCAACCAGTGTGGGTTTTTAGAGTCTTTTATTTTTTCTATTAAATCTGCCAAGATTTTCTTTTAAATATTTTAAGCCATTGTACTGTCAAGAGAGTACGATATGACAAGGATGCATACCAATATGTCCAGCCAGCATGGGCTTACGAAACAACACAGATGAACATTAATCACATCCACAACTTCTATTATCAGACCTTATTAGACCTTCATATCTACAGCAAAATTACTAATATACTGTGTATAATTGTATTATGCCACTGTAAGCGCATAAAAAAGGAAATATTTTAAAACTTGTTTTCCAGTCTGTTTGCCGGATGTACTCCAGTGATTTAGTGTTGCACTTTGATAAAGTTGGGGGACTCGCAAGAGACAAAAGAAAGAATGATAGCAACACAGGCCAATACATTTTAGCCCCTTGTTTCTCCAACCCAGCTAACCTTGATGACTTCTTTGGTACATAAAGTTCGGAAGAAACTTAAAAAGTTTGATTTGGGAATTATTAATATGAATGCATATGAAACAGAAATCAATTGAAATGAAGAATTATGTAAAAAACAAACTTAATGCGAAATTAATATTCTGTTCACTAGATTATCATCATGGCTGATGTTTTTAGATGTTAAGATTTAATTCATATATTTCAGCACAGTAACTTCTCGTGACAAGTCCAGTCTTTCTGTTATAAAACAGGGTAACATCACCTACTGTACGATTCTCTTATCTAGTATATATGTGACAGTAACATGATCTTCTTTAGTTTGTCCTCCATGGATTTGTTTAGAACTCTGCAATAAGTGAACAAATAAACAGCACAGAGTAACAACTCACTTGGGAACAAATGAAAACCAGCAAAACTACAGCAGTAAACATAAAACATGCAGCGTAAGACAGATCAGTCATAGTCCACAGCCACACATTTATCTATTGCACATACATCTATGGCCAATCACATATTTTATTTCATTGTGTTTAGAGTGTGACACAGTGTTTTGTTGAATAACTTTATTCCTTATTCTTCTATATTTGTAGTGGTTCAGTCTACACCCTGTACCTTCTGCCTGAGGGTTGAAGCTGAAACTTTCATGTAAACAATTTTCTCTTTATGTCAATCACAGTATAGACTTAAACAATAGTTTAGAAAATACTCTGAAACAGTGAGTCCCCTGACACTGCTCCAAGTCTTTCTTTGGACTTGGTTAAGAGAGTTTGATGAATCTGACACTCGTACAAACAAAGCTGACAGAAACATATTCCTACATTGTTAGGCGTGTCAGTCAGCCATTCCCACTCTGTGCAGGTTTTCCTCAGGGATCTGGAGTGGGGGCGTCAGCAACAGCAGAGCCTCTGGAAGAGGCTGCACTTCCGCAGGGTGGAGAAGGGAGTCAGGCAGACTCTACAGATGCTGGAAAAGGACACTCTACCTCCACCCACAGGATATAGCAAGTAATCAATAAACACCAAGAGGTGAAAGGACAGTGAGTGTCTTCAGCAGCATATCAGGTGTGAACCTGAGTGTGTCCACACAGGAGAACAACCTGCAGCTTCGCTAAACTGGAGATCCAACAGATAAAACTTCATTATTACAAAGGAGATGACTTCGTTCACTGATATTTACAAAGCAGCTTAAAGATCCTCCCCCCTACCCCCGGCAGTGCCTGAGATACACAACATTTAATGAACATAATAAAAACAATAAAATTCATGTACTAATGCTAATACAGGAAGGTGGACAGCAGTGAGAATGCAGATTGTGAAACAATATTAATTTAATATTAACGTATTTAAATGAATAAAGGCCTTTGTTATATGTAAGACTTGTATAGGCCTATAAGGTAGTTTTATATGTATGAAAGATATTTTAAGGTTTTGAAATTGTTCTTAAAAAGGGGGTTCAATTACAATAAATGACAGGTCCTCTTTATTGGAATGTTAGAATAATATTATACAGGGCTTGAAAGGATGAATAAGTGAAAGAAGATTTCCAAATAAAAATGTCACTGTGAAATCTGAAAATACTACCAGTATGCTTTGAGTGCTTTCCTGTCAATACTCAAACTGAAGCAACTGTCCTAAGATGTAGACTCTTTATTGTGAAAAACAAAGCACTTTCTTACATGCTAGATGTTACAAGTCACAGTTTATGAGTAAAATTATATTGTTTATAATATTGTTTGTATATTATTTGCTGCAACTGGATATTGGCTCTTTGTAAACTGGTCTTGTAAGGGCCTGGTCACGCTAGAAAGTGGCACAGTGAAGTTCCTCCACATGTCCTGGTTCAACCCACAATAGACAATAAGTTAACACAGTTAATCCAAGTTTTGGATGTTGAAGTGACCTTAACAAAGGCTGCATCTTTATAAATGTAAAACTAAGAGGAGATTACTCAGTGATGTCACTCAATTTAAAGAATCCTTTCTTATGCAGTACAAAATTTAATTAGTTGAATATGGAATGAAACACTGTATGAGAGGCTTATTTTGAACATGAGATTAGAACCAATGTTCCCCTCTTATCACTGCAGGAACAGTGTGCACAGGTAGTGATTTGTTTTGTGAGATGATTGTGAAGTTCTGTTAAGCATTGATAAGGCTGATCGTATCAGTAACTTACAGTTATACACAACCAACTCAGCAGCCACTGCGCAGTCACACAGTCTGTTGCTCTGTGACACCCAACAGCGGCATTCATCAAGTCAAGTCAAGTCAATTTTATTTGTATAACACCAAATCATAACGCTTTTCACATAGAGTAGATCTAGACCATACTCTTTAAAATATTATTTACAGAGACCCAACAGTTCCCACCATGAGCAGCACTTGGCGACAGTGGTGAGGAAAAACTCCATTTTAACAGGTAGAAACCTCGAGCAGAACCAGGCTCTGGGTGGGCGGCCATCTGCATCGACCCAGTTGGGTTGAAAGGGGAGGAGAGAGGGGGAGAGGGGAGACAGAACAGGAGGAGAGACAACAAATCAGACTAATAATAATAACAACTGCAGCAGTGAGTGTGGAGCAGGAACATGGGGGCAGTAGACGGCCGGCAATCACAGATCCAGAATCTACAGCTCCAGAGGCAGAAATACCTGCAGAAGGTGAGAAGGCAAAAAAGCACAGAAAGCACAAGGACTACCAGGAAGAAGTTGAATTAGTAATATGTATAAATTGGATAGGAATGCATACGGATAGAGAGGGAGAGGAGGAGAGAGAATCTCAGTGCATCATGGGAAATCCCCCGGCATTCTAAGCATATAATAGCATAACTAAGGGATGGTTCAGGGCTCACCTTAGCCAGCGTTATCCAAGGGTAGAACTTCCTCAAGCAGCCTAGTTGGAATGTGGTCTAGGAGGCAGGTTGTTGGTTTAGACGAAGAAATCATTGACGTTAGTTTGTGAAGGTCAATTGGAGAAAAACAGTCTAAATATATATCTGGTTCTACAGCTGTTTCTGAGGTTCCTGTACTTGAAGATATATCTGAACTGGCTAAGGGCACAAGATGATGATTGTTTTAGATAGAATTGTATCATCAAAGAAGCTCATGAAGCCATGCAAAGCCATATTGATAACATTTCAAATGTACTTTTTAAGCCAACCAAGTGTGACTGTACAATCATCTGTTTTTATTGTTCATCTCTGTTGCCAACAAAATTGCCTTTCTTGATGCTTTTCAACTGCGTTATGCTGACCGCAACAGTGGTGCTGTAGTTTGAATGACCATGTTTATGTGTGTTGGTTGTGGGAATGAGTGTTCAACCTCTATACTTTTTTTTTCATAGAAAAACATGTTTAAAGTGAGGTTGTTTTGTTAAAGGTGAATATGTCTTAATAGACAGTCCTTCATGTAGAGATAGACCATGGATGATTCATTGCTTCCTTAATTAGGCTTTTATTTGATATCAGAATATGGCTTCTCAGAACAAATTGATGCATGTTGTGTGCTGTATATGAAAAGATCAGCTTGTATGACTGACCCGTGATGGAATATTGCTGATGGAGTGTCACCTGTTTCATTAAATGCTATGCTGTAAATTGTGTTCTCTTAGTTATTATTGTTAAAAAAACATATTAAGAAGAATTGTGGATTGTGAATTGTAAGATGATTTAACTGTCTTAAAAAGTAATTAGTTGAAAATTATTTCAAAAGTCAGAGGATCACCAAAGTTATTACAGTTCATCCTACATTTCATCACATTCCATCCCATAGTGACATTTCAGTCTGAAAGACAAATGCCAACCTGATGGTGGTGCTAGATAACAAGTCAAGGGATTAAAGTCATTAGTGTACAGTCCATGTCCTGGGAACCATGAATGTCCAGAAATGAAACACACACCCTCAGTAATGCTCAACACACACACATAACAGTGCATTATACAGCCTATATACAGTACCAGTGTACCAGTTCCCAACATATAAGGGTTGGGCCCCTCCAAAGGGTCACATTGCTATTCACCTATACACCCATTTATTTGGGCATATGTACAGACACTGCTGACTCAACAGGGACCACCTTCCAGTCACAAAGACCACAAACCATTTAACACCTCCCGCCCCAGGAGGCACATGTGACAGCTGAAACAGAAAGGACCCTGGACAAGAGACTGAATGAACAGACAACATCAGCAGTCAGTGAACACCAGAACAAAACATAGAGCATCCTCTGGGAAGAGGTCAAAGGTCATCACATTTACATCTGTCACCAGAGACCATCTTGGAACAGCGACAGGAATCTCCCCATCTCCCCCATATACAACCATTGGTTTTCATGTGACTGAACCTCTATACCTAGGTCACATGATGACCCTGAGTTATCTCCATCTGCTGAGGAAGGCCACAAGATGTGGTTGAAAGTTTTGCTGACGCTTTAGATTGCGGCCTGCAATGTACTGAGCAAGTCGTCCCAATGTACAGTATCATCTTTACAGTACAGTACATACTGATACATATATGAAGGTGCCAGGAAACAAGACGTGAAGTTAAGGAATAATTGGGTAAGACTGCGGAAACTTACTGAGAACTGATACTGGTATTTTTTAACTAATAGGGAACTAAAACTGTAATTTACAGTGTACTGACCTACTGAGCAACAGTCTGACATTTAGGAGGAATTTAAGGCTAGAGGAGAGAAAAGGGGATGGAGTCTCAGTTCATGTATCATGTAGGCAGATTGTATATATATATATATATATATATATATATATATATATATATATATGTTCAGCAGACTGCATTATTTTAGATGTAGCCCTAATTATTTTTTTAAATAACTTCAAATATACACTTGGTTTGTTCTGAAATGTAAATATAATGTCATGTGCCTTTGAAAGATGTTAGAGATGCTGTACTTTGGGGCACTGTATATTTTAGCTTCATAATGTCCTCCAGAGTTAGCCTCAGCTCAACTGGCTGCTGCCTTTAAAGGGTTAAAGAAGATGAGAGGATCTGATTGGCTATTTTTAGAGCAATTAACATTAAATTATTATTCCTATATAGCTCTTCCACTTTGGAAGCTTGTTTGAAACGTGTTGACACATGATTTCTGATTTCAGATGTGATGACAGTTGACCAGTGTAACAAGATTTTACAAGCTCCATTGTAACAGTGTTGTCTCTTCCATCACAATGTGTCACACTCCATACACCCTTTTCTCTAACAGTGAGTAAATGTTTAACCCACATGGCTGTGAAGAAAGCAGTCACCATCTCACCTGCTGAACAAGTCTTTTATGGCCGGTGTGTGCTGTTGAACCTTGTCCTTCCACAGTGTCAGTCTGAGCAGGTACACACACTCAGGACTCCATGAGGTCTTCCACGGGTAGGCTCGCTCTCTTTCTACTTCACAATATACTGACTCTCCATGATTTGACTATCCAAATGTAAACTCCCATGCTGCTTAGTGTTGACATAACTGACTTGTGTAGACGTTTTCATGGCTGAGATGGTAAGTCACTATTACCTGTGTGCTGTATGTGAAGGTTACGTTTTTGTGCCTGCTTGTACTTTTGATGGTTTTAGGAAGTGTTTGGTGTGTTGTGTCATATAGATTCTACGTTACGAGACTGTTTTCAATTCACCATACAATTACTCCACTTGTTTTATCCTGGTTAAACATTGCCAATCCTTGTCTACGACATTAAGGCTTTTAGAATTCTTAATAGAGACCTGTGGAGAGAGGATTTTCCACTGAGAGCAGAGTCTGTCAGCAGAAAGCTGCCGAGTGTAACCTGCTGTGCACACAGTTCTGTCCTTCTTCGGTTATCACAGCTGTCATCTTTAAGGTTCCCTCATCACAGTGTTGATGTTGAATGTTCACTAAAGAGCTGTTGGCTGTAGAAGCCCATTTCCACCAAGACAAGTATTCCATGGATAAAGAATCAGAAATAACTGGAGGCTAAGGTTCTGTTTTGAGTTGCTTTGGATTTGGGGGCTTCCCTTCTGCATTATTATTACCCTGTCTTACCCTGAGTGTTCTTGGTATTAAGGACGTTACTGATTAATATTAACTTCCCACTGGAGTAACTAAGTGCATTTACTCAGGTTCTGTTTTAAAGGATAAGTCTGTCTATATTCTATATTTTTCTTCTTGTCAATAAATGGCATGTACATATCCACACCAACAATCCACTAACAAGTATTGTGTAGTTATTGTCATATATTGTTATAGAACAATGATGAGTGCACTGTGTGTTTCGACTGTTTACCGAATACTTATTCTACCTCACCTCAGTCGGTAACTAACTTAACAACGCCCCCACAGGTCAAGCACTAGTTACTTCACATCATATCTCTGTTCAAGCAGAACATCAGAGTACCAATGCAAATATACCTGAATCTTCACAAATGATAAAACTGTGCTTCAGCTTAGAGATGCTTCTTTATAACTCAAACCATTAGCTTTCAGCTCCTCTATTGTTGTAATAGGCTTATTTTCTTTACAACACTAACATGTATGCTTTGTTGCTTTGAACTCAGTACAAACATTAACCAGATATAACAATATTAACTCAACGTTACATTTCTCCACTCTGTAATTTACAGTGAATATCGTTCACTGAGCAGAACCAGGCTCTGGGTGGGCGGCCATCTGCATCGACCGAGTTGGGTTGAAAGGGGAGGAGAGAGGGGGAGAGGGGAGACAGAACAGGAGGAGAGACAACAAATCAGACTAATAATAATAACAACTGCAGCAGTGAGTGTGGAGCAGGAACATGGGGGCAGTAGACGGCCGGCAATCACAGATCCAGAATCTACAGCTCCAGAGGCAGAAATACCTGCAGAAAGTGAGAAGGAGAAAAAGCACAAGAACTACAGGGAAGATGTTGAGTTAGTAAATGTATTAATGGGAGTTGCTGGTTTTACGCCCTGAAAAGGGGAGATGTCAATAAGGATTTTCAGACACGGTGCTCTCTCTCTCTGGCAGCTTCATTGAGAATAATGCTCCCTGGCCAAGAGCTCCCCCTTTCGTTCTCTGCAGGCATTACTAATCAATCACAAGCCTCATTTTTCAAAAAAAAGCTCAACAAGTACATTATAGATTAACTCCTCTGGAAGGAAGGTATCTTTATACTTTTTAAAAGTTTTTAACCTTGTTGCCCTTTTTTATCACCTTTTAACCTCTTACAAAGGAATTCAACCTTTCAACCTCCTTCACAGGACTTTGACATTTTATAAGACTTTTTATACTTGTAGTTATGACCTATTTATACATGAATTTCCCTTTTCTTTATGTGTCTATGACTATTTTTAATTTGCTGTTGACCTTTTATCAATAATCAGCTTCTCAATAAAATCAATCACACACTCCCCTGCAAAATTAGATGTTGTCCCGAAAAAGATATGGATGTACTGTCTATACATGACTCCATTAAATCTTGTGATCTTTTCTTTTCAGTCAAACAGTTTCTCTTTACTTAACAGCCAACATCTGTTTTATGCCAAGTATCCCTGTACTGCCCTCGCAGTGCGTGTGCTTGTGCTTTGCACAGCTAGACAGTCAGTTAACGGTTAGAAAGTTCTTCAATAAACACAAGGCTTGACGTTTCTTGTCCTTTAATGAAGTCCTTCCCGTAAAACTGTAAATTATTACAAATAAGACACAACTGTTACACACTGTACAAAGCATTGTATAAGTATGTTTCAATTAGCATAATCAATAAATGAAGAGTCCTCGCAAAATCACAAGAATTTAAAACACATATGACCTAAGACTTACAGATAATTGTTTCCCTAGGCCAAGTCAAGTCAAGTCAACAAATCAGACTAATAATAATAACAACTGCAGCAGTGAGTGTGGAGCAGGAACATGGGGGCAGTAGACGGCCGGCAATCATAGATCCAGACTCTACAGCTCCAGAGGAGGAAATACCTGCAGAAAGTGAGAAGGCAAAAAAGCACAGAAAGCACAGGAACTACCGGGAAAGAGTGGAGTTAGTAACGTGTATTAGTGGGATAGGAATGCGTACAGATAGAGTCAAGTCAAGTAAAGTCAATTTTATTTGTATAGCGCCAAATCATAACAAAAGGGTTAGACTCTTTCACATAGAGTAGGTCTAGACCATATTCTTTAAAATATTATTTACAGAGACCCAACAGTTCCCACCATGGGCAGCACTTGGCGACAGTGGTGAGGAAAAACTCCCTTTCAACAGGTAGAAACCTCGAGCAGAACCAGGCTCTGGGTGGGCGGCCATCTGCATTGACCGAGTTGGGTTGAAAGGGGAGGAGAGAGGGGGAGAGGGGTGACGGAGCAGGAGGACAAACAACAAATCAGACAATAAGCCATGTTAGTGTAACAGTTATCCAGCATGCGCAATACCTGGACCCTGTAACTGAAAGATAACCCAATTTTTGACCACTAATGGTGCTATAGAGCAATGTATTTAAGAGTGGGTTCCTGTTTTGTTAGTATTGTGTACGCACAAGAGGATACACATGCATGCGAGCAAACAAATGGGAAATGTGACACACAAGTGGAAAAGGCTAATGTAGATTGATGGGTGATTGATAAATTAACTTTACAGAGTTTTTATTTAATTAGTACAGAAATCACAAGGACTACCAGGAAGAAATGGAGTTGGTAACCTGTATTAGTGGGATAGGAATGCGTACAGATAGAGAGGGAGAGGAGGAGAGAGAAGCTCAGTGCGTCATAGGAAGTCCCCCGGCAGTCTAAGCCTATAGCAGCATAACTAAGGGATGGTTCAGGACTCACCTGAGCCAGCCCTAACTATAAGCTTTATCAAAAAGGAACGTTTTTAGCATACTCTTAAACGAAGAGAGGGTGTCTGCATCCCGAACCCAAATTGGGAGCTGATTCCACAGAAGAGGAGCTTGATAACTTTAGGCTCTGGCTCCCATTCTACTTTTAGAGACTTTAGGTACCACAAGTAACCCTGCATTCTGTGAGCGTAGTGCTCTAGTGGGGTAATACGGTATTATCAGCTCTTTAAGATATGATGGTGCCTGACCAAATAGAGCTTTGTAAGTGAGAAGGACGACTTTAAATTCTATTCTAGATTTCACAGGGAGCCAGTGCAGAGAAGCTAATATTGGAGAAATATGTTCTCTTTTGCTAGTTCCTGTCAGTACACGTGCAGCTGCATTCTGCATCAGCTGGAGAGTCTTTAGAGACTTATTGGGGCAGCCCGATAATAAGGAATTACAATAATCCAACCTAGAAGTAACAAATGCATGGACTAGTTTTTCTGCATCTTTTTGAGACAGTATATGCCTGATTTTTATAATGTTATATGGGTATTAAAGGACATGTCCTGATCAAAGATTACTCCTAGATTCCTTCCAGCGGTGCTAGAGGCCAGGGCAATGCCATCTAGAGTAACTATATCTATAGATAGTGTGTCTCGCAGGTGTTTAGGACCCAGAAAAATAACTTCAGTTTTGTCTGAGTTTAACAGAAGAAAATTGCAGGTCATCCAGTTTTTTATGTCCTTAATACATGCCTGAAGCTTGGCTAACTTACCGGTTTCAGCTGGCTTTATCGATAAGTATAATTGAGTATCATCTGCATAGCAGTGAAAGTTTATGGAGTGTTTCCTAATAATATTGCCTAAAGGAAGCATATACAAGGTGAATAAAAGTGGTCCAAGCACCGAACCTTGTGGAACTCCGTGACAGGTTGCGATGCATGATTCTTGATCGTCCTCTTCCCTGCTCAGGCTTCACTTCATAGACTGGGATGTCTTCTCTGACCTGGCGAATCACAACATGGATGTTCTCTTCCCAGTGACTACGAAGCTTTCCAGTGCCTCCTCTGGGAGTCAGATTTCTAACAAGGACATGATCACCAGGATACATCACTGAGCTTCTCACTTTTACATCATAATGTCTTTTACTTCTTTCTGTTGACTTCTTTGCATTCTCCCGTACAATGTCATATGCTTCCTGCATTTCCCATTTCCATTTCTCCATATATGTTCGATGGTCTGTTGTTCCTGTCTCAGAGGTGAGACCAAACTGGAGATCAATAGGTAACCTTGGGGACCTTCCGAATACAAGGTAATAGGGGGAGAAACCTCTTACTTCTCAGCTTCTCAGTAAAATCAATCTATCACACTGGCATCACCACGGTGGTGTCTGCTTGCTCACTAGTAACTGTGCCTTTCTGCTCAGCAGGGGTCGCATGTTTCTCCGAAAGGCCTTCTAGTGCTTTGATCACAAAAGACTGTGGCCGAACATGGTTGTTTTACACAGCTGATTGCTGTATTGCCTACTCTGAACCAAACGTCTGTGTCTCACCTCGCAATCAAAATAGAGTTTTTGTTTCTGTCTCTTCTTCATTTGTCCATGCAGTTTCCTGTACAGCTCAGGCTTTAAAAGCTAAGCAGTTGCAGTCGGTTTTGTTTTCAGTTGTCAACCCATCAACAGTTGGCCAGGAGACAGTTTCACTTCATCCAAATGTGCAATTCTGTACTCAACAAGAGCGAGATATGGGTCTCCTCGGCTCTCTTGTGCCTTCCTGAGCAAGTTATTTATTGTCTGGATTGCTTGTTCGCTTTGATTTTGGATTGTGGGGATCCTGGGCTTGATGTTGTGTGCTTAAATTCCCACTCTTCTGCGAATTGCCTGAACTCTTTACCCGCAAACTGCAGTCTGACACAACATCATCTTGGATCCCATGTCTTGTAAACATGGATTTAAGAGCTATGATGACATACTTGCTTGTTGTCTGAGGCAGTCTGGCAATTTCAGAATACATGTATTACGAGTAGTAATCTATTGTACACACAGTAGACATTTACTTTGATCAAAATGGAACTGTAAAACTGAAATTGCAGTTTACCATCCTCTGCTGTTGCAGTTTTTAACTGAATCAGTTTTTCTTCTGAGATCGGAAGGTGTACTGATAAAAGATTAACTTATAATTCTTCCTCTAGTAATTGTTGGGTCTGTTCTTGCAGATAAGCTCTGCTGAGTGTATCCACAATGTGCAATGTGCTTGGTTTGTAGGCTACACGCAAGTCCAAAGCCTGCAATCTCATCCTCTGTACCCTGGGAGGAGCTTTGTATAGTCCTTTGGTGAACATTGACTCATGTAGTTTGTCAGACTCCACCTGTACCTGTTTTCCATACAGATACTGTTTGAATTTTCCTCAACCATACAAAATAGCTAAGAGTTCTTCTTCTATTTGTGCATATCTTTTATGTGTGGCAGTAAAAAACTTTGAGCCACATGCCACAGGTTGTCCTTCCTTTATTATTACAGCTCCCAATCCTTCATAACTTGCATCCACTGACAATGTGATTTCCTTGTTTACATCCTAAAACTCGAGCACTGGTGCATTGCTTACCAGTTTCTGCAAATGTTCAAAGCCGTGTTGCTATTGTGCTTCCCAATGCCACACAACATCCCCTTCTGAAAGCTTTCTGAGTGGTGCACTCACAGCAGACTGGTTAGGGATGAACTTTGAGAGGTACTGCATGCCTAAGAACCTCATCAGTGCAGCTTGTGCACCTTGTGACCTTTTATTGGTCTGGCTTCAGGCCCTCTGCACTCAATGTGTGATATATATATTGTATTTCTGTCATTCCAACCTTGCATTTGTCTTTATTCAGTTTGAGATCGATGCTCCTTATTCTGTCAAGAAGCTGTCTCAGACTTCTTTGTTGGGTCTTTTAATAATTGTTCAAGGTGAGATATCTTTGTGATCACATTTAGTTTTTCCTCTTAGATTTATTCTCCCAGTTCACATTAAAATCACTCATAAGAATAAATTCCTTATTCAGATTGCACTCTCTTAAGACTTCTTTGAGGTGATCATAGAAAGTGTCTGCACCTCAGTTTCTTCCTGTTAGTTTAACTTTGTTAAAAACTACAGTGAGCATCTGTTTCAGGAAATTAGTCTTTAAAAAATATATATTTGTGAGCTGTTTCAAAGATTTACGTCTCCAGCAAGAACCAATGGAGAGCCACAGACAGTGTAAGGAAGTCAAAATATTGAGAGACAGACCAACACATTGATTTTTGTGGGTTGTCTTGTGCTTCTTGTCAAAAGGAATTTTTCCCCTAGCAAAAGGCAATATTTTTTTTCCTAATAAGTCATTCATTAAATTATATTCTCTTAGAACATTTTTAAATGAACTACTTTGAGTGTAGAAGCAGCTGCCACTCTGCCTACAGTGATAGGAATTGCTTTGTCAGGTAGTTACCAGATGGACCAAGCACAGAACACAGACACTGAGTGAAAAAATATTTTTTAGAGGATGCTGTGAGCAGGCTGGAGTTGCACTGGGCTCTGCAGGCTAACAGGCAGGCAGAGGTGAAGTGATCCAGGGAAAAAGGGTTAGCGGAAGGCTGGGGAACAACATTAGGAAAATATCTTCTGAAAACACAAAAACAGTTGAGACAAAGATCTGGCGATGATTGGGCGGAAAGACACACACACACACAGAGGGAAACACGGGGCAGAAGCTAAGGAATGGCCATGGCAGTGACAGGCCCCCCACCAATAAACATGTGCCCCGCATAGAGGCCGATAATTTGAGCTTCATTACAGATGAGTTAATGACACTCTCTATTTCAAAGGGTCCAATGTAATGGGGAGTGCCAGTTGTGGTCAGCTGATCAGAGAAGGGTGGATTAGACATCCCTCAAGATCTTCTGTGACAACCCATATGGACTCCTGATTCTACTTCCTGTTTTATTTTGTAATTACCTGCTCTCTTGCTTTCCAGTTTGTTTAACTTACTGCCACTGTTGACTTTCCTGCCAGTTTTGATTCCGCACCTGTGTTCTGTTATCTCATTAGTTCTCGTACTATTTATACCCCTAGCTGATTGTCTTCTTGTGTTCTTTTGCAAGACTAGTGCTCCAGCCATTCCTTGTTCGGATCCTAGCCTGTTTGTTCTTTTTTCCTCCTAAACCTTGTGAGCCTCTTTGGAGTTGCCTTTTTTTTTGTTTATCAGTATTTTTGCTCCACTGACTGCCTGTTTGTTTTGTGCCTTGTGTAGCAGCATAGAGGTGGCATCTGTTAATTACTGCCCTGGCTCGTAATTAGCGCCAGGTGGCTGTCATTAGGTGGGCCAGTATAAAGGCCATCCTCCTCTGCTGGTTCTTCCTCTTGCGCCTCTGTCAGTGGGGCATCATTTTTGAGCCAAGGTTGGTTGGCTCAACAGGTATGGCTGTCCGCTGCTTCAGCACATTTGGACGCTTGGGTTTTTCTGTGTCTCACAGCATTTTGTGTGGTTGTAGGGCAACTGTATGCGTGCTGCTCCATGCTCCCTTATGTGCAGCTGCGTATTTGGTAAGTGTCCCTCTTAGTGTTGTTGATGCTGTCTGATGGCTAACACTAGTGTGGTCGCAGGTAAATGCCAGCTACAGCCAGTGTCCTCTCTTCCTCTCTCCTCCTGTGCATGTGTGTCCTGAAACAGGTATGTGTCTGTTTTAGTATACACAAGCAACCACAGTATTTTAGAGTAATGTTAACAGCATTTTTTTCCTGCAATTAGGAGTTGCTGTGACCAGCTGATTGGGGTCGCTGCTGCTTTGTTTCCAGTGAAACTTCGCCTCCGATGCTTTGTTTCCAACAAGACTTCGTCTTCGATGTTTTGTCTCAGCTGAAGCTCCGCCTCTGGGAAAGCTTTGTCTCTGCTGTGTTGACTCTGCTGCAGCTTTACCTCCCTCAGAAACATTGTTTCTCCACGCTGCCTGTGTTTTAACCAGGGCTTGGTCCCGTGTGTGTGTAATGGGTGTTTAGCTTATTATAATTTGTTTCTTTCTTTTTTAGTTACTGGTGGTGCTGGTGCCCGGGTGGTGGTATCTTCCCCCCCCCTTTTTTGTCTGCCGTGTCTTGGGAAGCAGGTTCCTCACTTTGAGTGTGTGGGTCACATATGTTGGGTGGTTTAGTTTGTTTTTCTTAATTTGGTGGGTTCCCCCCTTGCACCTAGCCTTGTCCATCCATTCAGCTCCAGCCCCCCTTAATTGATTTCCTTTAACTTTCTTTTGGGATGAATGAAATTTTAAATCATTTTTAAAACTACTTAAAATAAAATTGTATTTTCTAAGTTTCAGTGAACTGCGTCTCTTGCCTCAAAAAGAGTATACTTACCTGTGTGCCTGGTGCTCTACTAAATTATTTCCTGGGGTGAAATTCCCCAGGTGGCGTTGTCAGTCTTTTCCCAATTTTTGGTGTTAAATTATTTTTTTTTTTTTAAATTCATTTGCATCCATACGCCTCATGTTGCCACACTTTGAACACTCAGTAAACTTTATTTTTTGGACTTTAATTCTGTTTCGGTGTGATTCCTGCTATTGAGTCTTCCTCTGCCTGACCATCACACCTTCTAGCAAAGAGCTGGAGGTTGTTCTGGACTGAGGGAACAATCCTCCTCCTGAGTGAGAACAATTGTGGGTGATAACCCAAAGAACACTAGAAAGGTGACATACCTGTGACCGTGCTTGACAGGAAGTTGTGAGTATGCTCAATCCATGGAAGAGTGTGCTTCAAGCCAAGGGATTGTGGGCGGCAACACAAGGGAGCGCAGCCCTCAGGTCCTTGTTGGCCCTGTCCACTTGAAGATGGTAGCCTGAAGAGAGACTCACTGTGGCTCTCAGAGCCTGACAGAAAGCCTTCTATACTTGGGTTACAAACTGAGGTCCTCGGTCAGAGATAGTTGGCTGGAATTACATAAAGGCAGAAGACAAGGACATTGGCGTTTTTTGTTTGGGAAGGGCCACAAAGCCTTAGGGAATCTGTCAACAGTTGTGATTATAGTTGTGTTACCAGGACAAGCACAAAGGGCCAGGTGTCAGCATCCAGTGTCTCCATTCCTCAACGCGAGCTTGACAGCGAGCTGCTCCTGGTTTCCAATGTCATAATTCTGCTTGTAGACCAATCAACATGATCCATCTACTCTCACAATGAACTGGAGAGACATGTCCTGTTGGATGAGCACAGGAGCATAATTGAAGTGTCTCTTAAGGTACAAGAAGGCAGTCCAGGAGAAGGGGGAAGCTGAGCATGAGAGGAGCCGGGACCTGAATGTAGTCACATGTGAACCTGCAGTAGAAGTTTGCAAAGCCATGTGGTGCTGCTTTAGAGAACTGGGTTTAGCCTGAATCCTTTCTGGGTCGGTCCTCATCTGCCCACCTTCAATAATATAGCAGAGGAAACCCACAGAACTGATGTGGAATTTGCACTTTTCAGCTTTCAAACTATTTTTTCTCCAACCGCCGCTGCAGTACCTGCCTGGCCTGTTTGGATGTGTTTTTTGAGGTTCCACAGGAAAATTCTGATTATTAGACACTAAGGCTTGAAATGCGGCTGGAGCCTTGATCATGTCGTAAGGCATAACAAGGTACTCAGTGTGGCCCAGGGGAGTGCTGAAAGCCATTTTCCACTCATCACCCTCTCTGATTCTGACCAGATGATAGGCATTCCTGAGACACAGTTTTTTGAACATGGTGGTTCCTTGAAGAGTTTCGAAAGCTGAGCTGATCAATGGTAATGGATACTTGTTTTTGATGATAATGTTGAGTCCATGGTAATCGATGCAGGGGCAAAGAGGCTTGTCTGTCTTAGCCACAAAAAAGAAAAGGGGAGGAGGAGGGTCTGATAATTCCAGTAGTTATACTCCCTGGAGGTACAATGATAGCACAATTGTAAGGACAATGCTGAAAACCTCACCTAGTTCATGGTGACTCGAGGGAATGGAAGACAGGGCTGGGAATTCAGTAAAGAAAAACCCCCCAGAGTGCTTCATCGTTCCACCCTGAATCTGCTGCAATTATTATAAATTCTACTAAATATTCTGTCATACTACTGAAACCCTGACAAATTGACAAAAGGGGCTTAGCAGTCTCAGCACCTTAACAGGATGGGGAAAAATCTTCCTCATCTCAGCAGTGAAACTAGCATAGCTCTGGCTAACCAGAGAGTGGCAGTCCCATAAAGTCAAAGCCCAAGTCAAGTCAATTTTATTTGTATAGCGCCAAATCATAACAAAAGTTATCTCAAGACGCTTTCACATAGAGTACGTCTAGACCATACTCTTTAAAATATTATTTACAGAGACCCAACAGTTCCCACCATGAGCAAGCACTTGGCGACAGTGGCGAGGAAAAACTCCCTTTTAACAGGTAGAAACCTCGAGCAGAACCAGACTCTGGGTGGGCGGCCATCTGCATCGACCGAGTTGGGTTGAAAGAGGAGGAGAGAGGGGGAGAGGGGAGACAGAACAGGAGGAGAGACAACAAATCAGACTAATAATAATAACAACTGCAGCAGTGAGTGTGGAGCAGGAACATGGGGGCAGTAGACGGCCGGCAATCACAGATCCAGACTCTACAGCTCCAGAGGCAGAAATACCTGCAGAAAGTGAGAAGGCGAAAAAACACAGAAAGCACAAGGACTACCAGGAAGAAATGGAGTTGGTAGCCTGTATTAGTGGGATAGGAATGCGTACAGATAGAGAGGGAGAGGAGGAGAGAGAAGCTCAGTGCGTCCTAGGAAGTCCCCCAGCAGTCTTAAGCCTATAACAGCATAACTAAGGGATGGTTCAGGACTCACCTGAGCCAGCCCTAACTATAGGCTTTATCAAAAAGGAACGTTTTTAGCATACTCTTAAACAAAGAGAGGGTGTCTGCCTCCCGAACCCAAATTGGGAGCTGATTCCACAGAAGAGGAGCTTGATAACTAAAGGCTCTGCCTCCCATTCTACTTTTAGAGACTTTAGGTACCACAAGTAACCCTGCATTCTGTGAGCGTAGTGCTCTAGTGGGGTAATACGGTACTATCAGCTCTTTAAGATATGATGGTGCCTGACCAATAAGAGCTTTCTAAGTGAGTAGGACGACCTTAAATTCTATTCTAGATTTCACAGGGAGCCAGTGCAGAGAAGCTAATATTGGAGAAATATGCTGGAGAGTCTTTAGAGACTTATCGGGGCAACCCGATAATAAGGAATTACAGTAATCTAACCTAGAAGTAACAAATGCATGAATGCCCAGAATAAAGCATTCTCCTTGGGTAATCCCATAAGGTAAACTATCTTGGATTTACGTGTGGAATACGTCGATGGCTGCTGTTCAAACACTAGGGAGCACTGTGTAAGGATACAATATACAGTATAGTGCTTTGGCACTGGAACGTGAGGCTGTATGGGCTGGAGAGTTGGCGGGAGCAAAAGAGATGGATTTTCTCCAGGGAGTGGAAGATATGCAGAGACAAGGTCCAGCTGGTTCCCTGTCTGCATACTGCCGGCAGAGAGGCCTTGTAAAACTTCCATAACTTTACAAAAAGTCTGACTTTGCTGGCCCACGAGGGCACC
This sequence comes from Lateolabrax maculatus, assembly GCA_031216445.1. Taxonomy (NCBI): domain Eukaryota; kingdom Metazoa; phylum Chordata; class Actinopteri; order Acropomatiformes; family Lateolabracidae; genus Lateolabrax; species Lateolabrax maculatus. Next base: position 28,186,421 of record CM062202.1, on the reverse strand, counting down.
CTGAGGACCCAAGCGCGAAACACAGACACTGAGTTGGTAAGATGAAATAAGGTTTATTACAGGATGCGGGGATGAGGTGAGTGGATGAAAGACAGAGAGCAGAGGATGGTGTGAGCAGGCTGGAGTTGCACTGGGCTCCTCAGGCAGGCAGGCAGGCAGAGGTGACGTGATCCTGGAGTACAAGGAAAAAGGGTTAGCGGCAGGGTGGGGAAAGACACCAGGAAATCATCTTCCCAAAAGGCCGAGATGTGTGACTAACACTAGTTGAGATAACGATCTGGTGATGAGCGGGAGGAAAACTAGGGTTGATACACTGTGAGTTGATGAGATGATTGCAAGCTGGTGTGCAAGTGATCATGAGCCAGGTGACAGAGGCAGGACAGGAACAACACACACACACACACACCCACACACATATACAAACAAACACACAGGGATCAACAGGGGACACAGAAGTAAAGGGAAGGGAAAGGAAACACAGAGGATGAGCAAGGGAACGAATGTTGCCATGACAAGGTTCTATTCTTTTAGTCAGGTTACAGCACTTCTATGATTATTGTCATTTATTGATAAATCATACATTTTTAATAAAGGCATGAGATTTAACACTGCTTGAGCTAACCAAAATGTGTTCTTATAATGACAACAGAGCAAGGCTACAGTTGTCTTTGGCTGTAGAAAGGTAAAAGTATCTCATTGTGTCACTCTCACTCTCACAGGCTGCCAGGATGCGATGGAATTTCCACGGTAAATTCAGCTTTAGACACTGTCTTTGTATTTATACCTCTAAATAAACAGAAATCTGCTTTTAAAAAAGGTATGCTTTTTAAAGGACCATACCTGTGCTTTAGACCATTCCCTGCAAACCACATGTACCTTACATCAATGGCAGTTTCTAAAACTTATCAACATAGTAGTATTTGTAGATTCTGTTCAGACAAATTACAAAAAATATATATTTTCTCATCTTCCTTTAGTGGTATCTGAATGCAGATTTTTTGTTCAGGTTTTTATATCTTTCTCTGTGATTTCTGGCTACACCACAACACAGTGGAGGTGTCTGAAATTTAGTTTGTGTTCACAGCATTGAAACAGGCTAGATAATTCCCACTGTCAACAGTTTTCATTGGAAGTATTATCTACCAAAGATGTAGTCCCAATGAAAACTGGTGACAGTGTGTTCTGTTCATTGCCATGCAGTAATGACATAATATTGATAACACTGAAGCAGATAAAAGCTGAACTGTGAGCTCAGATGTGCAGCACTCCTTATCTATGCAGATAACTCTGGATACTTTCAACAGTTGACCACAAGGAAATTTCTGTGCAGCAGGTGTTCATCTTAACATAACTTTGTTTTGAAAGGTGCTATATAGATAAGGTTGTTGTTATTGTTATTATTGTTATTATTTATTTATTTATTTATTTATTTATTTATTTATTTATTTATTTATTTTCTTCAAAATCTGTCAGTAGACAAGAATGTTGATATTGGACGATTTTGCAAAAATTCAGATTAAGTTATGTGACAACATTTTTCAATGTTCAGTGTTTTTATATGGTACAATATTAGCACATGCAACTATGGTACACTTAAAGTAAGGGAAAAGGTGTGGGTATCACAGATATACTATGGTGAAGATACATTGCAAGGATTAAGAAGAAGAATGATTTTACTAAATTGCTTTTTCACACACATAGAAATACAGACATGCACACACAGGACCTATAGACATATAGGGGTTCCTTGTTTCTCCTTGGCAGTGCCCAGGGGTGAAGTTGTATCTTTTCAGCTACCAGTCCACACTGCATACTATGGTCCTTCCTGAACTTGAACCAGGCACCCTCTAGTTCCAAAGCCAAGTCTCTATGGAGAAAAATACTGCCACCCCTATACAATTACCAAAACACTAGTATGGTCCTTTAAAACGTTATAAACAGACATTTTGTATACTATTTTTATATAAAACTTAATTCTATGTTAAGTCATACTGACTGTCTATTTGTCATTTCTCCTTACATCAGTTTTACCTTCAATCCAAAGGAAGGGATTGATAATCCAGCTCTGGTCATCACTGATGATCCTGGTGAGGTTTTATACCTGTGCCTTTACACACACAACCTTTCAAAACTCCTCTTCTAAAATCGTTTCCCAGTGTCTATTGTGTGTTGGTGATCTTTACTTAACTGTGTCTGCAGAGCCTGATCAGAGCCCAGTGCCCAGACTGCGCCAGCTGAAGCGTCTGGAGGGGCAGAGTTTTGGCTTCTACCTACGGATGGACCAAAGCAGCCGGGGCTTTGAGATCAGAGATGTGGAGCCGTGGAGTCCTGCAGAGCAAAGTGGCCTCAGAGATGGAGACCGAGTGCTGGAGGTCAACGAGGAATATGTGCATAACATGGACTTCAACAGGGTTAGTGTCCAGAATATAGTAGATAGCCAGTCTGCCCATCTGCTGTCCAGAGTAAGATATTGCAACATCTCCTGGGCCCAAAAATTTGAAATTACTGTGCATATTTATGGTGCCAACAAGATCTTATTGATATATTGTTGTTGCTTACCCGGATATTCATCAGGCTTCACCATCTGTCCAAAATTCCCCAACTTTTTGTGTAGACTTGATAATGCAGCATATAGCCTTGCTCTTTGTTCCATGTAGTGGTTGCATTCCATGAGTAGGTGTTTCACAGTTTATTTTCTGCAGGTTCCACAAAGTCCATTCTCATGTTTGCCTATCCTCAAGTTTCCTGCTTGTCCATAGTGTCCCAATCTAGGCCATGTGCCCTCTCTATCGCTATCTAAATAACAATTTTCTTTCTTTAAACTGTTTTATATAATGACAACCCTTCTTCTCATTTTCACATTCTTTCTGCCACACAGCTGTTATGTTTTTCTTGTTACTAGATTTATCTTCAGATGTCCAAATTTGTACTCTCACATCTATGTCTCTCTCTAGTGCCTTTTTAGTTGCCATATCTGCTTCCTCATTCCCTTCCATTTCAACATGGGCTGGCAACCAAAGAAAACTCTCCAGCGCCTCCAGTGTGCTCATTCTTATACAACAGAACCAACAACTCCACCACAAGGTTCTGACTGGACCCCTAACCTGCTGTGTGATCAGAACTGAAGCTGAATCTGATCACATGCCCTCCTCGTCTTCACCTCATCAACCTACTGCAATGACCATTCACCAATTCATCCATCCATATTTTACCACTTATCAGCAACTGGAAAGAATAAATATTTATTAAAAACAAGAATTAAATTAAAAACAAGGTCAAAATTATGCCCTCTGTTGTGTATAGGGCCTGACACCTGTTGAATGAGATTAAAAAACTCTTGCATTGTCATTGTCAATTGCTTAAGGATAGAGGACAACCCAGTACTCATATTCTACCACTTATCAGCAACTGGGTCATGGTGGCAGCAGGCTAAGCAAGGTAGTCCAGATGTCCCTCTCCCTAGCAATTTTTTCCAGCTCTTCCTGGGAGATCCAAAAGCCTTCCTAAGCCAGCTATCACAGGACCTACCAGTTGGACATGCCCAGAATACCTCCAAAGGAAAACACCCAGGAGGCGTCTTGTTCAGATGCCGAAAACACTTTAACTGGCTCTTTTTGACGTGAAGGAGCAGCTGTCTCCAGATGAGTTTCTTACCCTATCTCTAAAGCTGAGCCTAGCCACAATGCTCACGAGAGAAATGATAGAACCCACAAGGAGGTGATTGGGAAGAATAACCTGCCTCATCTGAACCTAAGTGGTTCTTTGTTATTGGACTTCTCTGCTAGTCATGGATTGGCCATTACAAACACCATGTTTGAGCCTTGGGTGTTCAAAAGTGTACATGGTACCAGAACACCTTAGGCCAAAGATCGATGATCAACTTTGTAACCGTACTTTCAGATTTGCTCGGTCATTGGGTGTGGAGAGGAGTAACTGATCATCACCTGATGGTGACTTGGATCAGACTGGTAAAAACCTGGTAAACCCAAACACAAAGTAGTGAGATTGAACTGGGAATGTCTCTTAGCCCCCTGTCCACAAGGTCTTTAACACACACACACCTCGCACCTCTGGAATAATTTCTCAACTATCCTGGGGGAGGTTGGATGTGGAATCCGATAGGGCAATAAATGGTGGAAATCTAAGAACCTGCTGGTGGGCACCAGCAGTGCAGGAGGCTGTTAATCGGAAGAAAGTTGGTCCAGGGGGACTGTGCTCCAATTATCAGGGCATCACACTGCTCAGCCTCCGTGGGGAAGAAACTTTATGCCAATGTGCCTGAAAGGAGGCTCTGACTGAACCTCAGATCCAGGAGGAGCAATGCAGATTCCGTCCTGGTCGTGGAACAGTGAACAGTTGCAGGGTTGTCTTGGGAGTTTGCCCATCCAGTTAACATGTGTTTTGTGGACTCATTTGTGAGTCTTTTTAAACCTTAACAACCCTCAATATTTCTATGATAGGACAATTAGAATAATGATTAAAAACTATTTTGTATTATTGAATTGACTTGACCCAGTTGACCCCACTCTGCCAATCTTTTACATGTGGTGTCAGAAGTAAAGATACTACTACAGATGGAAAGAGACAAAAGACAGGAGAAAGAAGCTGAAAAGCAGGAGCAGAATTTCAGTATCGTGTCTTATCAGCTCACTCCAGGTGGACCACGGCCTGTTGACCACTTCCAAGACTTCGATGACATTGAATATTACCAGAACTAAGTCAGTGTTTATTAAAAGATTGCAACAAGGAGTCAACATCATTGTACACAACGATGCCATGGAGTGGCAGAAAACTTGCAGCAGAAAGGTGGTTAAGGATGCAAGAGCTAACAATATGTCGGCAGAGTAAGGGATATAGATAAAAAGACAAAAATAAAATAAAATGCAGTTGTGATCAGTAATAAAAAGGTCCTCAATATCAAAACAATTAAATTAAAAACAAGGTCAAGACTCTGCCTTCTGTTGTGTATAGGGCCTGACATCTGTTGAATGAGATTAAAAAACTCTGTGATATTAAATAAACTAAAGGCAAAATTGTCACTAAGATCATTAACATGAATGTTAAAAGTCTAGATAGCTTAAGGATAGAGGACGACCCAGTACTCACCAAATGATTTACAAAGCAGTTCTGAACACCGCAGCCTCCACTGCGGGTGCAAGTTCTGGGCAAATTGAAAAGTGTAATAATTTGGGCAGAGCTCAATTAGAGGGCCATGTTCGTAGGTTACAGTCAGGAACAGTATATTTAATGTGTTAGACATGATATCATTGAGCACAATCACCTTGTTAAAACAAGCATTTAGTAGGGCCATTCTGAGAGATGTAATGTCCCGGCTTTCAACAGAGGAATCCAGGGTTGAGCCCTGGGGTTGGGTGTGCAGATGAATGGGACTTTCCTGACTGTGCAGGTAGATTCCACTCACCAGAGGAGCAAGTAATCAGCTCACCAGGAGTGTCGGGAAAGACAGGTCGTATCAAGGGGAAGTCGTTCTTCGGAGCAACAGGATATACCAAGCTCACCAAAAGTGATCTGTGCCATTTCCCAACAATGCCTCAAATCCAGAGCTGTCACCTGGACTTCGGCCCTTCTCCCTCTCCCCCTTTTGTATTTGCAAGAGTATCGGGTGGGCACAAACTGGGTCGACGTGGATTGGGGAACACTAACCCATGGATTTTAACCTCTATGATCTACCCTAGACTTAGTTTTTATCCATACACCATTACTCATTACATAAGTTATTGACTTTGAACGTAAATGTATTACTCTAAAACACATCATAGATGTAAGCATTTTGCTGGCGTTCAGAAGGTCAAACCACCCCCAGGGCAAATGTTATGTGTGGTTAGCTGTATGGTGACAGAGACTGAAACAACATTGTGACCTTCCAGCTTCTTTAAACACCACCGTTCATTGCTGGCCTTTACAGTTTAATTAAATGTAAACAGACTGGACTTATCCATACTGATTGCATTGGCCTGAATGTGTCCTTCTCTCCTTATATCAATCCAAGCTTAATCCTTATGACCATGGGCCAAAACATGAGTTTTCTACAAAAGCCTGAGTTCTTGTAATTTAGGATGGACCTACATTTTAAAGGAACAGAGCCTCACAGGCATTAGTTTATTCACTGAATCATTTGTGTCTCTCTGTAATTACCTTACAGGTGGTGAGGAAGATCCAGTCATGTGGCTTACACCTGTTTCTCCTAGTGTTGAGGAAAAAAGAATATAAACAGGTACTGTATAAGGATGAACATTGACATTACAATGTTTAAGATCACAACTTTCCATTCCACATGGTGAGGACAATAGGCTTGTTTCACAGCAGAGCACAATAGTCTTATGGCCTATGGGATGAAACTGTCTGGAGCCTGGTGGTGCAGGACCAGATGCCATGGACCTTCTTCCTGCACTGCTGGGTGTAGAGGTCCTCCATGGATGGCAGCTCCATCCTGCTGTTGTGCTGTGCAGTATTCCCTACCCTCTGTAATGCCTCAGCTCCTTTGTTGTCCTGGCACCAAGATGTCAGGGCTCTGATCTCCTCTCTGTAGGCCGTTTCATTGTCGTCGGTGATCAAGCTGATGATGGTCCAATTGTCAGCAAACTTAATGATGGTGTTGGGGCTGTGGGAGTACAGGAGAGCGCTGAGCACACAGTCTTGAGGGGCACCAGTGTTGAGAGTAGTGGTGGAGGATGTGGTGGTGCCTATCTGCACAGTCTTGGGTCTGCCGTAAGGAAGTCCAGATCCAGTGACATAAGTCGGAGTTGAGCCCCAGCTTTCTTAGCTTGATTAGCTTGGAGGGCACACTAGTATTGAATGCTGAGCTAAAATCAATGAACAGCATAACATACACCAGTAAACCTGCATGCACATGTTTTGTGACCGGAATATCTCAATAGAGTGCAGCCATGATTAATGTTATTACGATAACATCAACAACACTGAAAGGTGACTGATGGTGTGCCACTCTTGCTCTTGTAGCATAAGTGGATTCTGTGTACATAGGAGGTGTGGTGTGAGCAGCACGTTAGCAGAGCAGCAGCTTCAGTGCCCAGTCTGTGTCTACACAGACAGTTCAGGTATAGTATTTATTACGGGCCACCTGCCTTTTGGCACTACTTAGAGCCCAAAACACAATCAGACTTCAGGTTACGTTAACATGAATAAATTGCGAGCTTCGCAGCATGTGTAGGCAGTTGGATTGATTAAAATAGAAGCACATCTGTTCCATCAGATGCATGTGAGATGACTGAAAAATGAGGCAGAAATGCTTTCCACTCTCCACTGTCATACTGGTGATGTGCAACACTTGTTTAAGTTTCATATGCTGACTTAGTCACTGTTGACTACTGGTACGTAACTCATGTTCCACTGGCATATATTGATTCTTACTGACACATGCTGCTGCTGTGGTTTCCATATTAAATTAGATTTTTAGATTAGATTCAGCTTTATTGCCATTGCCCAGACTACAAGTGCTGAGATAACAAAATAAAATTTTGCATCAAACCAGAAGCCAAAAAAAGCAGTATAGTGCAGAGTAATGTACATATATACAGTGGTAATATATAAATAAATAAGATATATGCAGTATTAACAGTAGAACAGTGTGTAATGAATATGCTAAGATATATACAGAATGAGGAGTATGAACATGTGCATCAATTGCAGTAGTCAATGCAGATATAACCATAAAATGTACTATATGGCACTAAAAGTCAATGGACACCTGTCCATCATACTTACATGAGCTTTTTAGGCATCCCATTCTAAAACATGGCTATCAATATGGTTACTCAATATTATGGACCCCCATTTGTGGCTATCACAGTGCATATAACACTCTCCTGGGAAGGCTTTCCACAAAATTCTGGAGTGTGTGAGCATTGTGAGCTAAAGCACTGTGATGCACAGCGTTTTAATTCCTCCCAAAAGTGTTGAGTGGGGTTGAGGTCAGGGCTCTGTCTAGGCCAATTGAATTCCTCCACACCAAACTAGTCTAACCATGTCTTTATGGACACAGTCATGCTAAACAACATGGCCTTTCCCAAACTGTTGCCACAAAGTTGGAAACACCCAACTGGCTCAAATGTCTTCGTATCCTGGGCCCTTGACTGGAACTAAGGTACATAACCCAAACCCTGAAAAACACCCCCAGACTATTATCCCTCCTCCACCAAACTTTACAGTAGGCACTATGCATTCCAGTAGGTAGCGTTTCCTTGGGATTTGCCAAACCCAGATTCATCCCATTAAACAACAAGTTTCCACTACCCAGTCTAGTTACTGCATGCTTTACACCACTCCAGTCAATGCTTGGCATTGTGAATAGGTAACCCATTTCATGAAGCTCCCGTTGTCATGGGTAGTGTGGGTTGGCAGGGGTTGGACCCAATCACAGAGAGGAGAGGAGACCAACAGGTATGGCACGAAGAGTTTATTTCCAAACAATGTCAAAAGATAAATCCAAAGCAGGCAGGTGAATAATCAGGTAGCAGGGTCTCCAGAGCAGACACAGAAACAAGAAACACAGGGACAAGAAACATGGAAACAGGAAACAAGGATCTGACACTAGACAAAGAAAGTGGACCAGTATATATAACAGACTGATTATGATCAGAGGCAGGTGAGTGAACAGGTGAAAGGAGTTGGACTGATGAGGAAGGAGTGGCTGACAGGCAGAGAGAGGAGTGGAGACAGGTGTGTAGATGGGTGGGGCAGTCAGAGGGCATCTGGTGGAAGGGAGGAAATGGCAGGTCAGGGGAACAGAGAAGAGGCTCGTTCGAGATGAACTGCACCTCGCCTGGAAAGTGGACGAGATCAGGCGGCGGCAGCAGGGGGCGGTGACAAAAAGCTGAAGTTAAGTCAGACAGTTTCCAGCCGCCTTCAGAGCATATACAGGAAGTGATGGAAATATTTACGTCCTGTTCGATCATCTGTAGGCTGATTGTAGTTTAAGTAGAGCCAAAGATGAACTGTCTCTGGTGGAGTTTACATAAAAACAATGATACGACCCTAACTTTAAGAAATGTAAATAGTGAATCAACGTCCTCACAGCTTCATACAGGCATCACAGAGGAACAGCAGCAGTGAGGACCGCAAGACACAAGTTTCCTTCAGAGATACACAGAATATATAAGACTCAGTTCCCAACAAGTTTTTAATAGCTTTTCTGTCACTTCACAATAATTATAACTTGGACTAAACATATTCCTTTTCTTTGGTTGACAAACACTGCCATCAAGTTGTACTTAGGCTTTATTATAATTTGTATTTATTAATTAATTCGTTTTTTAAATTATATATATGAATGAATGAATTAGTTCAATTTTTCGTCATGCATGCCCAGCCCTTCTAAGACATCATGAACTCAAACAGACCAGGATCAGAGTGCTGTGCAAACATTTTAAACAACAAAGAAAGTCCATAAATAGAAACACAACCAAAGTATCTTTCACAGTCAAATCTTCAGACCACCATTCAGTAGAACATAATTCATAAATCACTGGCCGAATATTTACTATATTCTGGAAAAATCGAAATAAATGCTAATTAAACTATCTATCTACACAGAAAATGAGGATTTTCTACAACACGTGGTGTTTGTGGACAAAACTTTGAGCCAATCAGCTCTTTGATCAGGCGATGGATGAGTCTTGCAGTCGGTGGAGAGCGGCTGCAGCGCCTGGCTCTAAAAACTCAAAAATCAAGTCGGACACAAAACTAATCGGCATGCATTGTGCGACGATCGCCGGTGATCGATTCTGCGCAGGCCTGGCTCATCTGGAACGAGCCTAGGAAGTCCATGGGAGCAGAAGTGGAGACATGGAAAACAGTGACAGATAGACAAATAAGGAACAGATTATGACACCCGTTGCACATATGTGAGCTGATGCTGCTTCCAGAGACAGTGTGGAACTTTGTAGTGAGTGATGCAACAGATGAATGGCCCCTGCTCTGTTGATTTGCATGGTTTATACCATACTGAGATGCAGATGGTAAGTAGCTCTCAATGGTGCAACGGTGGAAGTTCAACAGAATTTGAGGAGACAGATCGACCTCCTTCAGTCTCCTCGGGAAGAAAAGGTTAGGTGAGCCTTCTCTACCAGGTTTGAAGTGTTGAATGTCCAAGGGAGGTCCTCAGAGATGTGGACACCCAGGAACTTAAAGCTGGCGACATGCTCAACCTCCTTCCTGTTGATAGGGATTGCTGTCTCTAAACTTAATAATGGTATTGGAGCAATGTACAAGTGTGCAGTAGTAGGTGAAGAGGGGTGTGGTTGTCTAACCTAACAAAGTGGGGTCAAGTCAAGTCAATTTTATTTGTAGAGCACCAAATCATAACAAAAGTTATCTCAGACACTTTTCTCATAAAGTACCTACTCTATGTCTATACCTATAGACCATACTCTTTAAAATATTATTTACAAGCGCTTGGTGACAATGGCGAGGAAAAACTCCTTTTAGAAGGTAGTAACCTCGAGTAGAACCAGGCTCTGGGTGGGTGGCCATCTGCATCGATCGAGTTGGGTTGAAAGGGAAAGAGAGAGGGGGAGAGGGGAGAGAGAGCAGAAGGACAGACAGCATAATAATCAGACTAATACTAATAACTTGGGTCTGTTGGTTAGGAGCAGTTTTTACATTAAAGAAAAAACATTTTGAATGAATGCCATTGGCATTTAGGTAGCAACAGGGGTAAAATTTGGTCCAAAAGGCCACAATTCCTTTAGCAGACACCTCTCAACAAGTCTGTTTGAACACTGAAGAATCTCCATTTTAGACCATGGTAAAGTCAGCACATCTCATCGCAGATTCAACCTATGAAGAGCTCTATTCAGTCAACCTGGAAACACTTGTGTGAGTGGATCATGTCTGCACTTGTTCCACAGTTTGTTGTGTTGTGCACCTTATTAAAGGTTCAGTGTGTAGGAGTTAGGGGGATCTATTGGCAGACATGTAATATAATATTAATAAGTATGTTTTCATTAGTGTGTAATCACCTGAATATAAGAATTGTGTGTTTTCGTTACCTTAAAATGAGCCCTTTTTATCTACATAGGGAGCGGGTCCTCTTCCACAGAGTCCACCATATTGCATCGCCATATTTTTACAGTAGCCCAGAACAGACAAACCAAAGACTAACTCTAGATAGGGCCTTTCACTGTCTCGCGTCGGCCACCATAGTTCTCCTACACACTTTGAAAGGGAGGGGTGACAAGAGGGGTATTCAGTTGGTTGCAATCTGCAATTTAAGCACTAGATGCCACTAAATCTTACACACTGCACAATACTTAAATTCCTATTTAAGTATTACTCATAGTAATGTGTTATTCTGTATGATTTTGTTCCTGTTTCATTCTTCCATGAGTGAAATCCACCTGATGTCTCTCTTCTCCAGGCAGTGTCTATTGGTGTGGACATGCAGACGCTGGCCAGGGAGTCCAAAGGACCCTGCTGGTCCAGACCCAGACTGTGTCACATCAGCAGACATCCGGAGCATAGCCTGGGGATGGCCATCAACTCAGTAGAAGGTACCAGCCCAGTGCTGTAATTGTTTGACACAGTGTTACCTACTCATTTACAGTTTCTCTGAAGACAATACACACACAGATCCTGTTTCACAAGAAAGTCAACCATTACAAATGTCAATGTTGTGTCAATCCATTGACCATTAATACTTCCTTGCACTTGTTTTTCTTAGTTACCCTCTTCTCTACAGAAACACACTGCATATGTAGGTCCTGAGGCTAGATTCATGTTAAAATTGATACTGTGTTCATTGACAGGATGGAATCCTCACTCCCTACTGGAAAAAGATTATGATAGCAAATTCTTCAAATTTCTTCACAAACAACAGGTTATTCCACCCACCTAGCACTTCTGTCTCCAGCTATAGCGCAGGTTGCCAGCTACATCTGTTGAGCACAGGTTTTGGTTTTGACACTGTGAAGCTTCACACAATTTCTGGTTTTCCAAAAAAACAGTTCCAGCAAGTAACTCCCCCTAAAGCAACAAACTGTAATTTTTACATTTCCTCTTGTGTCAGACTAGATACAACTAGATACAACATTTTCACCAGTGAAATTTAGGGAGGTGTGTTTCTGAACTTGGGACTGACATTGCTTCCACGCTTTATGCTAAGATGGACTAACCATGTCCTGACTCTAGCACTGTACTTAACACAAAGACAAGAGGCTGATGTCCACCTTGTCATCTCACAATCAGAAAGAAAACAGTAGTAGTTCCTAAAATGTTGAATTATTCTTTAAGAAAGTTTATGTTGTACAGTAGAATCACTGGTTGTATTTTTCCACCCTATCCTCTAAAGTACAACAATTTTATTGTTATCATTGATTATGATAATAGTATTGATGTGTCACCAGGTCAAAAGGGCCGGTACGTTGTGAGCACAGTGACTGATGGTCCAGCAGAGAAAGCTGGTGTCTGCACTGGAGACAGACTGATCTGGATCAATGGAGTCATGGTGTCAACGCTCACATACTCTACTCTCAGCAGAACTGTATGAATCCAGTTTCCTCATTCAGATCAAGCTTGTGCGGTTTGTTAGACTGTACATGTGTGTGATTCCTGCAGTATGTTTGGTTCTCAGTTGAAGAAGAGTGGGGACTCGGTGACGGTGCTTGTCATTGACAGTGAGAGTGAGTGTTGCTATGTCAGGAGGAAAATGCCCATCCTTCCTGTGGTGGCAGAATGTTGCAGCCTCCCCCACATTTCCAAGACCATGCACCTGGTTAAAGGACTCGATGGATACGGGTTCCTGCTGAGACAAGAGAAGCTGGCAGGCACTCGACGGATAGGTGAGAGAAACACTGATGGACACATGACAACATCACTCATCACATCCGTACACAGACACACAAATACACACTCACCTCGTAGAGCCAGCTCACCGTTTTATTGGAATATTCACCATTGTTTACCTTACATAACATGAATGGATGATTTGGATACAAACAAACATCAAAATTGCCCGCAACCTCAGTCACAGCTGAAAATACTGTAAAGAAATTTGGAGCAGCATTTAAATTAAATTTACAATAATTTAAAACAAACAAAAAATCCCATTACCACCTAGTTCCCTTTGACTTTGTAAGATAATTAAATAGAAACAGCATTTTGCAGCCCTGATTCGTGGTTATTACACAGATATTAATACCAATATAACCTAGTTATTACTTTGGCAATTACATGGTATTACTTAATTATAACCACTTTATAATTTAACTATTACCCTACTATGACCATGTTATTACCGAGCTATGAACTAAATCAACAAGTGGGCTGAGGCTGGTAAACGTGGTGGCAGGCTGTGCTAAGGAGTGTCCGAAGGTGCTACCATACATGCAGTCACAGCAAGTCACCAAGACGAGTTCCCTGATGTACCCTACCCACTATCTTGTAGATTAGAAGCTGTATTTTGGTGACAGCACACAGCACAGAACACAGTGTTGTTCCTGGGGTCCACCAAGGTCATTTCCTTCACTGCACCGGTTGGGTATATTGGCAGGCCGAAATGGTCCATGGGGAGCACTGGGAGAAGAGGCCTGGTCAGCTGATTGGCCCAGAGTTTCAGGCCAGTTCTAAACTGCAAAATAAAATGTGTGAATCAAAGTGAAAACAACACAGGTCACAGTCACTCAGACCTGTACACAGTCAGCCCCCCCACCTGCTTTAAACCTGATGGCATGATCTCTGCCTGCCATCACTCGTGACCATCAACACAACATTCAGTCAGTGCTGAAGTGCTCGTGTGGTGATAAAATTCCCCCTCCCCCAGTGATTGTGTTTAAAAAAAATGACTAAATGGCATTAACGCTTAATCAAACTGTGTAAGAGCTGTACACTCTCTTCTATCTATACTGACCAACTATAGGACCTGTGTTGGTCCAACCCTGTGTATATGAAACGACTCAAAACCATTTTTGAACCTTTCTCTCTGTGATTTAAAGTCTCTCTGATCTTCTATTCTTTTCTATACACACCTGCTGTGACCCAGTCCATGTGCTGAGGGAGGTGGATGTGGGGAGTCCAGCTGAGGGGTCAGGGATGGAGGATGGAGACCTGCTGCTAGCTGTCAATGGGGAACCTGTTGAGTCTATGGAGCATGATGACATTGTCAAGAAGATTAAACAGAGTGGTGATAGAGTCATCCTCACCTCTATATCTATACCGGGACGAGACTTTTACAGAGAGGTAAGTGCAGTCATATCAGTGTGTTCACACAGCTACAGTCAGACTCATCATACAGATACTGTATCAGGACTTGCCTTGAACTGCTTTCTGTTGTTTTCCTGCAGTTAGGCATTTCTCCTCTGTTGTTCCATGACGAGTGTACACTCTGGGATGATAGGCAGTGGACTGTCTCCCACTGCACTAACAACAAGTGTGAAATTCCTCTGAGAAATGGAGATGGATGTCTGCCCACAATGTATGTTCAGGACAGAGAGGAGACAGGATCTGGTTTCCACTCAGACTGTGTCCCAGATCAGTCAGGAACTTTAACCACACAGGTATGATCCTGCTATTCATTTCATTCACAACTTAAACTCTGTGTATGCACAAAGACAGAAAAATGCAGACACATTCTTTACGTCAGATTTATAAAGCCGTGCAAACACCTGGTTTTGGTGTATAAATGGATTGCTGTTTGCATATCGATACTACTGCCTGCTATGCCACTTGTTAGTCAACGAGAACAACGTCAAAGAATTGCAGTTTTACAGCTGCAGTGTTGCACCAGTGAGGTTCTCAGTCATCATCATTAAACATCAGAAAGATGATCATTACAGCACCATTATACAAACAGACTTTACAAAGTGCTTCACAATAAAGGATAAAATGAAACAAACATAAATGCAGGGAAATGAAAAGAAACCTCCAAAACAAAAGGATAATAAAACAGAACTGATAGACTGCACACATTCTCACACATACTGGACCTCATGTAGTAATATTTTTGTATTCTTCTTCTAAACCTCTCTTACTTTTTTCTGTCAGGTTTGTTCATACTATTATAGTATTCGATATCGGATTCACCAAACTCTCTTTACTAATTTAAATAATAATAAAAAAACACTTGTTCACAAGGGGGTGCATCTGTGAAATTTTATCATTACCATAATCAATGCCCCTAAAATTGTCATATAAGTCGGTAAGTCTGTCTGTTCTGCTCGTTTGTGGGAAAGTTTCATTGTGACAGAGATGTGATGAAGATGCACTGATTTAATATAAGGTTAGGTGCTAAAAACCTCTTTGTAAAGCAGAGTGGTCCATGATTAATATGAGTGAAAGAGATGTTAGGTGAGAATATTACAGCAGGTGATGTTAAACTGTACACAATAGGTGTTATAACAGAAAATGCTGAAACCTCTCAGTAAATTGGCAGCGATAATGATGATCTGGTGAACAGAATATTCATTTTGTTTCAGTTTCAGATTCAGTTTGTCTTAGTTGCATTTTTATATCATATTTAAACTCTAATTTATTCAGATGATGTCAAGTCCAAAAAGTTCTTTCCTCCATGGAGAGATCAGATCTGTACAGGTCTGCTATGACAGGTCTGGAACACACATGAATTTTGTTCGTACCAGGGACAATTCTAGTACGAGAAAATTGGCGAATGCCGCAAATTCTCTTGAATCCCTTGCATGTGCCACTTAATGAATCCCTATTCCGTTTTTATAAATACCAGTTTAGGTGTGAAAAATGGCATATGCTTGGTTTTTGTGCATACACATGGCTTCTTGTGTTTAAGTTGCTTTTTCACCTTCAGCCATTTTTAACTTCAACAAACACACCTATGGTACTCATGAAAACCTATTAGTGTGATAATGTGTGGTTACTATAACAAAAAATCCATGCAAGAAATCATACGTCGGACCTGAAACTTTTTCTGGATCACTTTCAACACGGCACAAGTCTGAACTGATTAACCTAAAGAAGCACTGGAAGACTTCTTCTCAGAGCAGACCAATCTATAAAAACTGTTTTTTGTTAAAAATCTTCATACAAACACAGCAATAGTCTGACCCTTATATTTTCACTTTTCATTTCCAGCCTGCCATTCATAATGTGTGGATTAATAAACTCTCTCTCTCTTTCTCTCCCTCTCAATTCAATTCAATTGCTTTACTGGCATGAAAGTTACAAAAACGGTTTTGCAAAAGGGTCAGATGTACAGTAAGTACAAGATTAAAATATACAGTTTGTGACATGCAGTCACATATTGTACAGCTAGGTGTGCTGCATGTCATTTTCCTAGTAGGATTTGTTGTTTTTCACTGTCATTTCATTTTGTGAAGTTTGGTATTAATAAATCAAATCTCTTAAAATATTCTACTCTAATATTATATTTGTTACATTTTAAGAGGAGGTGCATCTCTGTCTCTACCTCACCTGCTGTGCAGTGACCACAGACTCTTTTCTCTGTCAGTAGCCACGACTTCTTGTGTCGTCCTTTCTCTATGGCCAGGCTGTGGTCGCTCAGTCTGTATTTGGTCAGGATTTGTATCTGCTTTGTGTCTCTGATAGTAAAGAGATACTGTTCCTGATAGGCATCTTTTGTTGGTTTCATAGTTTGGTTTACTCTGATTGGTGGTTGGAAAGCAGTGCAGGTCTGAGGTTAAACAGTATTGGGTGTTAGTGGATCAGGAACCCTCAGGACCAGCTGACAGGAGGGACTCTTTTGGGGGTTCAGTTTTTGGATTTCTAGTGCCTGTAATCTCAGTGTGCCTTGGGGGCTCAATTTGAGATGTATCCAAGATATAACTGTTCTGTCTTTAATGTTAATGATCAGAGGGTAGCGGCTTGATTCTGCCCTGCATGCATTGGTTGGTGTTTTCCTTTGGATGTTTAATATGGACCTACAGAATTCATCTAGTGTAGTCGTGATGACTGAGTGGACACCGAACTTCACTGCCATAAAGGGCAATACTTTAGATGACACTGTCAAATACTTTTTTTTCCCAAATTGTAATTGGTATGTCAACTTTGTAAAATCTTCCTTTTTATTGCATAAAATGCTCAGAATTCTTTTTGTTTTATTGCATTCACTGCGAGACCAAAGTTACCTGAGGCATAGATTTTTAGCCCCAGGTGATCATAATCGCTCTCTCCCTCTCTCTCTTGCTCTCGCCCTCCCTCTCTCTCTCTCCCACTGCTTTTATTTTTTATTCTGCCTTCAAAAAATAAAAAGGAAAGAAGTAGCAGCTGTTGAACTTTATAGTGGGACAGTATATGTAGTATGTTCAGTACGTCAGTTTACACCTGGCATTGAAATGCGTCTCCATGAGTATATGCAAATAAACAAGTACATAATTTCCGTTTGTTGTTTTTACGGGCCGGAGGTTCAGGATGTAAACAGTGTTTGATGCCTGTTTTGTTGTCGGACAGAGTTGATATATGAACTGATTTCACCGTGCTGTAACTGTTTTCCATGTCTGCTTATGCAAAGAAAACAAAACTAACATTAGCTAACTCACAATAAAAGTATTTCACGATTTCAGCCACAGCATCTGTAACAGGGCTGGTCGCTGCAGAATTGACCTCAGCATCAGTGCAGCGATGAGCGACATAGCTAAAATCATCAGTAATCAGACAGATAGTCATAATCACACTGACAACATATTAAAACAATGTGTCTTTATATAAATATAAAGCATATGTCACTCTAAATATAAGGTGCGTATATTAATACACTTATAGGCGTCTTTACTGAATAATGTTACTGATGTTGTGAGCTTTTGTTTAGAGCAACCAGCCCTGTTACAGACACTGGTTAATATAGTGAAGTACTTGGGCAGCTAGTTAATGTAAGTTTTGTTTTATTTATCTTTTCAGCAGACATGGAAATCAACAGCGTTATGGCGGTAAAATCTCTTGTGCTGGATAAAGTGGAAACCAAGTTATCTAAATGGAAATGGTTGCTGACCTACAGGGAAATAGCTCTGAAAGTCAATAACCTGGTTGCCTCATCTCTACGGCACAGACTCATTGTTTTAGTGCCACCATCTGGCCTCGTGAAAGAGGTGCAGTGGCTCCTAGTGAATTCCCCTGGTCTGGTCAGCGCTGGCTGAGGCCGCTGGCCCTGTATCTCTTTGTGGCAGAGGGAAGACTCATAGACATTCTGTCCACAACTGCGGCCTTGAGACTACACACAGCACAGAGGCTGCTGCTAGTTGGCTCCTGCTCAGGAAAGCTGGACAGCTTGGGCTGGATAGACAGCATTTTCTGCTAAGATTATCTAAAGCTGACTTGAATGGGCTTACACCTTTTTATAGCCTGCTGGTTGACACCTGCAGTGGCCCAGGTACGAGTCCAACCTGCAGCCCTTTGCTGCATGTCATCTCTCCAACTTTCCTGTCTCTGTCAAATAAAGGTGAAAAAATGCCCATAAAATAATTTTATTTATTTTTATTTTTATAAGTATAAGTATATTCAGTGACCCCATTCACAATTGACATAAATAGAAATTAGTTTTTACAAGAGTAGGTAACACTGAAAGCTTCAGTTGACAAGTTACATGTAATTATTTCATATCTTTTTGGTCAGAGTTTTCAGCTGCAAAATCCATGTTTACATTAGTAGTTTTGATCATCACAATCATTATCTGCCTCTCTCACGTCTGCTTCAGACATTTTAAAT
The DNA here is from genome assembly GCA_031216445.1 of Lateolabrax maculatus. Lineage (NCBI taxonomy): Eukaryota > Metazoa > Chordata > Actinopteri > Acropomatiformes > Lateolabracidae > Lateolabrax > Lateolabrax maculatus. The sequence goes on along the minus strand of CM062202.1, from coordinate 28,167,758 downwards.
GTCATTGCTCACAACTGCAAGATTGACACCCCGGACCACACCTCCCCCCGCCCTCCCTGTGGTTCTCTGGCAGAGAAGCAGAGCACAGCCTGCAGTGGGGCTTGCTGAAGAAAGACTGTAGTCATGTAGTGACCCTTCCACATCACCATACAGCCCTGGTTTTTGCTTCATCTAAGGGCAGATGGAGGGTCTTGTGTCGCCTTCTGTTTAAAAATGAATGGCTGACCTCCAGTGTAGGATTATACATGGAGCAATAACCACAAAGAGACAGAGCTCACCTGGACCCAAGCACTGGGGACGTATGTTCTTTCTGTGCACAAAGGGAAACATTAGAGCATTTAGTGGTCTTTTGTCCTCAGTCAGTGGGTTTATTTAGAGTACTGCAGGAATTGGTGGAAGCTTTGGCAGAGAAATTCTCTGTCCCACTGTTTTGGGGCCTAAATATGTAGTAAGAAAAAGACAGATTGGTTCTTATTTGTTTTTGATTGGTTAGGTCAGGGCTGGACTGATGCAGAGTCTGAAGGTTTGCCCGAGAATAGAAAAGACAATTTTTAACGTATCGTGGCCAAAGTGTGTATGTATGTGTGTGTTTGTGTCTGTGTGTGTGTGTGTGTGTGTGTGTGTGTGTGTGTGTGTGTGTGTGTGTGTGAGAGAGAGAGAGAGAGAGAGAGAGAGAGAGAGAGAGACACAATGAGTGTGACGGAAAGTTTTTGTGTAAATTATTTGATGGAGTAATGAATGAAACTTTGTATAACATGGTGTAAATAAAAGTTGTATTTCTATGTATTGCTCTCTTTCTCTCTCTTTGTATGAATAGCTAGTAGGAAAGAAAAGCAGTGTGCATATACATGTGGAACATGTAAGTTTGCATGGTCCTCATTAGAGGAGCACTTGGTTATTATGACTGGATGACCATTTTTACCATGTTTTGTGTTTTTCAGCTGCCAGAGAGAACAAGTGATGCTTTCTTGTGATTAAATGACCAAAGCCATCAGCAGAGTTTTAAAAATACAAATGATTTTACAGCAGACTGAGGTGAGATGCTTTTTTAAATCAGTCACCCAATCACCACTGTGTAACTGTCTTCTGGGACCAGGCAAGTTTTGGCACCACTGGACAGTCCTCCCAATCTTTAATGAGATCACAAGATCTGCCTTTTTAACATTGTGATCTCAAACTGTACTTTTTGATTCAAATTTTTTTGTCAATTGTCAAACAATGGCCATTATTTAGTGTGTCCTTATATTATGTATAATGTAAAATGTAAGCTGCATATGTATTAACCAAACATATAGAAACGTGCATTTTTAAATACTTCTCTTTGTAATGTATGTCTGTATGTAATACAGTATACTGTAATGAATGTGTATTCATTAATATTAAATGTTTTTGTGGCTCATTTTGATCCATTTTTTGTAGCTTTTAATTTTTTGTGCTATGTGTGGAAGTGTATAAAGAATGTGTCTTATTTATATTAGAAGGTTATGATCCATTCTCTAAGATACAAGATAATATCTTTAAGGTTTAGTAAAAATATGGTCTGTAATAAGTCACCTTGCTGTTGTCACCTGGTGTGGTTGTACGATGTGACGTTTTCTGCAGTTTTTTGCATTATGAGAGAGAAGTATGGACAAAAAGGTTTGGCATTCTTTAAATGTCACATTTAATGTTTTCACAATTATTTTCAAGATGGAACCTTTCAGGTAAACCTCACATTTTCCAAAATGACAACTTTCAACTGGATACGTAGTCCTTAACTTTGACCTACAGTGCTTGAACTCAGAGTTTAATAGATACATCTATGTACTGTATATACTGCAAGTTTTATTCAAATTACAATGCATCTGATTAAAACATCAAATATACAAACATTGTTTAGGACAGCAAATCATATGAATCCAAATAGTTCAGTAGTTGCTGAGTTGTGGTTAGTCTCACACAAAGTTTGTCAGTTATTACTCTACAATTTCCCGAAATGAGCATCATTTGATTCAAGTACTTCATTCCAACACAAAATAAAACATATAGGAGACTACTATATCTACACAGAGTCCATACAGGCAATGGGGGGGGGTAGCTGTGTTCATTCCTGAGAAAATTCCCATTCAGTTTCCAATACACACCCACAGCATACCTTTCCTATTGTCTCCTTTTTTTCAGAATAGTCCTTGTTGAATGGGTAAGGGATAATCTGATAAATAACACACAGAAAAACTATGGCCAAATTGTGAGCCTCACCAGAGTAAATCAATAGCAAAGTCTACCACCCATGTAGTCATAGAACTACAGTTTTGGACAATATCACAGTGGCTGAGTGAGCTCAATGCACGTAACCTCAAGAAGACACAAGTATAGAGGAATACACTTTTAACATTAAGGAAAAAATACTGTATACATCAAACAGAAAGAAAACCATCACAGATGAATAAAACACAAGGAAATTAAGAAACACATTCACCAATTTAAACAAAATATGTGGCATAAAGAAACATGGATAAAAAAGAAAAAATCGTACACAACGTAACTAAGTTACAGCGTGATATACTTTTTCAAGGGGACACTAAAAACTGATGAACATACTAGAAATTAGTAAAAGGCTTCTGCCTTTTCACATTCTAGCAGAAAACAAGGCTCTTGCACTTTGCATCTGAAGGCTAAAAGTTTGCCCAGCAAAAAAATTCCATTAGTCTCAATGTGATCATGACTTCTTATTATAAAGTTACACTAAGAAGTAGTCCTTATTAATATCTCTTCCATATTTAACCACAGCAGCAGCCTTTGGACATTAACTGCGTTCACAAAGGTGCAACTGAGGTCAAAGTTCAACTATTTTGAACTGTAAACTGGAGCAAAAAGTTTTTTTCACAATAATGTGAGTATAGCGTTACACTTGGTATAGCTAATATCTCCAATAATATCAGAATCATCACCATGAAAATGTTAAAAATTAAATAAACATTTGAACTCATGTTTGGACATCATTGGTTTTTAGTGTCACCCCTATTGTTAGACTGCATTTGTGTATTTTTTTTTTTTATATATATGCTGCTATGCGTTGTAAAAATGGTTTGTGTTTTTTTAATTTCTTTGTGTTGTGTCCATTTTTGTTTTGTTTTCTAAGGTTGCAGTGTATTGAGCCCTCTGAGCCACCATAAAACATACTCTGGAAACTTTGTGTTGGCACTGTCTTTGTCAACCTTGAAAGAAACGTTACTCCAACAAGAAGCCACAGCATTCAGTTATCCAAAAATATGTATAAACTACTGATACCGGTTCCATATAAGATCTGGCTCTCGGTTAGGAAATATCAGGAACCACTAAGGAATCTCTTATTGAACTTTGAACCTTGGGTCCAGGTGAGATTGAACCTCTCTGTGCTCGTTTTTATTAGCAAACCATTTCACATATCAATATTTGAAGCAAAACAGGTGATTACAGATCTAAATTGAATCATTGTGATTTAATGATTTATAACTTTAGTTACTTGCAAATGTTGAAAGCCAAATCTAGACTAAATTCAGTAAGGGACTGGAAAGGATTCTGAATTCAATGAGTGGATTCAATACTGGATTCGGATTAAATTAAATGCTGTTGAACTCCAACCACATAGTACAGCCAAGAAAAAAAAAACAAAACACTTGTTTAATTCAGTAGCCTGAAAAGAAGTCAGAAGAAGAAAATGTTTACATGAATCAACTTTGTATCAAATCATGTCTTTGACACTGAGCTCTGAAAACAGCGACTGTGGTGTAAGTAGGGACTCTCCCTCCCCGTAAGGTCCTATCCTATCAAAGAGTGAAAATTGACTAACAGTCAGGGAACCCTTGGCTATTGGTAGGACTTTGTAATACAAACATCTGATGATTCAAAATTTCAGGTGAATGCTTTGCACTTGGATAGTGCAAGGAAAGGGCTGCAGGGAGAGTGGGGGGAGGGGCATATTTTATTATTTCAGTATAAAAGCTTGAATAGACATTCAAGTGTTTTAAATTCATCCCCACATGAAATCAGAAACGTGTAGGGGTAAACAAAGCCAAGTTATTGAGCTCAAGAGGTAGAGACCAACACGGTGAATCCTTTATATACATATTCACACAGTGCTGCTGTGATGAAATAATTAACAATAACAAAAATGCTTCTCCTTAGATATATCTACAACTCTGCTGTACACACAAGATACAGTTAACATGACTGTGTATTCTGGCAATCCTTACAGGATTTGTTGTCCTCTACAGATCCTAGTTGCAGGATAAAAATCAAGAAAATATATACATTTGTATGCAAGTTTTAAAAATAAAATTAACTTCACAGCCTTAGAAATTCGCAGGCTAATACAATTTCTATACAGTGGTATTGTTTTTTAGGTTGGTGTGTAGGTTTGCTTCTTTATTTAACATATATACATAATATTACTTTGAGGTGTGAGAAGAATGCATGCCATAGGACAGGTACAGAAATAGAAAACAATTCTAAAAATATATTAAATAATTTACTTCAAAGCTCTTTGCTCTGGAGACAGTGTACATGTATGAGGAGGAGCAGGGGCACACTTTAGCACTGGATTTCCATTTAGAAATACCAAAAAGGATGAGACCATGCTATCATTTATACATCATTCAAATGCTACTTGTTTCCGTCCGATGGTGAGCTGCTTGAATGAAATCCATGGTGAAAAAGTTGGTCAATAGTATGTGGTGATATATTCAAGTAGACAGAACAAAGAATTAACACCCTTAAAGAATGATATTGCTGGTTTAACTGCTTCTTTACCTTGGTCCTTTTGCTTTTCATTTTGATATTTTGTTCATAACACGATAACAGGCTCCAAGGGAAGACAGGATCTTGCCTGCAGTAAACTACCACAGCCACACTCTTTTTCTAAGGTTCTGTAGTACTTTGAAGGATTTCTTTACAATCTGGGTCTGATTCTCATAGTGTTGGCCATCATCCCTATCACATATGACAACAGCTGGTGCCTCAGCTTTACAACCTATAGAACAGACAGCATGACAGAGGAACATACAGTATTTCAGATGAGACCTGGTATACAATAACATATCAGTTAAAAACTGTACATTGACTTCATATGTCCAAAGTTGGTCCAGACCTTGATCCCATATGAACGTTGTTGACATGCCTGTACTTAAACTTTTACTAAACTTTAAAATAAGTAAAAAGTCAACAGAGCCATGTTTGGAGTGCTCATTGTGTCAAGATGAACACATCCAATTCAAGAAGATTTGGGGTGGCTGGCTCAGGAGCGGGTCGTCCACTGATCACACGGGTGGAGCTTCGATCACTGTCCTCCTGTCAAGGTGTCCCAGGACAAGACAATAAACCCCAGATACCTCCTGATGGTCATGCTGGATGGTTGCTCACTGCCACCAATGTGAGTGTGCGTGCGTGAATGGGTGAATGAGCGAATGGGCGGCAAAAACCTTGTAAAGCACTTTGGATATAAGCACTATATAAATATAGCCATTTACCATTTGGTGTTCCATCAAGGGATCCATTTTGAAAACCTATGCTACATGGCAGACATTTTTAGATGGCCCACATTACAAAAATAAGACCCTGATTGTGAAAAAAATAGTTTTTTCTTAAAACCACAAAGGCCAACTGGCTGTAGAGGTTATTGTTCAACTCCATTTTAGTGGTATATACAGAGAGCAAGTCAAGCAAAGGTCACGGTTGGACATGTTTCAGTTCAGTGCAGAGTGTTTTCATGATTACACTTTGGGGTCAAATTTGCTCAGTTTGGCTGAATTTGTGAATGTTACCTTACTGTCCCAGCAGGGAAATTAGGAGGCACTAGTAGACAGCACACATCCCTTCATAACAAAAACAACAACTGTTGAGTTAGGCTGACAGGACTGTTTAGACTACACTCGTAGTGAATGGAATATTAGCAGTAGAAGAGCTATGGACTGGTCAAAGGAGGGGGCAGAGCAGCCTTTTCCTTTTGTCAGTACCGTAAGTGACTGCAGGCTTACTCAAGTCACATGAGTTGTGTCGTCTTGTCTGCAAGCAGTGTGTAGTACTGTATAAGGAGCGCTTTGCTTTAAGTCTGATTCCTTTTTTGAACTTATTTCCTATTCAAAGAAAGTTTCAATTATTCTTCATGTAACATGCAAGTGAGCATTCAAACCTTCATCTTCAGGGAACAACTAACCTACTAAACACTGTGAGCACTCAGTTTCATTATTCCAAACAGAAATAAAGCTGTTGTTTTCAGTCAGTGACTGAGAAAGGTTTACATATTGGGACAAGTTCAACTTCATTACAAATATTGTGGAGCCTCCTGTATAAACGTTTGCATACATTCATCACTGAAATCATGCGAAAAACAGCATATACAGGTAAACGTTAACTTCTAATACATGTACAGAATACGTATATGTAAAACTTCCCATATATGGAAAAACAATAATTACATTCCCGTCCGTATGTCCTCTTTACCAAACATTTGTAGATGTGTGCATACTCTCTCAATAATAATAAATAGTTGAAATGTCTAAGGCTGCAATTTAGTTTAATTCTGTTAATTTGTTTCATTATATTTTGCCCTGAAAGTAGAAGTGCCATATGCGATTAGACGTGCATTCTACATGGAACGTTACCACTAAGAATAGATGACAAACTATGAAACGGTGAAAAGAAATTACAAGTAAGATCTAAAGTGGGTATGAGCTTCTTGCATGTCCATGTGAGGAGTCAAAAGAGTCATGCACATTATGCACATTATGCATGAACTTAATATACTGTTGCATATGTGTGTGTGTGTGTGTGTGTGTGTGTGTGTGTGTGTGTGTGTGTGTGTGTGTGTGTGTGTGTGTGTGTGTATATATATCCATGTTTAAACACTAGGGGGCAGAGGGACTCGAAAACAAGCCCTGACATATTAACTCCTTCTAAAGTTGTAATGGCTTCCTTCAAACAAAGTGCATGTCGGATCATCTTATAGTGTCTGAACATTGAAGAGGGGGTACAATTTAGTGTTGTGACAATAAAGACACACAGAAGCACTTGGAGAGAGAACAGGGAGACAGTGGGACTGGCTATGGCTATGAAGAGGCTATGAAGCCAGGCTGTTCAGCCACAGGTAGAAACTCCTTTGTCTTTAGATGTCATCAGACAACACACTGTACAAACTAGTTAGTTTCAAACACACTCAACCACATGACTGAGCCTAATGTAGAATATGTGCATTCAGATAACATTTTATAAATCCCATGCAAATTTGGACTCAGTGTTAAGGTTTATGCATCATTTATACACGAGGCTCCTGATCTTTGGCAAATTAATTGTTACGTAAGCAAAAACAATGGTCAAATGTGCAGGGGGGAAGTAGGGAGATACAGGGGAACGTGCTTGTAGTAACCTATTTTTAATAAGTTAAAATATCAATGTGCTCGAGAGCATGTTCTTCTAAACTATGGGGACCCTTCAGTTGGAAAAATGTTGAGCCTATCAACACAATTACAATCGATTGTCTGAATAAGAAGCAAAGTTGGATTAAATTTACCAGTGAAGAGGTGAAGGTAATAATGCAGAGTGGCCAGATTGAATGGGAAATTAACTCATATTTGAGTACAGAAATTTTAAAATAGACATCTTTTTTAAAATTTGTATTAATATATATGTAGCAAAGCAAATGTATTTTTATCATGATGCAATAACTTTTCTACACAGAAGTGACCAGATGGGTTTGTTTGACACATTTGGATTTGGTCTATAGAGCATTAGTCTCATTCATTTGCATATCAAACCCCTCTAATACACTCCCAATAAAGCAATCATCAGTGTTTCATGTTTAGCACACACACAGCTGAGCTGTGAGTCCTGCTCTCCAGTGAAATGCTACCCAGATGATAGAAGACGTTGAGACAGGTTCTTGTTCCCAGTTTAGCAGCTTGTCAGTTGGGAGAGATGATGATACACAACAGCAGCTATTCCCACACCAGCGGAGATGGAGGCATTTCAGAGGGCTGAGCCACTGTAGAACTGTTTAAAAGGAGGCCAACAAGTGGGTGAAGTTAATATTAGATATTCAAGTGTCTGTCAGCTAAAGGCTTTTTTTACTTGGTTAAAACTGTAGTAGTTATTTATGTCGTTCCTCAAATGATAAAAAGCTGTATGTAAACATGTATACATGTATATAATGCACATAACCACCCACTTCATGTATATACAGAAAACTATCACTGAATATTATTACAGAAACACTTGATTTGTATTTAGATATTGTATTTTGTAAAGCATTGTTTGTTTTTATATATATATTTATACATACACCTATTTTTCCACCTACTTGCATGTATATAATAGCTCTTTGTTTATTTTTATCTTCTTTGCTCAGCTTTGTTTTCCCATGTTTTTAGTTGTATGTCTATTTCTATCTTCCTGTGGAAATGTGTGCATATCACTGAAAATAACTTAAAACCGGAGTCAACAGTCACATACTTGGCCAATAAAGCTGATTCTGATTCTCCAAATATACTTATCAGAATATACAATTATTGGAATTGAATGACCTTTTAGTTTTAAAACCATCTCTTTGGACAGCAACATTAAGTAGTGCAGTTAAGAGATGATTACATGTTTAAACTTCATACTTTGATTGGCACTAGTGTCTGTGATCAGGGTTTCCGCCAGAAGAGTTGTTGGGCCCGTTGGCAAGTATTGGCCGGGAGGATGTTTATGGTCCACCGGCCCACTGGGATTTGTCCCGGTATGCCAGATGGCCAGTACACCACTGCTACATAATGTGTTGTAATAAAGAAGTCATTTATTCAACACACATTTAAAAAATATCAACAACTATAGCAGAGTCTTCTGCTTGAAGTAACGTTAACTTGGCTGTTCTTGTTCTAACGTTAACTGTGTTATGGAAGACGAGGTGCTCGCCGACTATGCTTCAGAAAATTAATGCTGGGCTAACTCTCTTCCTCATCACCATCACCTCCAGTATGTGGCTGCCTGAAAAAACTGTCTTAAGTTTTTTTGCTTTCACCTTTCCTCGTTGACATTATCCCTAAATGTCACAAAGGAAGAATCTGTTTTACTGACTGTTTGGTTAACTGGCTAAGGTTGCTAGGTAGTATTAGCTTGTGATAGTACAAAGCATCAAATGGGAACTGATCTCAGACCTGCTGTTTTACTATAGTAGGTGTTCCAGTCTTCTAAACAACTCGACAAACAACATTACAAAGTGGGTATAATTAGGAATGCCAAAAGAAGCAATACAGTTGTATTTGTTGTTACATCGTGACATTTCCTAATATTCCTCTAATTTGAAATGACAATTTTTTTTTTTTTGCTTGTAGGCTACAGTAGAGTAAATGTGATGGCTAACTCATTCTAATCCAGACTTTATTCTTAAATAATGAAAGACACAAAGTTTCTGTTAATGTTTATAAAATGTTTTTGAATAAAGGAGTGTGTCCTGAATGGGATTTCTGGTTTTGCCATGATATCAAATCAGTTAATCAAATTCTCTTTCATGGTTATGGTGCCTCTGTAGGTTCAGTTATGTTGTCTCAATGGCGTTTTCAGTTTAAAATGGCAGCAGCACTACCATGGTGCCATCTAGCTGCGGTTGTCAAAAAAAGCACAAGAGTTGCTTTGCTTCTATACTCTTTGACGTCGCCACCACCCCACTGTACCTGTAGTTTAAAAAACATTTTAAAAGTATATTCCGCTTCACTGGCGGAAACCCTGAGTGATGACATACCGTAGCTAGAAAGCAGTAAAAACTAGCAGCAGAAACAAATTTTCAAAGGAGCTCTCTAAAACTTTAGGAAACACATTATTCATCTCACCTGAATTCAGATAACACTGTGATCAATGTGATGTATGTGCAAAGGATATGTGGCTTGTTTTAGCCTAGCATTGCACAAAGAAAGCAAGGAAACTGCTAGCCTAGCTCTATCAAAAAGTAAAAAATGCCGTATCCATTGTTATCAACACATCCAGAATCTTTGGTTCTAAGACTTTTCATACTGCTGTGGAGGAGCCTCCTACCTGATAAAGCTTTTGAAAGCAGCTGATTGAGGGTTAATGCAGAGTGGCACTCGACTCCCCTTTTGCTGTTCCAAAATGAACTGATGGATGATCTCTGTGAGGGAAAAACACAGAAACAGTCTTACTTTGATTTCTTACTTAAACTCACAACTTTTCTTTAAAATTCTTTTTTGACTTAATAAGTGATGTTTTCCTTCTACGACAGTCAGCCCTGCACTAAGGCCAGCCGTTAATGAGCTTAGTGAGCTTTAAATGTTTCCAGTGGAGTTTCTGATCACTGCAAGCACTATGGAGCATACGCATGAGGACACATCATTCCTGCAGATGGTTTGCTGCTGTCTGATCAACAGTTTGATTTACCAAAACAGCAGTTCATTACAGTCAGCACCTGGATATCACTCAAAGTTATGACGTTAGAATCTTTAGCATGTTTCTAATTATGAAGACGTTAGGATGGATGACACATTGATGGGAAAATAAAAAGAAGATGAAGTGATTTATTAAGAAAAATCAAAGACAAATAAAACACACAGAAGGCATTTCAAACAAAGGAGAGAAAGAGAGACAGAGAGAGGGAGAGAAAATGTAAAACATTCAATCAAATAAGGAACATTTACTGAAGTTCAACTCTGTAATATCAGATTTCAAAGAGCTCAATGACCTCTCAAATTAAAAATACTCTTAGGAGAAAGAGACAGGGCATATCTCACTGCCCAATATGTATCAACATGCCACAATCTGAGGGTCAGTGAATGACCTGGACACACGAATATATGCATATGCAAATGCAAGATTTACTGTATAGCTTGGTGGGATATGACAATATATATTGTGTGATGGTAGAATAACGTCTATCTTATCATATTATGCTCTATTGTTTATTTCGCAATCGCACTCTTTACGGCAATATTTTTCATCCTTTGGACGTGAGTGAGACAGCAACTGAAAATAATGCTCAACTGAAAAGCCCACCAGAAGACCTGACAGTTATCTTAACTGTCCCACTAGCTGACTGACACCAAGCTAAGAGGAGTACAGCCAAAACCTCAAGTGAGTGAGAACATTAGAGAGTCAATATAACCTAAGAAAGAATTTAGTAAAGGTTTAACTATAATAACTGCTCAATACTAAATAAGTTAAAACTAGCTTAGAGTTAGGGCTAACAGCTTGTTAACAAAAAGCTCAGCCCTAGCAACAGTTGCCAAGGAAAAGCAAAAGCAGCAGTGCAGCAGCAGGCCCCATAGCTTCAACCACAGCCTTTACAAAGGCTATTCCTCTTCTCTACCCACAACAAGTTAAAAATTGCAGTATCAGGAAGATATACAGACAGCAAGACCAGAGACACTCTTTTCTGACCTATGCAAGAGTGGCGGGTGATATTCACAGAGTTGGAGAGAAATATAGTACAATTAAAGAGAGCTGATCAGCCAACAGCCAACCCAGGATACCACAGGGCAGCAGGACTCCTCTACCATCAGCACAGAGCTGACCAAGCTGAAACAGCACAGGGACAGAAACAGGAGAGAGCTGACCATCCTGAGGACTGAGGGAAGAAAGCTGCAACAAGACAGAGAGAGCCACATCTGGGGCTGACAGCTCTGTCAGAGGAGGTGAGGGAGCTGAGAGGAGAGAGAGAGCTACAGGAGAGAACTGACTTCCTTCTGTCAGAGGAGCTTCAGGAGACAGATAGCTACACAGGCCCTGAAAGAGCAGCTAGACTTACACCCACACCATACCCAGGACCCTGTGAGCCCCACTGAGAGCAGCCAGGAACCACCAACTCAACAGCCTCTTTCTACCCCCAGCTCTACCTCTAGTCCACAGGCTAACACCACACCCAGATGTCCCCACAGCCCACAGATCAACACCACCCCTCATCCTTCCAGACCAGCACGGCAAATAGAGAAGCCAGACATCTTCATCCTCACTTACTCCAATGGCAAATTCAAAAAAAAACAAAAACTTTTCGCCACCCACACAATGGCTAAAACCTGGTGTCCAAACACCCAACATGCCATGGACCTACTGTCTAAGGAGCAGCTGGGATCCCCGAACACATCATCATCCATACAGGCTCCAACAACCTGAGGAGCCAGCAGGAGAGTGTCAGAGCCTCTCACAGGAGTGATAGAGCCTCCACCACCTTCTCTCCACCCTGACACCATCCACAGAATCAACAGTAGTGTGTCCAGAGACTGTGTCCTAAGGCCTTACGTCCACCCGGGTCACCACCAACCTTGACTGTCTACTGCCTCTACAACAATGTCTAACAGTTTAACACCACAGTCCCCACAGTCTTCACCTGGACACTGAAAGACGTTGGTCTCAACAGAGACCAATCAAAAGGCCCACAACCCCTTTTAGACCAACAAACCGAGTCAACCCCCATGGAGACCAGATCATCCTTATCTTCCTCCACACCATGCCCCACTAAAACTCCACCAGGGCAGCTATGATGGCTGTCAAGCCAGACCAGAGCCACTCCTGCCACCAGGGACCCCACCCCAACTCCAGCGAAAGGAGCTACACCCTTGCCCGGGGCAATCAATGCTCAGGCAGTGAGGAGACCAGCAGGCCCAACCCTCACCACCACCCCTGTCCCTGAACTTCCGCACACAACGAGCTGAGAGACATCCAGCATATGCTCTGCCTGCTCTGCTCTCACTTAGTTGCTCAGGTACTACAGTACACAACACACAGGTTCTCATTGTTTGATTTTGCTTTAATACTGTAGAAAAAAAGTGTTATTTCATATTAATTGATTGAAACATACAGATGAGGATGGGTAGCCTGGGAACTAGACAAATCTGTAAGCTCATGTTTCATTTGCTCTGGCAGATATGTCTGGCCCCTATCCCATTCAAACTGATTTTTCTGCCGATTTATCAGGTTAACCAATCACAAGCGTTTATCTAGTACGAGGCGGGTTGAATATAATGACTGACAGAGAGGAGCGCCATTCAGGTATCTTTTTAAATATACAATATGGCGCTACCGTGTTTCCCAGCCAGCTACAGCGACAGTATTAAACAGACTGGACGGTAAATTTTCTCTATAAGAAGAACAAACAACTGCACTAAGAAATATGTGTTTGCCGAACTTCTGACAGGACGTACCATCCGACAGGACGGCGTTTCGTTGCTCTGATTGTTTGTCTCCGCCCATCGATAACGCCCCTTGGAAATCAAAAATGAACTAAGAGTTTCCAGACTAATATGCATTTGCGAATTACGCATTTGCGAATTTGTCTGGCGTGAAAAATGTTTAAAGTCAGAATTCTGAGAATAAATTTACTTTAATATCAGAATTCTGAGTTTAATAACAGGCTTCTACTGTCAAAACTAAGAAGTCTAAATACTGTTATTACTCAAAGAATCATATGCGTCAGCAACTGCTTTTTTTAAAATCCCTTTGTCAGTGTTAAAAGTTTTAATACAGCAAACATAAAGGCCACCAGTAGTTCAGCTTATCAGATAAACATACCTTTGACCTGTCTCACAGAGCTCAGGTTCTTCTCAAAGCCATCATCAAACTTGGGATTAGTGACGGGCTCAAAGTCACTGGTGTAAACACGGCCAGAGGATGTGGTGTAGCAGCATTTGCACATGCATGTATGGTAGCGCAGTCGGCCCTCGTCTAGGTAAGGGTGAGCGAGGGCATCCTTTGCTGAAATCCTCTTTGACTAGGGACCAAACACACAAGTTATATGTGATTAACAAGACTACTACAGGTAAACTACACATAAAGAGAAATAAAATAGAAACTGTGTTCAGCTACTAAAGGACAGTATGAAAATATTTGAGGTGGTGGCTCACCAGCATTATTAATCATTTCTTAATCCCTCCACTTCACTTCAAATTCAACACCCTCTGCCCAACATTCCCATATAACATGACTATTGAATTGGTACAATTCATTTGGGAGGCTTGTGTCTTTGTCCATCTGAATGTCCATGTCTACTAGAGATCAGCACCTGGAATGTCCCACTGGTTAAAATACCTTCTGGAACGATGAGTGAAATTACAGAGGAGCACAGTGTCATTGCCCACATCCCCCTGTAATGTTAATCCTGTCCGAATGGGGTTTCAGTGTGTCTTTGCCAACAAATCATGGAAATGTGTAGCGCTGTCAACTTCTAGTCATTTGGTCGATCGGTTGGTCGATAGGCTCTTGTCCGACCAAACCATTCTAATTGGTCGGACAATCACTGGTGCTACTTTCCTAAGGGGAAAAGCGCTTCTTAAACCATTATTTTCAGGGACTTGAGAGACATACAGTGTTTCCCTTACATTGATTTATTTGTGGCCAAGCTAGTCTCCACTGTTTTACTTAGTTTTTTGCTTCAAACAGAGCACACAGGGTATACTGTGTTGTACAGTACATATCTGTAATTGCAATTCAGTTTACTCACTGATTGGGTTTCATACATTAACAAAACAAAATGCAAAACTATGTATAACAAAATGACTCACCGGATCAAACACCAGCATCCTGCAGAGGAGGTGGACAGCTTCATGGGTTGCTTGGCCAGACAGTGTGTACAGAACAGGAAGAGATGGCTGCAGACAAAACAAACATCACAACATCATTCTCCCCTGTTTCTTTCAGCTTCTTGTATACCTTACAGATATGTATATCAAATCGTATATTCTCATTTATTGCATTTCTTAAAGATGTGCCATGAAACATAGCTATGTGCCAGCACAATGTGGCGAAGAAGACTGACTCAATATCAACATGGATGCAAGGTTTCTAAATCTTAAATTAACAGCTTTGAATTTGTTAAAAGAGAAACCAAATACACCCAACACATTTGTTAGGCACAAAGTGTTACACATAATTCACACCTGTACACCAGGACCTGGGCTGCCACTAGAGGTGGGGCTTATAAGCGAGATATTTTGAAGAGGGTGTAGCTGTGGTAAGGGGTGGGTTCTGAGTCTTACTTATTGGGGGGCATGGCTGAGACTGCCACTGGGGGTGGGGCCTGGTCTGTGGTGGGGACAGGTCTGGAACTGAAGGAGGAGCCACACCCAAACATGGTTGTGCTGAGGACTGCACATGGCAGGGAAATGGTGATGGCCTACTGTCACATGCTAAATTTTCAAAGATGGTAGCATCTGGGCACATGGGGAAATATTGGCAGCTGTGCCATTTATGGGATCATCCATTGCAATGTGGTCTGGACTGGTGTCCAAACTAGCTATGGCTTGGGAATAAGCAGAAGTCAGAACTATCATCTACTGACTGCTGTACGTCACTTAAAACAAATCCACTTCCGGCATGAGTCTAATGTTAATAATTTTTGTTATCATTATTATAAATGTGCCCTTACTCAAAATATGCAATCAATCCACTTATCTTTTTAAAGAACATAAAGCTGCATAAGAAAATGAAACATTGGATTTATAAATGCTTGTGTTTATTCATATCCCATACTCCAGGCTGTCATTAACAGCAAACACAAGTAAAAAGTGCTGTGTCCAAACCATTGGAGGGCTTGAGAGAGCTCAAGTCCCTTCTGACTTCCAGGCTAGGCTAGCTTGTGATTCTGTCTCTGCCAATGTATAGATTCCTCACTGTTCTTTCTGAAACATGTGCTGTTTGGGTTCTAGTTCGTTCCACATTGTTTTGGCTTTGTCAAAATGACAAGCTTTCCAAATCCTATTCATTTCATCTTTTCAGAAAAACAGGTAGAATTGGCTCTATGCATAAATAGATTGCCTACCTGTTTGTGAGGTCCTCTGAGAATGTGTGCACGAGCGCCTTCACACGCCGTCCTCATCGCCTCCATAGAAGGAGTCCCCAACAGGTCAGTGATTAAATCCAGCTACGAGCCAACAAGCCAAAAAAGACACACCCACACACATCACAGGAAAAAGACAGACAGTATGGTTTGTTTCTGCATGTCACGACTCACAAGATGTTTGTGTTTAAGAACAGAAGCATTTATTTGATCTATGGCAGCGAGTAGTAACAATAAGTCAACCAATAATATAGTATGTCATTACAAATGCATCCAACATAGCTGCATCCTACCTAGAATGCTTTCTTATATTCATGAATAACTCTTTGGTGACAAGCTCGGTTATCATGAATACTTACCATATGCCTCAAACTCATTCCACTGTCTCAATTCCTGTTCCTGCTGTTTTAGTGTTTTATCTTTTCTCTGGTGGTAAGTTTTAACATCTGTAACCCTTTTGTACCTTTCTGTACAGTATATTTATTTATTGCTTACACTTTGGAAGATTGTAACCATGTACTTTCCCGAATGTGTTGCACACGACTCCCTCAACATTTAGAACATGTGCATTTGTCCCCTCCAATGAAAACATTAAAGTAGCAGAAGACTTTTATTTTGGCTGACTGCTAGAACAGGACTCATGGATGTAACACTTCCCCTGACAGTACAAAACGCCTGAGAGTCTTACTGCCTAATTGTCACCTGACGCCTAAATTTTGTGTTTTCCTTTACATAAATAAAGACATTTCCACCATAAATTCATGCAGAAAAATCCAAAAATTGGTGCTTAACAATTCACCAGAATGCAGGAAATAAAGTGTTTGAATATTATATGTTGCCCCGATAAGTCTCTAAAGTCTCTCCAGCTGATCCAGAATGCGGCTGCACGTGTACTGACAGGAACTAGCAAAAGAGAACATATTTCTCCGATATTAGCTTCTCTGCACTGGCTCCCTGTGAAATCTAGAATAGAATTTAAGGTCGTCCTCCTCACTTACAAAGCTCTTAATGGTCAGGCACCATCATATCTTAAAGAGCTGATAGTACCGTATTACCCCACTAGAGCACTACGCTCACAGAATGCAGGGTTACTTGTGGTACCTAAAGTCTCTAAAAGTAGAATGGGAGCCAGAGCCTTTAGTTATCAAGCTCCTCTTCTGTGGAATCAGCTCCCAATTTGGGTTTGGGAGGCAGACACCCTCTCTTCGTTTAAGAGTATGCTAAAAACGTTCCTTTTTGATAAAGCCTATAGTTAGGGCTGGCTCAGGTGAGTCCTGAACCATCCCTTAGTTATGCTGTTATAGGCTTAAGACTGCAGGGGACTTCCTAGGATGCACTGAGCTTCTCTCTCCTCCTCTCCCTCTCTATCTGTACGCATTCCTATCCCACTAATACAGGCTACCAACTCCATTTCTTCCTGGTAGTCCTTGTGCTTTCTGTGTTTTTTCGCCTTCTCACTTTCTGCAGGTATTTCCGCCCCTGGAGCTGTAGAGTCTGGATCTGTGATTGCCGGCCGTCTACTGCCCCCATGTTCCTGCTCCACACTCACTGCTGCAGTTGTTATTATTATTAGTCTGATTTGTTGTCTCTCCTCCTGTTCTGTCTCCCCTCTCCCCCTCTCTCCTCCCCTTTCAACCCAACTCGGTCGATGCAGATGGCCGCCCACCCAGAGCCAGGTTCTGCTCGAGGTTTCTACCTGTTAAAAGGGAGTTTTTCCTCACCACTGTCGCCAAGTGCTTGCTCATGGTGGGAACTGTTGGGTCTCTGTAAATAATATTTTAAAGAGTATGGTCTAGACCTACTCTATGTGAAAGCGTCTTGAAATAACTTTTGTTATGATTTGGCGCTATACAAATAAAATTGACTTGACTTGACAATTGACTTAAATGAAATCTGCACCCTTGACCATTCTACTTCTTTCAGTTAAGTTATCATTAATTCAACTCAACAGTTTCTACACATATTTCAAACTAAATCCTACCAGGAACAGGAGGGATAATGTTCTGTTCACCATCTGTGCAGGAAGTGTTGAGCTGCATTGACGGTAGATTAATGTTGACAGAAAAAAAACAGCAAAATGGAAGTTGCTGGAATTAATTTATTAATAATTAGTGATTTGGAAACACACATTATCCTGAATTTATCAAGACAACAGGAGTTAACATATAGAAAGTGTTGAGTTTACATCAACAGTAACTGAAAACAGGAGCAGATCAGACTACAGGGCAACTTTTTACTAAAATATGGTGAGACATAAAACTGGAAATCAAAAAATAAAGGCCTGGTTCTGTCTAAATAAAAAAGATCTGACCACTATTAGAATATTTTAGTATCTTATTTAAGTATGTATATATAGTATATTTCCACTTTATATATTTAATTCACTATGTATATCAGTCCTCTTCGCCACAGAGATTCTCTTGAGGATGACTAAAGTTATTTTGTCTCATTATCTTCAGAGAGTAGGAGTTACCTGCTGAATGGGACTCTGGGCTTGGAAGAGGATGCGTCGCCCCAGCAACTCAGCGAAGATGCAGCCCACAGACCAGATATCGATGGAGTTGGAGTAGTGGCGGCTCCCCATGAGGATCTCAGGAGCTCGGTAGTACTGTGTCACCACTTCCTGAGTCATGTGCCGTGACTCATCTGACTCCTCCACTCGGGCCAGGCCAAAATCACAGATCTGGAAGACATTCATATGTTAGTACAACTGTTGTAATATTACATTCTCTTTTTTCTGTGTGCAGCTTTATTCTGACAACTGTTGTGGAAAAATCCAAGTCCACATTAGAGGTTGCTGTAGTGTTGTGAGTTTATTCAAGCATCCCGGCACCCTGGTGCACTGACGGACACAGAGCGGATCTGAGTCGGTGAGCGGACCCAGAGTCAAGACAGAGATACAGTTTTATACAGTAAGAACAAAGCAGTGACGTAAGAACAACAGGAAACAAAAGGTAGGAAGGGTACATCTGCTATCAGACTTGCAGGGGACACCAAGTTGACAAGATCAAAGGGTTAATTAGCAGAGGGGAAGGAACTCCAGACTTAGCATAGGGGAAGGGGGTCCAGACTTAATCAATTCAGCAAGTCTGCAGGGGGGCCCCAATGTGTATTCTCTATCAGTCTGAAGGGTGCTCAATGTTTATTCTTCTTCACAACTAATAGTAGTAAATAGTGAGAACACTTTCGCTTCTGCTCAAATTGAAACAACCACTGTGAGTGTTGCTTATGTGGCACAGCAAGTGTTCCATCACACAGACTATCCTTTAGCCCATAGGTCCTCTAGTACAATCTCCTTGGGATAACTATTGAACACAAGCACCTAGAGAAGTGGGACTGACACACATCCATACCAAACTTCAGGACTCTGGCACCTTCCCTCAGGGAGTTATTCTCTGAGGGATTTTACCTTTTTTCAGTTAGTCCTCTCATGTATATTAACAGCTCCCTACATTTACTCCACACCACTTAAACAATGGCAGATGTTCATCAAGGTAGTTTGACTTTACCCATTTTGTTTGAGTTTGCTCCAAATCCCCAGATCTGTCCTGAAAAACAGCACATGTCCAGTGCCTATCAAAACACTCCAATAACTTGAATCTTAGTAAAGCCTGTAAAGTTTAAAATTACTTGACAGTGTGAACACAAATAACCCATCAGCACAGTTTGAAAGATGCTGAAACTATACATGCAGAGGCTTTAACCACATCCCATCACCCCCAAGGTACCCTTTTTTTGTGGGCAGTTTACATTAAGCCTTAACATCAAAGATAGCCAACAGAAAGTAATGTTACATCCACAGCCACTGATAATGTTGCATTTATGTTAGCTTACCATTTTCTAAACGTCCACGTTCTGCCTGCATGTTTTCATCACTTGTTCCCACCATTTTGTTGATGTTTCTCATGTAATTTTCAGTTGGATTGTGAAGGAATTTAGTCAGTTAACCTTTCTGTTTTCCTTTCAAGAACTGGTAATGTTAGCTAACATTACTGGATTAGGCATTACGTTACTGAAATGGAAGATGCTGCTTATTACTTGTAGTGCAACAGATGAAGTAGCTACATCAGCTTCTGGAGGATACTGTTCGACCAGTCAGGAGCTACGATGTGTGATTCCACACGGCTGCATTAAAACTGTAAGAAGTTTATTCATTCCTCTTTCACTTTATTGTTTAGTAAAAAATGTAAATATTTTTCACTGAACACTGATTTAACTATTGTACAAGGCCGTAGTTTGAAGTGCTGTGTCCATGGTAGACTACATAACAATGAACCTTAGAGTAAAATGCAATACAGTAACCCTCAACTACAGCCTGTAAAATGGTGCTGAAAGAAATTCTTTCTGACACAGTCTGAACAACAATTGAACATTTTAAGCCTTCAAGACAAGATTTATTAGGATTCTGTTACAGTGACGTTGTCCAGAGGTTGGATGTGTTTCTCTCTGACATGTTCAGTTCACATGAAAAAAGGGTAGCCACACAGCTTGTTCCACACACCTTGAGCACACAGTTGCTGTTGACCAGGAGGTTGCCAGGCTTGATGTCTCTGTGTAGAATGCCAGCAGAATGAAGGTATTTAAGTCCTAAGGATAGATAGAATATTACATCAGATATTACAGTCCTGAAAACACAACTACTACAATGCTTACCAACACTCATGCAACAAATAGGTTGAGTGAATGTGCTGACAGTTACAGGGTCTTAATGTACAAAATATCCCATTTTTTTAAACAAATTCCACTACAGTCAGGCAATTTTGCCCGATGTTTATCAACACTGTCCAATTTACAGACTCCAGCTCTGACAGGATTAACATGGGACAGAAGGATTGTGGAATAGGAAATTTATGAAATTATGTTCTCCAGATTAGGATGGGGTGGGAAAAGGGTTGCACAGGAGTCTGGAGAATTTATTGTTATAGGTATTTTATATGCTGAAGCTGTTTCATCATGGGGTCATGATGCATGATTCCCAAAAGATAGTGGCCAGCACAAACAAATGAAGGTGGAACACTAATAAAGGTCAGATAAAACAAGTTGTGTTTGTTTGGAATGACTTAAAAACTGGAAACTCACATCTCAGTCTCTCTTTACATTCACTCATTTTTTCCAGTCACTCCCACATTGCATTTGTTTGATCTCTGTTAAACTACCATCTATGAAACTCAACACTTCCTGCACAGATGTTTCACATGAAAAGCTCTGCAGTGGCTCAAAGGACATAATCCCTTGTGCTCCCAGTAGACCTCTAATTTGGAAGACATAAAGACAGTAAATTCATGGTGGTAACTATTATTTGAGCCATAACCATTATTTGAATTTAAGTGGTACAATAGGACAGCGGCCAGATCAATTTCATTTAAAAACTAAGTTAAATCTATAGCATATTGCAGGTGTACAGAGTGCTCGTAACTAATCTGCGCATTTCATCTCTGTTGCTGTTTAAGTAATAACATCTTATTGACGTCTAATTGACTGAACTTGAATAATTGTAATAATAACAAGAAGAGAACATACCTCGTAGAATCTGATAAAGAAAAACTTTGGCATGGTCTGAGCTCAGCGGCTGTGGTGATACGATGATCTTATGGAGGTCACTTTGCATCAGTTCAGTCACCACATAGCTGACCAATGAGAAATTAAAGGAAAAAACTAAAACACATCCAAGAGCACAAAAAGCAAATCTCACTGACAACCACTGGAAGATAGTCCTAATATTCTAAAGCTGTGCCATTTTTTAAATGAATGATTAAACCTCAGTATCAGCAGGGCTCCTGTTTCCACTGGGTGGTCACATGATGCTAACGACAATCATTATGTCATCCCTTATGTCATTATGCGTTTTATTTTTGCCCCCATAAGCATACTAGAAATAAACTAGACATGTTATTAGCATGTTGTCACAAACAGTATGTTGCTTTGCGACCAAAAAGCAGCACACGACTGGGCTTTGATCACTGTAGTGTCCAAACATCTGCATTGTTTTATGTGTAGCCTTGAGGCCACCACCCTCATCATACTCCATATTGGGTAGACAGCACTCTCAATAACTGGAAGCAGAGACAGACCCAGTGTTATGGGTTGGCTAGGGGTCCAGGCCTACCCATCCAGGAATTTGGCCCTCCCAGGAGAAATCAGAAAATTTTGTAGTTTAAAGTTAAATGCATCAATGGAAATGAAGGCTTTTCTGACCACATTCTGAGGTGGATCTGGTCAACCCGATAGGAGGATTACATCAAAGTATAAAACATTTCATTTCCTGATGCCAGTCAGTGGCATTATGATTATGACTGAATATTGGCATGGGGGCTTTAATCAACCATGAGAAATTTGAAACTTCCTGTTTCATGGCAAAAGATCAAAATTCGACACATCGCTTATCCACAGGGTTCCATGAAAACACAAAAGCTGAGTAACACAAACTTGAAACTTGAAATTTGAAGTTGCTCTGGTTAAATGCCTAGGAGGAGTTTGTTAAAGTATGACCCATTAAATGGCAAAAAATACTGTAAAATGTGACATTAAATTCCAGATGGCTGACTTCCTGTTGGGTTTAGGTCACTTTTAGGAGACTTTTTTGTACGTCTTGTGATGTTACATGTGCCTAAAATTGTCATACATCAAGGCAAGGTTGCAAACTCTCACGCTTCTGGCATGTGACACATGATTTTCCCTTTGGTTTCACACTGTCACGCTGCCCAAACAATTCTCATGCCAAAAAATTGCAAATGCAACAGAGATGAACAGACTTTCTGTTATAGCAATGGTTAAACCAAGCGAACGTTGTACAGTAACCCCATATTGTATATAGTATATAGAGTATAGGCTCTTAAATTACTCTCTGATTAGTG
Organism: Lateolabrax maculatus; assembly: GCA_031216445.1. NCBI lineage: Eukaryota > Metazoa > Chordata > Actinopteri > Acropomatiformes > Lateolabracidae > Lateolabrax > Lateolabrax maculatus. Next base: position 28,145,135 of record CM062202.1, on the reverse strand, counting down.
CGCAATGCTTATTTTTTTTTTTATTAACTTTATCTATCACAAATTGTGAAATTATTTCTCCCCATTTAACCCATCCAGTGGAACCTGTACGAACACACACATGCACATGCACAGGGTCAAACAAAGAGACAGGTGCCATATTCACACTGGAGCGGTGGGCAGCAGTTCACAGCGACCGGGGAGCAATTGGGGGTGTGGTGCCTTGCTCAAGGACACCTCGGCCACCAGCTGTCAGTCCACCAATCTTCGGGAGGGAGAGCGGGGATCGAACCTCCAATTGGACGACCTCGCTCTACCACTGAGCCACAGCCACCCCCAAATTAATCTGTGAACAGCTACTAAAGCTCACTGCCGGAAGCCCAGAAGGCGTTCAAGCAAGCCAGCAAGAGCGACAAGGTCATGGTGGATGAATGGGTCAAACACACTACTTTCACCATATAGATTGGGGCTTGTGTTCCATGTGAGACTGAAAGTCAAAGTTGACTTTTTATTTTTAGATTTAGTTAACTAATTATTTTTTATTCTTTTGGGTTTTGGGTTCATAGTTTGGTTAGGTTTAGGCAACAAATCTACTTGGTTAGGTTTAAGATCATTTATATTTCTTGTATTTCAATAAGGCCTTCGCACCACTCGGTGCTTGGGCTCTAATAATGTCAATTCATTAAAACACCTTGGAAGTGGAGCGGTTTTCCAGACAAAACGGCCCACAGGTACGTGTTTTTTCTTTACCGAGTGTGCACACCAGAGCTCGCTTTTTTCTTTGTCGGTTGTTTGGTTTTGTGTGTGTGTGTGTGTGCGTGTGCGTGTGTGTGTCAAGTTGGACTAGCCTCAAAAGCTCAAACCCTAAAAGAGGATGTCATTAGTCAGAGGAGGTAAGAAGGACTTTACGCAAATTACTTTTAGTATGTTTCCTTTTTATAGTCCTGCATTACCATAATTCGTAAATATTCAAATAACTTCAGCAAGAGGGGCAATGAGACTAAACCCTTCTTTGTATGGCGGTTACCTTTCTCTACCTAGAGGTAGGGTGTAACTATTGGACCTGGGATGTTTCATGCATACTTCTCTGCACTTCATGATATAAGTTAGATTTTATATAGTGTTATGCTATTTTTTATAATATTAGACTTTTGATATTGTTAATGCACCTTGGCTGCTCATACCACATACTCCTGTATTAAGTAGAGACTAATTAGACCAAACATGACCATCTGTCATCACAACAGTGATATAACAACTTAGTAAATAATTTGAGTTAAGATTTTTTACAAAACTACTATTCCAACGATAAGAATGAACTGTCACACTCAACTGGAAATTGCTTTTGACATTGACATTTTGTGTGACGTTACTATCTGTTTCAGTACCCCAACAACCAGGAGAAGCTGTAGCCTAATAAAAGCTGTAACTAATAAAGCTGAAAGCTTTATCTTTGAAGTTGATGAGGCACTAGAGAGCTGTTCCACTGCCTGAAAACAATCCACACTATCCAGCCACATCTTTAGAATTATTGTACAACATACCAATACAGGAATCCCTGAATCCATCTTTGAATCAGTGATAAAGGATACATTTCTTCAAAGTAGTCGATGTGTGGAGGTTGTAGTATGTCCAGAGCAGAGAGTACCTGAAGAGAGAGGGTGTGTTTTTTTTGGGGTTTTTTTTAAAGATTTTGAGGTTAATACCAGGTATTTGAATATATTTTGGGGATAATTACATCTGATCACAGAACCTTTGCATTTACACTTCTCAATATGCAAATAAGGTAGGCAGCGCAGGAACCATGGTGCCTCTGAGTAAAAGGAAATCACTCTCAAGGGACTGCCACAACGTGCAACAGAGGGTCACGTGACAGACGGAGATATCCAAAGATAGTTTACGTTTCAGTAGGCTTGCTAACGAGGCTAATGTTACCTACCATGACTCGACATTAAATCTTTGAGGCACTTGTCGTTCAAACAAGTAAATTTGCCTTTCACTTGTCCAGACACAAAAGTCACTTGTCTGGTTAAAATGACAATAATTTACTTTTTTCATTTTGTTTGCAAGTACAGAGTGCAGAATTTAGATGAACAAACAGATGAAAGCATCCGGTGTCAACATATAAATTATTCAATGTGTGAGTTTTAGTAAAGTGACTTGTAACGTTTTCACCTCAAGTCTTTTTCATACTTTGTTCAGATAAGCCCTCAGGTCAGGGGTGTCAAACTCAAATTCACAGTGAGCCAAAATTAAAAACTGGGACGAGGTTGCGGGCCAAACTCAATATTTATTGAAAAATTGACTGCAATTGTGCATGTTTTCCCTTCTCTCCAGATATGTAATGTCGAACCTTTTCATATGGAAACAAATGTTTTGCGTAAACATTGAATCTGGAACAACCAAAGCTTATTATTATAAACACATGCGAAATGAAATTTAAAATAAAACACACATCAGTGGTATTCGTTTCTTATTATGTCTCTCTCTATCTGTAGCCTTTTGAGTGCCTTTTTAATGTAAATCAAGACACAAGACAAACAGGTCTGTCCTTTACATTCGTGAACAGATAATCTGCCTCCCACCTGTCTTGAAAGCTCCTGTTTTCCATCTTTCGTTTGGCCATTTTTGGGGAGGGGTGGATTAAGTTTGTCCAAGGTGACTGGTAGCATGGATGCTAATGATTGTCAACAGAAAAGGAGGGGGGCGCTTGGCGGTCTCAACTGACACGCCAACGCACGAACAAAGTATTCTGGGATTTATAGTATTAGCGGTGTATGCGCTATATACTGGCGGGCCAGCTCTAATACACATTTGATATGATCTCGCAAGCCAAATATCTGGCCCGCGGGCCTGAGTTTGACACCTCTGCCTTAGGTGGTCTACTAGTGTGTTTATATCTGTAGATGACAAACTTGTAATACATTGCTATGTACTTACATTTTCATGTTTGAAGAAACATAGCATTTTCAGCTCCCGAAATACCCTTTTGCAAGAAACAAGGTTTTGGAAGACATTGGGCATCTTTTTGAGAGCAACTCGCTTTCCATCTCTGGGGTCTGTCACTGACCTGGGTGAAAAAGATAAACACAAAATTTAGGGGCTTGTGAGCTACAAGTGGGTCAGTCCCGTCAGTGGGAATGAGTATAAGGTGTATGGGGAAAATGAGCTCAGTTTGAGAAATTATAGCGTTAATAAGAGTCATTGCGCGAAAACAATTTAATTATTCGTCCAGCGATATACTCTGAGTCAGCATAATTAATAGCAAATTCTTTCTCATGGTGATCAATCAAGAGTGTCTGTAACGCACAGAAGCATTAACTTGAACTCAGAAGGAAATCATAAAAAGTAATCTGATAAATAAAGTGAATGAAAGTCAGCTTACAGGAAACAAATGGCATCAACTTTATCCTTGGTTCTGTCAGTCCAACAGTGAGGCCCCCCATCTTCACCACCTTCTTTTTAAATCACAAACCATCCATTTTTCTGTATGGATCCTTATGTGGATTTTTTACTGACATACCAAACCTAGCAGGGTGCAGCTCTCCTGCGTCACACATGGTTGCTTTCACCTATTTTAGGGCCATTTAGCAGTCAATTGTTAATCCTGTCTGTTTCTGGCTTTCTCCTGGAGTGTCACTAAACACAAACACCAATCTTCTGGTTGGTAACTTGTCGAGGTGACCACTTGGTCTCACAGCTCATCTCCAGCTGTGAAGAAGGAAAGGAAGTTTCTCACAGGTGTTTTTCCTGGGATGCCTTCTGCTCATATGTCTTCTGTAAACTATGCTCAGATAATATCCTGCAAAGGCAATCTGTAAAGTTATAGTATAAGACTATTTTAAAGTTTAAGTGTAATGTATTTATGATACAAATATGTGACCTAAATTAAAGTGATTTCATATTACCTTTTCAGATCAGGGGCTCCAAATCATAGTTGGGAGACTTCTGGTTTTAGACACCCCCTAATCCCCCTAAACCTCCTGACCTTTTCTTTTGCGCCACCATGAGGCTAATTCCAAATTACACAAACAGTTTTACTTTACCGCAAGGCATCTTGAAAACTTTAAAAATTAAAATTCCATGAAATATTCTTATACTTATTCAGTCCCCATAGATGTCTGATGTTTTTGGTGACCCTATAATGGTAATCTAATATTTGTCTGTCTCTGTGTCATCCTTGTGATTGACTGGGATGGATTGATAGTTTACCAGAAAATAGATGGAGAAAGACCATGACAGAGGGGCCAGGAGAGAAAGAACACAGATATCCTTCACCGTGTTTGTTGGTTGAGCACCTTTCTTAGTGATTACTCAAAGAATCTTAAAGTGCAGATATGAAGAGATCAGAGCCTCATGAGGAACACAGCTTGTGTAAGTAAGAGCATTCCAACTCTACACACTTCAGCCCTCTCCAGTAAACCTTTTAAAATAGGATCAGTCAAGGCAAACAGATGGTAGTGGACTAGATCCAAGGTTTCAAGACAAGACTGTCCTCAAAACACCACCAATAAACTCACATTCAATGAGTACACAACAGCCACAGTGCTATGGTATGGTAATGTGAGTAGCTTAAGGGGTTCATGCGGCATGAAATGACTATACATTTTCAAATTGTTGGCTTTATGCACAACAGGCTTACATTAGGGACAGGGCTTTATTTCTAATTTACCCTGTTTCCTAAGTATATTTCATCATATTTCAGGAAGAACCCCCTCTGTCTTCTGATCTGCTCCCGTTTATATTGGTTCGATTTTGGTAAATTCAGTGTAATCTAGTATGTTAACCATGGTAACAGCAGCGCATTAAGGGTGCTGCAGCTGATAGCTCCCAAAATGTCGCTACATTTTCAATTTATTATTATTTTGCATGTAGCACATATTGCCTATGGAAGTACAAATGATAGTAATACCTTCATCAACATTGGAAAAGGAAGCACCGGGCTGGATTAAGAGCAGCATACTTTGAGATGATCTCTGCCCACGGCATCACCAAGCCAGAAAGTGGGGATAAGAACTAAAATAACCCAGCCACCCCTATCCAGCCCACTCCTGGCTAATCTTTGGTTGCTGGAAAATAAAATGGATGAATTAATATTCAGGCTAACTCAGCGACTGGAAATCAGAGACTGTTGTGTCCACATCTTTACAGAGACCTGGCTTCAATATCCCTGATCAAGCTATTGCACTTGATGGGCAGACTGTGTTCTGTGTCGACAGAATGCAAGATGATGCTTGATGCTCAAACGCAGTCAAAGTGGATGGATTATGTTTCCCAGATGTCTAATTCTTTATGTTAAAATGCCGACCATATCATCTGCTCAGAGAATTTACCAATGTTTTTGTTGTTGCTGTTTAAATCCCTCCTCATGCATATTAAAAAGTGCACTACAGCAACTGTATGAGGTCATCAGCAGTCACATGACCAAACAACCAGACAGTGTTTTTATTGGAGCTGGTGATTTTAATCAAACAAAATGTCAGAACAGTTTCACATAAGTTCCACCAGCATATCCACACTCCCACCAAATGAAAAATACCCTGGACCACATTTACACAAATATTCCTGGCAGCTACAAAGCCCTCCTGTGACCCCACTTTGGACAATCAGACCACATTTCCCTGCTTCTCCCCAGACAGTCCAGATTGGCGGTCACACCTTTTCACTCTTGTGCTTAACATCCCACTGGGGCTGTGTGCTGAGCCCCTTCCTGTTCGCACTGTACAACCACAACTGCAATCCCCAATATGAAGAGAATTCTGTTTCATCGACCGAATTGCAAACAATGATGAGAATTCATATCAGGAGGAAATCAACAACCTTGCACTGAGGTGCACAGAGAACACATCGTCAGCAAAACCAAAGATCTGATAATTGATTTTAAGAAAAAAAGAGGCAAAGACACACACACCATTTTCTACATCAATGGAGCTGGAGGCAGAGCAGGTGAAAAGTTTAAGTTAAGTTTAAGAAAGCTCAATGATGCTGTTTCTTCAGGAAACTTAAGAAAGCAAACTTCCCATGACAAGTTCTTGTCAACTTTGAAAGAGCAGCAATAGAAAGCATCTTGACTGGAAACATCACTAATTGGCATGGGATGTGCAGAACCCAGGACTGGAGGGCTCTGCAGCATGTGATTAAAACTGCCCAGTACATCATTGGTACCCATCTACCGAGCATCAGAGATATCGGTGAGGCGCCCGCAGAGCCCAAAGGATAAGAAAAGACCAAACCCACCCCAGCAACAGCCTGTTCACCCTGCTGCTGTCTGGCAGGAGATACAGAAGTATCTGCTGTCATACCACCAAACGATGAGCTTCCTTCCTCAGGCTGTAAGACTCCTCAACTCATCCTCCACACACACTACCATAAATAGTAATTATTTTTCTGAAGTACCAAAATGGGACTATATCTGCATCCTGTTGTACAACCCCGTGTTGTAGAATGACAGTAGAATTATCCTTGTGTCCTTGTATTTTTACATCTCAAATTCCATCAGAAACAGAGTCATCTTCGCCTCTTAACATTAAAAATCTGACATCTGGGAAAGGTTGTCCATCCGCTTTGACTGTGTTTGAGCACCAAGCATCATTGATGTAAACACAGTTTACAGTTTTAAATAGAGTCCGCCTCCCCTCATCTCACCAGAGTCTTGCATTATGTCGGCACGGAACATGATTCGTATGAGTCTTATTTCATCTATTTTATTTTCCAGCAACCAGACATTAGCCAAGAGTGAAATATTTCTGTATCACTTTGAACATGGCACAAGTTTGACCTAAATGTCAGATCAACATAAAGACTGCAGCATCACAAGATTGATATTCAGACAGAGAGGGATGATCATACTAGGAGAGGGACAGGCAGCACACTTAGCTCCACAATATGTGACTGCATGTCACAAACTGAGGGACACATAGCTAAAACATCACTGAATGTGACAATTATCTTGACATAGTTTGAAACATATGGTTAACTTTTATATATCCAGTGATTACTTCTGTGAATGTTATTGTTGTATTATTTTATTTTAACACTTAGTAACACACATACACACACAATGAATGATAAGTTGAAATGTAATTGGGAGTTGGTTTTGTGCAAAGAAGAGGCCGTAGTGTAGTGTACGTCCTCATCTAAACACCAACACTTCATCAGCACGCACACATAAAGATTCATATACACAAACATTTGAACAGTTTGGATGTTTAGTGTATTTTGTCAAAAATTGCTTATAGCACTCTTGTTTGTGTGTGTCTGTGTGTGTATTCTCCAAACATCTGATTTTTTTGTAACTTGCATGCCAATAAAGCAATTGAATAAAAAAAATATATATATATTTTTTATTATTATTATTATTATTATTATTATTATTATTATTTATTTATTTTTTTAGGGCCAATTGAAACCCTGCACACTGAGATTTGCAACAGCATTCTCATAGTTCACAGGAACACCCCCAACAATGGATGCCAAGTTGAACTAGGCCAATTTCCACTTTTAATTAATTAAGAAAAAAGAGCAATCAATCTATGAATTCTATGAAGCAAGTGAGCTCAATTTCTACCATTACAAAGCTCTCCATTGCTAAGAGGAGAACATAGGAGACCCCTCAGCGAGCTTGTCCTGAGGCTCACCTCCTCTAACAGCACAAGGCCTCAGGACACCCCTCACACAATCTGGCCCAACCAAACTAAAGCTAGAGAAAACTACATTAAATATTGGACATCTAACACAAAAGCTCTAAGCAAACTTCAATTATATTTGGTTCTGAACAGACAGTACACTGTGGCAAACTATCTGACCAGCGTGAAATGAGAAAGACATTGACTACTGAATATGTAAATCTTTGAAAAAATTAAACTATATATTTGTGAGGTGTTTTTACAAGGCCTACTCATTTCCTGAAACAGCTGCTCACTGTAGTTTTTATCAAACGTTCCTAAACAGGAGGAAATAGTGCATTTGTTGGAGACTATTTTCAGCACCGGCTTAATCCACATTTGGTGCTCTAGTGAGTATTTCGGGCAGCAGGACCACATGTGTGGGATTGAGTCAAAATAAACAGTGTGTTCATGGTAATGAAGGAACATGTCACCCACAATGTGTTTTTAGTGGCGCTCTATGGCAGAGAGGAAGAAGATATATCAGGCTTTGATACTCATACAAAACTAGTAAATACATTCACTGTTGGCTTGGCTCTGCTCATGAGATTTGATGACCATAAGGAAAATGTAGATTATTACCAGATTTATCCTTTAAGCACGTGAGAGACAAACTAAACCAAAACGCATCTCCTTATAATTTAACTGGGCCAGTGGGTTTAGCTATGATGTGTATGGAACTCAGCTCACTGTCAACAGTAACAACCACTCATTAACCTGTCATTAACCTGTGGTTGCAGTATGATATCAATGGGTCAAATAGTTTCAGTTCTTTATTTGTCACATGCATAACAATTACAGTCAAGAAGTCATTGGCAATGAAAATCTTAAATCTCATTCTCAACATGTATAAAAAAGAGAAACATGTCACTAAAACTAAAAAGAAGAATCTAAGACATATGATAGTATAGAAGGTAAAATAAAATTAATTTAGACACACATACAAACTGTGTGGGACATAGATATCATTCTGAGTGGAGCTGCTCTGAGGGTAAGTGAGGCTGGACTGGAATTTCTCTCACAAGTGGAAAATGAAAATGGACATTTCTATGATATTTAATTTATATGCTTGAGTTGAGATGATCTCATATGTAAGCAGCGGCATTATCCAGCTTCCATGCATCATTTTCAAATGTCTGGATTACTGTAATAATTCAAATAATTATGGGAGAATTCAGAGTGTTAAAAATGGAAAAGTAGTTTGACCGCATGTGTATGTGATGCAATACACTGCTTATTTACTGTTTGCATTTTACAAGTCTTTTTTCTAATGGTGGCTACTGGGGAAAATGCTTCTTAGGCCACAGTGAATTGTTTACTTGCAGTACTGCAGCTGGCCATTGGGACAAACTGGCACAAAGGTTGACTCACATATCCAGCTCTATTAATACATCATTGATGTTAACAATGAGGTTTCGAAATGTTTATTTGAAAAAAAAAAAAAAAACAGCCTTGCTGGGTTTTATGAGGTAGGAAATGTGTTTCTTGGGTTTTAGTTAGAAACACTGAATGTAAACAGAACTGTCTTTTTACAAGAACACTCCACAGCCACTTCATTCCTTTACTTCTGTCTCCTTTGTTTCCATCATTGTTTCTTTACTTGACTTCACGCATCCTATCTTTCTTTCCCTCCTTTTCATTATTTTTTTATTTTCTGCCAAATGTCCATGCTTTCTGTGGCAACAATACTGCTCCTTGCAGTTTTTTCACCCACATCATACCTTTAATACACACATGTTCACAGGTTCTTGATACAAAGCCACCTTCTTATTGTTCGGCCATAACTCAGATATGTGATGCCTGAACTTCAACTATAATGATTTTTTAAATATGAAAACTTTTATATAAAACATTTATGTAAATTTGTGAAGCACTTAACATTTTGGATATCATGGATCCCAGATACATCATGACAGCCCTGCTGTCTGGTTGCCATGGGGAGTAGGTTTAACACTGTTGGACAAAATCCTGTTAAACTTTTTAGAAGTAAACTTAAAATCGATATTGGCATATTTAGTGAAACATAAAATAAGGTGCTGCTAAAAATCACACTGCTTTGTTTTACCAAGGTCACTGCCAGCATCAACACCAGTGCTTTTTTAGGTGTTCTGGACACCAAAGCAGCAGAGAGGCCAAGATATTCTGACTTTTAGTCCATGGAGCTTGACTCATAAGTCAAGCTCCCAAAACACTGGATCCTTAATGCATCCTTTCCATTTAATTTTGTATCATACTTTCCTCAAAATCATTATTTACTTCTATAAGCGGAGTAGAGAGGAGTCTCTCATCTGGGTTCGCTTCTGAAATGTCTGGTGGAATCAAGCTGAATATATATAAGTCAAATATTAGTCTGAATATTCAAAGTCAAACTGTTCCATTTATGCTGACATATAAAACACTATAGAACACTTATTTTGTAGCAATTGTATGTTCTTGAAATTAATTCAGTATTTTGTCATATCATCAAGAATATAATTATCGAAGAAATACTGTGAAATATTGCGATATTATTTTGGGGCCATATTGCCCACCCCTATTTTCAAGCCAAACTGAGATCAGTCAAGTGATGTCACTTGTCACCATAACACTAACTGGCATTCACCAGTCATACTGGGTAATACATGCAGTCAGTATATCTAAATACTTTTGAATGCTTTAGGCCACTTAGTACACATTTTGTGTACAAATAACAGCAGACTGTAGCGTGTTACTGTTTGAACAGATGTGTAAAATACATGTTGTCCATCTTTCAGACAGTCATTAGTTTCCATTCCTGTCAAGTATAAAGATCAACTTGAGGGATCTGAAAGTGGCTTGAGTTATGTCATTCACCACATTTAACACTAATTTACATTATTTGGCATTACTATCAACTAATGTTGCAGTTCAAAGTGCAGACATTTATAAAAGTTTACACTGGATTACCACAAACATAATTTAACTGAAAAAAAACGATGCAAAAAAGACTTTCAGTATGAAGAATTAACTCAAGTTTCAAGACTCTATAAGTTGACTTTTACAATATAGTAAAATGAATGGAATCAAGTGGCTGTCTGTAGCTGAAACAAATGGGGTGAAACATGCAAGGAAACTTGTACTGTGTGTTAAAGAAATGTAGTGCACTTACCAGACAACCCCAAACGCTCCATAACCGATGGGCCTGTCAGGCTCTATATCCAGCTGCTGTTGTAGGTGGTGTGTGTGTTGCTGCTGATGGTGGTGGTGGTGGTGGTGAGCTTTGACAACAGCAGCGGCTTGAACCTGCGCGGGAGCTGCGGCCGCGGCCGGCCCGGGGGCTTGTCCGGGGGCAGGAGAGGGGAAGTAGGGCTGCTGCTGGCCGGGGTTGAGCATCACCGCCGCCGCAGCGGCCGTGGAGGTGTGTTGCTGGACCGTGTGCACGGCGGCGGCGCTGCCCGGGTGCTGCAAGTGATGCTGGCCCGCGAGGTGGTGGTGGTGCATATGGGGAGGCGGAAGGTGCTGGAGCTGGTGGTGGTGATGCGGGTGATGGGCGGCCACTGCTGAGGAGCCACCGTTGTAAGCAGCCATCATTTTTGTAACATTTGTAGCCGTTGTGCCGCACAGAGCCATATGATGCTGAAACGCCTCCTTTCAGAACCTGCTTCTTAAGTGATGAGAGCGGCTACCAGGCTGCAACACTATCTATCACGACTGATCAAACTTTGAGAAAACATAGAAAAAACGGATCTGGGCTTTAAATTATCCAACAGTCCGTGGGGTGAGGACCCAATGTGACGTGCATCCTTATCATAATGCCAACAAAGATCTGACCCACTTTCACAAAATTAATCTTCTTGCTTGCACACCATCAGGCAACTGTAGCCTGGGGCTAATGACAGAAATCATGAGCATGGACAGCAATGACCACCCAAGTCTAACAATGTGTGCAGCCCTGACAGTACCACCACTAACAATGATATAATAAAAATAACCCGCACCCCCCTCAATAAATAAAAAAGTCGGTGCCCCTAGATGTCCCTCATGATAGAGGTGGCGCCCCGTCCCTCCTGATGAAATTCAGCTTCCCCGTCTTTATAGAACAGTGTGATCTAAAGCATGTCACATGGGAAGCAGCGCATTCATTTTTTAAAAGTGTCCAAGTTTGCGACCCGCTCTGGTCCAGCGCCTCCACACTGCTCGGAAATCGCATCTATTATTCCAAACGGAATCCTCTCCAGACCTGTGCACAGGCTACTGTGTAAAAGGGCTAATCTCCGAGCCCTAATTATCGCTGTTGATCCAGTGCAGAGGAGGTGTATCCTTACCCAGGCAGGAAGGCCCAGGCCTCGGCCATCCAGTCCACTCACATATTATTACACCGACCCGACGAGCCGCGCGCCTGGAAACAACCCTCCATCATTCTGACAGAGAGACGAAGCTTCGACCATGACTCAAAAAAAGAGAAACCCTTGCAGACGGCCGGCAGGCGACTTATTTCCTCCATGGACAGCCGTGTGTTCGGTATGTGGCATACTGTCCTCTCGGCTCATTAGCACTCACCCTGGGAGAAGACAGCAGGACGGGGGGGAAAGTTAAATCCTGTTAATGCGGGACCTCCTGCTGCTGCGAGCTAAAACAAGACGGATTAAACCTGACAGCGCGGAGCTAGCAGAGAGCGTCCGTGTGCCCAAATCAAAACAGTAGTCCTTCCGCTCGCGTTGCTGAGCCTGTGGTCTGCTGGGGAAGAGGAAGCCCTCCCCCCCGGTAGAACCTCTACACTTTGGGCCCTCGACGCTCCGCTGCCACTGACATGATAAAATTATTGGTCACAAGGCAACTAAAACGAACCGTCGATCCAACATGGTGAACGGAACCGTATCTGCTCGGCGGGGAGATTATGCGGGACGGCCGACCAATCACTGACCGCACCGCAATGACGTCATAGTAATCTCCCTGATTGTCACTGTGTGCGACCAGTGGCGCGTGCGGGCCGAGGTGACAAGCGGGCTGGAGTGACGCAGCGAAGGCCCAATGACATCCACCCTGACAGACACTGCACTGCAAGAAATACTGAAATATACACTGGAGGCAAGTTTGGAAAGTATAGTGGGACATGTATATTAAAAGAAGGAACAGAGGTGGGAGTTCAGAACTACAGTATCTTATTATCTGGATAACTGGAGCCTGTGTGCTCATGGCAGGACTGGGTTTATGTACATGCACATGTTTGTATGCAGATGTGAACAGGGCCAAACTGGGATAATAAATCAGCCCAGTCTCCACACATTCACAAATACTATTTCTGTTTACTGTTCATGTCAGTAACATGTCTCTTGTTTTATTACTAGCCTACAATCACAGGGCTGACACGTAGAGAAGACAACTATTCACACTCCCATGGGAATGAATCTTCATACATAGTATTTTTGTGCCCTTTTGGAGGGTTTGTTTTGCAGCTGGTGTTTCCTCAGAGCTCTGACTGGACGAACTCTGGTAGCTCTGAGACACAGGAGAGTCTACAGCTCTTTGTTTTCTATAGTATGTCCATGCATACATATCTCCTACTTTCGTTGATGGTCACAAGTGATGGCAGGCAGAGATCATGCCATCAGGTTTAGACACTCCAGGCCAATCACTTGACTGGGCCTCTTCTCCCAGAGCTCTCTATGGACATTTTGGGCCTTGGTGTGAAGGTGTGTCATGTGCTATAAATGTAGGGGTTAAGGTGTGACTGGGGAAAAGGAAATAAATAAATGAATATGTTAAAAAATTAATGATAAGTGAGAATTAAAATAATAATTAATTAGTAATTAATTCCTGGGGCCCCATGGGGAAAGAATTGCTCTTTGGTCCCTAATAATCACCCACAATGACAGTGTTCTTTACAATGACAGTGATATTCGGGTTCAACTTCCACGAGTTCACCTGGAGCTCAACTGAGTGTCTCTCTGCCGTTGTTTCTTCATGTAGAACCATGCTGGGTTAAAGTGAAGTTTTTGCAGACTCCTGGTAATGTTATTGTTTTAATCCACTGAAAATATGTAGAGTCATAACGTTTTTATGAAAGTTCAAATATCAGGAAAATGGCATTTGTGTTAATGTTCTTTCAGCTGAGCCTCCCTGTACAGTGAAACTACTTCACATTTCATATGGTCATAGGAACATTTTGAGCAGAAATACATTGCGCTTCTCAGCAAACCTATTAAAGAAACTGTTTTATCATAGTATGAATTATGTGGTGACCTCACATATTCAACAAGACTTATTTAATATATGATGTGTAATATAATGTTGCTTTTATTTGGTATATAAATGTGAGATATTATTGCTGGAATATGAATCTTTCTAAGTCCTTTTTTGGCCACTCCAAGCATCTGGGCATCAAATTCCAAACAGCCGCGGGCTTGACCGCAGTAAGCCTCTGTCATGACCGCACATGTACAGCAACAATTCACAAGGTCAACTGGAGCTCCAAAACCGTGCCAGAGGCTTCAGAGAGTGTGACATTCTCTCCTCACAATGCAGATTGTACGTAAATCATGCTCTCCTTGCCCCCCCCCAACCCTCCCCTCCACGCCAAAACAGTGACAGAGAGTTTAAACTAAAAAAACACTGTCATCATAAAAAAAAAAACTGCCATTGAAAAAAGAGTGACATGAAGAAAAAAACATCTGTGTTGTCTGCTTGATGATGTCAGGCTATTTAAAATATGTAATATTCTAATAATGCTTGGATCACCCACCATGGTGTCCATAGCCCTTTTAAAAAAGAGTTCATCATTTTTGTTTAACCATCTTAGTTTTGTCCTCTTTTAAGATAAGACAAGATAAACCTTTATTGTTCCCCAGCGAGCAAATTTGGTTGTTCAGTTGCTCAAGAACAAAAATAAGTACATATAAGAATAATAAAAAGTAAAAGAAAGAAATTATTAGAGGAGTATAAAACTAAAACAAGATTAAAATACCAAACAGAGACTATAGGCCTCAGTCCAGTGTGAAAAGTAATCCTAATAACTAAAATTTATTTATTTCGCTCTGGGGTTTCAGGCCCTGGGACACACATGCTCACGTGGCCTTGATGCTACCGCAGGTTTAAGTGGGACACACAACTGTTTTCTGGTAATTCCTAAACCACCACCACCATCCCAGCTGAAAGCAAGACGTGTCAAAGCCATGAGGCTCTGGGACAACCTGTCAGAAAGAAATAAGGCTGACTGAGTTAGCAAATAATTTTATTCTTAAAGCTGTGTATTCTATGGAAGCCCATTTGCGCCACTGTGAAGAAAAGAATAACGATCCTGTAAGTCATAATTAGAAGATAGTATCTCATATTAATGAGATACTATCTCATAATTATAACTTCTATAGTATCATCATTTAACCTTAAGTGTGTTTTTATAGCTTTCATCTGATATTACTGTTATTATCTCTACTTATTTTATCCTCCATATTTTGTTACTTTAACCTGGGTTTATAAAAGTGCTCTACAAACATAGCGATGATGATGATTACTACTATTATTGTTATTATGCAGAGTCAGACTGCACGTTCACCATGGCAACGCCTTCATTTGGCGTTTATTTTGGAGAGTATGGCCGGAAGTGTTCTTGTTTCCATGCTCGCGAGCTTGACAGCGGTATTCCACGAGCCTTTCCACTGAGTGCCACGTCGAGCTCCGCGAGGACCAGCAGCTCTCTAACTTACTGTACCTTCTGCTGTAACAAAGCTGACGCGTAGGACTCGGGGAGAAACACTGGAAGAACTTGCCAAAACACATTTCTCATCGCGGAACTGTTCACAAGTCTGACTCTATCTGTAAGATAACTCTCAATGCCAGTCTTATTGAACCGTCAGCAGTGTTTTGTCAGTTTTGTTCCTCGCATTCTCTAAAGTTAGTTCATGCTAAATAGCATTAGGAGCCACCGGATACAGGAGCGTAAGGGTCACCAACTTTCTCAACAGCGTAGTGTAACGCGTGAAGGAGAGACAGCGAGCAGCCATGTGGCTAACTGACTAACCAGGACGGTAGCTAGCTTCCTCTTGTGTAACGCAGACAGCTGGAGAGTCACTGCCCTTCATGAGCTGGTTAACTTTAGCTGCTGGGCGAATAGTTGGCCAAAGTGCCGCGGCCCAGCAGCTAAAGCAGAGGAGTTTGGAAATTAAAGTTAAGATTATTTGTCTTCTGTTTTCCAGTTTACCACAAGACACGTTGTTTAAACAGTAGACGTAGTTCAGGTGTCACAAGTCGTGCGTATTATTAACCTGACAGCATGGTGTAGTGCTTTGGACCGTTACAGATACTGGTTTCCATCCGTATGTGTAATTAACAGACATTTCAAACTTGTTTTATTAAGTTACTCAGGGAACAGTTAAGCGTCCAGTGCAGTCTGCACATATTTGAAAGTTAAGTTGTCAGCAGTTATGCAGTAAAGTTGTGATACTTTTATGTAGTAATAATTTAGATGGAAGTCTGCACTGTATTGATAATTACAGCTATTCAGTCCTTTGTGTTTGGAGCTTGTGGGGGATAATTCATAAATCAGTATCTCCAAACATATGTTTTATGATTACCTGGATATGCTGATGTATCACATGCACCAAACTAATCACATGACGCTGAAAAAGGATGCATATCACAGTTTCAGTGTTGGTAATAGCCAAATATTGACCAGAGCGATCACAAATGTGAACGATGTGAGAGGGTGATGCTGCCGCTTGTAGTCTGGTTGTTTGATGTTGTACTACACAGGGTGAAGGCCCAAGAATAATGCGCGAATAACGGAGATTCAAAGTGGGGACATTACGATCGTGTGTGTAGTACTGTGTGGTGTGATGCATTTTCATTTGCACATATTGGTATGGGAGTTCTATGACTATATTAAAATGAAAATGGACAACCTGTTTGGCATTTAATTTTCTAAGTTGTAGCCTGCTGTACAGTGGACAATATTTAAATGTTAATTGAAATCAGAAAATTTAAATGCATTTTAAACAATGTAACCTTATTTTCTATTTTTTTATGCAGGCAATAAAAAAATAATAATTTTCGAACAATTTGAAAATCGAAACTAAAACGGCATTTGACATTTCATTTTCAAAGACGAGACCCTCTGTACAGTGGACAATGTTCAAATGCAATAAGCGAAACAGTGTCCCCTCTATTTACATTTCCCACAGCCCTGAAGTAGCCTACAGCAAGCCCCACTGACCCAGGCTATGCTCTGCTCTTCAGAGAGCCAGCGGGAGGGCGCCATGGTCCGTGCCCAAGGGCAATGCCCTCTGTTGGCTTTCTTTCATTGTCCACACACCCCTGGACATGGAGCTGTGGACTATTCTTTTTTTAACAGAGATTTCGTGCTCTCTAACTTGTTATAACGTGATATATATATATACGTGTGTGTGTGTATGTGTGTGTGTATATGTACATGTGTGTATATTATATATGTATATGTACGTATATATGTATATGTGTGTGTGTGTGTGTGTGTGTGTGTGTATATGTACATATATCCATTTCCGTTTTAGTAGAATTAGATCTCTTTCACTACCAACAGGACCCCGAGCACATCTGGAAGATTGAGCACATCCAGTATGTACCTCCTACAGAGAATGGTTGACGTCCTAACTGAAGACCCGCTTTCATTTTGACACCAGAAGAGCTTGGTGACATGGAAATGTAAATGCTGTAGGCGCTATTTCGCTTATTGCATTTGAATATTGTCTGCAGATGAAGTCTTTGAAAGTGAGATGTCAAGGGCTGTTTTCATTTTCAAAATGTTAGGAAAAATTGCATCACATTTTCATATTCAAGTTTACATTAACCTTTTTTTAATATAGTACCCTAAAGGGTTCCATATGTTAGGACTGTTTGCAAAGACAGCCACTTCACCCTTGAAGCAGCTATAATGAGATGTTGGTCCTACAACATGAAAACGTTCATGACATGATGGATTCAACACAAGTCCAAACTTTATTAGCTGGGCTGTGAAAGACAACAACTCTGATGGGTTTGAAAGGCAATGGCTATCAAAAAATAGAAGGGACAAATTAACATATTTTGAGGCAGACAGTTGTAGCAGCACAGTGTGGGTGGTTGGATAAAATAATTAGGAATGATGGTGAGTGAACGTGATGCAGGAGCTACTCAGGACCTATGGCGTATTTAACACCAAATTATTTTAATTTCCCTTAAAATAATAATGGAAAATATTACATTGAGTGCAGGAGGTAATGGGGATTTACATTTGCGAGAAACTATTTTCAATATAAACTGCGGTATTATCATGATCGATACAGTCCTGTGATACAGAGAAGACGTATTGCTTGAGTGTACTTAAGTGTCAACAGTCTGCTGGTAATGGCATACTATATTGTTAATTTAGAATGCAGTACATACTGATGAGTATGTAGTACGCAGTCTGTTAGTATGCGATTTTGAACATAGCCATCATTTGTGATGACTATCACCTTTTGAGGCCCGCTATTGGCTGATTGAGTGCTTCAGGGAGGACAATGTGAGTAAACATAGTTGTAGTCCTTATTTTCTAACAGTGTCGAGTTGCTGCAGTGAGCATTGAATGAAAAAAAGAAGAAGGAAACGAAGTGTAAATAACATTAAGGCGTAGTCTGAACTGTCTTCTCTCTTGACGAATGAGAAATCAAAGGATATGATACAGATTTAGGGATTGTGTGACTGAATGACAATGTTACATTGTGTTGAAGGTCTGAAACCTGAAGAATTGATTCATATAATATTTCATTTTATTAAAGGTTTATTAAAGTTCTTGTGTGACTGCTTGTGTTTAGGCATTTAACATTTTAGAATTTTGGCTTATATTAAATAAAAAAAGGGGTTTGTCAAAAATGTTTATAATTGTCAAAGTAAAAGTTATTGAAAAAAGTCTCTTTTGGTAAAGGTACTGAACGGGTAGCTTATTGGCATGTATTGAAAAAGTATTAGATAATATACAAAGACTTGTTAGTTGAGAGGGATTTTTTGTTATATTTGTTGAAATTCTCTTTACATCCTGATAGCAATCAATAAATCAAATGCTCAGACATTAAATAAGCAATAAGTTACTGCTTCAGACTTAATTTACAATAAAATGTCCTATTACTAGCTGTGAGTACTAACAGTAGCCATGTTCATTGTTTACGTTCATTATGATAATGTTCAGTGTTTTCTGTGTGTGTTTCATGTGAATGAGACATGAGGTAGTTGGATATGGTTAGCGATGACAATGATGAGCCGCGCACCTTGTTCCAACACTCTCGCATAGACATGTATACATAAAATATGTAAATACAGTATGTCAATGTGAGAGCGTTGGGGAGAGGACTGCAGCACATTGTTGTATATGTACATCATTAAGATATACAGTTTGTCTCTGCTCATTCATGGACTCGTCCTCCTGCAGTAGTTAGGTAGTGGAGTTCCTGTGTTTTGGGGGGGTGGTTGTATACTAAATTGACTAACTATGGAATATCTCCACCTGATTTGTCTAACTCATACTGCTGAAGCCTCACATCAGCTTCAGATAAACTTTGGAATAGATTTTTACACAGAGGGAGGACTGTTGATTTGTCCTCCATCACTTATACTGGAATCACATTATAAGGAGATCTGTTAATGTTCAGTATGAACAGGAGGAATGATAACAGCAAGCAAAAACCTTTCATGTTCATATGGACACCTGACTATTGTTTTAATACAGACTTGAATTGTGAACATATTCTTTAATACAATAATACTCCTGGGTGTCATTTTTTTCAATGAAACACAATTTGAGAGCGTTGATTATGCTAACAATCATTTCTCCCTCATGAACACATGACATTCATCAGGCTGAAATGAACCATTTTCAACAAGTGTGTTTTGTTAAGAGATTTTGCTGAATCTGACTCTGAGTCGTGCGAATAAACCTGACAGAAAAAGTATGAGAGGTTTAGAAGAAGAATGCATGAAGTCTGATGTCTATTTGCAGGACATTGATGCTTACCTGCCTACGACATGACTTGAAAGCTGACTCATTATAGTTTCTGTCTCTGTCAGGTTCCTGTGAGCAAAGCGAAAACGTAGAGTAACGACATCATGAGGCAGCTCAAGGGCAAACCCAAGAAAGAAACGTCCAAGGACAAGAAGGAGCGTAAGCAGGCCATGCAGGAGGCCCGACAGCAGGTGGCCACTGTAGTACTGCCTACCGTGGCTGTAGTGGTGCTGCTCATCGTTGTCTTTGTCTATGTAGCCACCAGGCCTGGTGCTATCGAGTAGTCATTGATGTTCTACTAAAAAGACATGAACATCCAAACCGACCTTGGTCTGACAAACTGACAATGGCTATACCCAAAGGATTACCCCCATCATGTGACAACCATCCCTCTGTATACCAGTGACTGGCCTACCATTAGTCTTTAATGCAAGCCTCCTCCAAAGTGTGTTTCTTTGCTTTAAGCAAGATTCAAGCTGCAAAAAGAAGAAATCAGACTGAGCAGAGAAACAGTTGTTCCTCTGTGCCTTCAGGTAAATGAAGATGACATCCATTTAATCCCATTCATGTTGATGTCTTACAAAATGATGCAATATCATGCATACCAAAGGACTCGTGCACAGCTTGCCAAGTGTGACCAGAGGTGTTAAACATGTGTAAACAGGTGAATGGTCAAAAACTGTTTTCCTATTTTGACTCAGTGCTTTTCTAAATATTTCAAGTCAATGCAACATGGGCCTGGTCTCAGATATGTACCACTGTTTGGACAGCACTCACACCTATCTGTATGAATGATGTGTATGAAATGTGTTTTAGGAGGAGGATTCAGTTTTCTCCAGCCTTGTGTGAACACCTCAGTGCAACTCTAAAGTATCTTATTGAATGTAATTGTAAAATGTGTTATCTTAAGCCCAGTATGTTCAAACACATCAGAATTTCTTCATTTAATGTGAATGTTACCCTTTTTGTTTCCATTAAGTTATTGACCACCATACCTTTGAGTCACTCCTGACATTTGTGCAGATGTAACAAGGTGCCTTAACAGATTGCAACTGTATTTGTATTTTAGTTCAATAAATGCATTTTTTAAATGATTTTGGTTAGTGATTTAGAATTCTGAGGTTTTGCCCATTTATATGTATTTCTTTATGTATTTATAGCAGAACCAGCCAAAAGTGTACCTCAGTGAATACAGTATGTGTCATAAAAAAAACTAATCAGGTATTATCTGACTTCACCAAGCTTTAGTCTTCTTCTGATGGCCTACATTTTTATTTGTAAAAGACCATCCTGTTAAGAATATGCGTCTGTGTTGCTTCTGTTTAAATTCAGTCACATTCACAAAGGATTCAGTTGGCACTGTGGAGCTTGGGAAGTGTTCAGAACTTACACAGGGGGACTTTAATAATGTGCATATAAACTCTTAGACAGGGTGGGACAAATACAGTTTTATTGTAGTATTGTAGTTTTATGTACTGCTGCTGAGTCCAGTTCTAAGCCCATTCTTTTACACTGAAGATGTAAATCTTAAAAAACAACCCGCAAATTGGTAGTTTCATTTTTTTTTAAAAGACTAATTTCCTAAAACAGCTGCTTACTGTCGTTTTTAACAAACATTACTCAAACTGGAGGGAAAAGTGCATTTGTAGGAGACTATTTTCAGCAGCGAATTAATCTGCATTTGGTGCTCTAATGAGTGTTTGGGACAGAAGTACAGTGTGTGGGATTGAGTCAAAATAAACACGTTTATAAAAAGTGTGTGTTTTCATGGTAATGAAGAAACATGTCACCAGAAGCAACAGAGAGGCTCACTGATGTGTTTTAAAGTGAAACTGTACCCTCAAATTCTGATAGCGCCCTCCCTCCAGCATATTTAAAAAAGGGGAACAGAGAGGAGTGGAGGGAGCAGCGACTGTGGGAGGCGTGGTATCGAGTCTACATAGTGTGTGACGTGTGGGTTCAGGGGTCACTGACCACCACTCCGTGTTAGAAACTTAAAAATAACAGCAACATGGAGCTGGCAGTGAGAGAGAACCAGCCGCTCAGGGTGTTTTAAACATAAAGGACATTTTTAAATATGAACTTCATGATGTCGACCGGTCCCAACCGGTCGACTCTATCTCAACATCAGCCTACGGCTGATTTAAGACTGTAGATGGCGTGTTTTAAGCCCATAAAATGCAATTTTCTACATATTTGGTGAAAAATGTCAATATTAAGAAAAGCATTGATGTGTTTCATCACCATACAGTCATATAATTCAGTTTACAGCTCAAAAAACCTTTTTTATAGTTTTGGAACAACAATGGAGCTATATGGCACTAAGGAATAGTCTTTGATACACACACAATACTTGTTAGTAGATCAATACCTAATTGGTGTTGATTTGCACATGATATTTATTGACGAGAAAAAACATGTAGCCCATGTGTTAACGGTTGTCGACAACATTTTCTACAGCAAAGGACAAAGGAGTGTGCAGTTTTGCCATCTTGACAACTTTTTTCACTAGATTTAGTGACTTTTCAGACCCTCTTATTTCTAAAAAGCGACTACTGACCAGTTGTTCATGGCAAGCATTGCAGACAAACTCTGCAGCAGCTTCCGACGAAACTACACTAATGCTAGTAAACCTGCTAACAAGCCTGAGGCAAGAGACGAGCCAGCCCCGGTAAAGCCTCCAGTATGCTCCGCAGGCCCTGGTTTGACTCTCAACCGCCTGGCTCTTTCCCACATTCCCTAAGCAGCGTCTAGCAAGCCCAACTGACCCAGGCTGTGCTCTGCTCCTCCATCAGAGTGTGTGCACAAACATGAGCGCAAGCAGCAGGATGCTGACTGCAGTTCACTAAAAGGCCACCAGTGTAACTCATAACAAGGACTTTCGGAAGCTTACAAATAGTACCTTTAAGCTTTAGTGTAAAAAAGGCCAAGAAATGATAAGCAGTAGCCCTATGATAGACTATGATATCATAGCCACTGAGAATTGTGGGAGTTTTTCTAGTGGGAAGACACACAAGCTTTGTGGGCCCAGAGGTGCGCGCTCCTAATTGAACTCTGTCTAATACGTCCTGTATGGACTGTATTTGTGTTCAAGTGCATCCATGGTAAAGTAAGTGCAGAATAATTATCCCTTTCATAGTTTGGTTGGTAAAGTGTTCCTTTGCAGTACCGTTTCATATTTATGTACTATGTATGCTGTGTTAGCCCTTGCTAATTCATGCAGTCTTGGACGATATTAGAATGCTGAGTTCATAACCAATGTCTCACACAATCTTGCTTGTATAATTGTAGACATTATCACTTTTACTGTCTGTAATATTATTACAAGATTATTTTTATGATATATTATTAGTATTCCCCGTTGTTAGTTTGCTTAGTTTGTGAGGCTTATTGTCTTTCTCCATTTAATTGAGGTCCTTTGACCCTGATGTACATTTACTTTGGATATATGTACCCTAAACATCTAAAAGAAAAATCAGATTGGCAGTGCACTTTCCCCTTCCTGTCCCTTTCCAGTGGGACTTTTGGCACAGCAGGCACAGGGGCATGAAGAGGAGGACCAGTCACACCAGGAGGGTACTGCTAAGATTACATCTCTCACCGCTGCCCAGTCCCAGAACTCTTCTGAGAGCAGTGGAAGGAGCTCACCAAACAAAACTGATGAGCTGTGCCTGTACTACAAGGAGCTAAAGGATATGAAATATATGGAGACCAGTTTCTGCGAAAGTTGAACTTGATCTTGGTTGAGCTTCATTGCGCTGAGTGGTTGTCTCCGCCCGTCGATAATGCCCCTTGGAAATCGAAAATGAACTGAGATGTTCCAGACTAATACGCATTTGCAAATTAGTCTGGCAATGCCAGGCTAGAGAATATGGTGGTCAGCAGAGGTCCACAGAAGTCCTCTACGAGAATTATTGATGTCCTAGACAGAATCTAGATGAGCTGCAGATGATTAAGGGTAAAACAGAACAACTGCCTGCCCATATGAAACCTCCAATCAAAATCCATCCATATCTGTATGCACCACCACCAACTCAGCACAAGCCTGTGAACCTCCCTGGTCTACACATAGACAATGTCTGGCAACACAGCAGAACCCATGAGTCTCCACTCTACCCTTCTTTCTACCACCCACCAACATTGACTATTAGTCACCTTGGTGATCACCTGGCAGCACCCAGGCAACAGGTCTCCCATGCCACACAGAATGCTACTGCACAATATGTGCATTGCCAAGCTCCAAATACCTCATAAGCTATAGCCATTCAAGCTATTAGCAGCAACAACAGGCAACATCCCGTCCCCTGGTCTCAGCATCTCATGCAGAATATGTGCCAGCTCAACAAGACTTCATATCATGGACCCCATCCTTTAATCCCTTACTTTGTACGTAAGAACCCAAGCTAATTTTTCACCTGAGCTGAGATCATCATTCCCCCGCCAGATGTGCTATAGAACAGGTGCAGTTTACACTCTCACAGATTTTTCAGACATGCTCCGATATGAGTCTTTGTGAATAGATGAGGAGGGGGTGATAAACATCGGTATCAGAGACCAACACAGTCACAGATCTGATAGGAGAAAGGACCTGAGGATGGCATCAATGTCTACTGCCTCATAGTAGGGGAGCTACCTAGTGTTTCTGCTAAGAAGCCAACCATCTAACCACAGACAGCGGTAAAGAAAGGGAACAAATTCAAAGCATACTGTCTTTTCTGTTAAGTACAAGAAAACTAAGTGGATCCAGTAGAAAAAAAAAATGCTAGAGGTGCGGGAGGTCCCACTAAGTGGCTCAGTGTACCTTAAAAAACTGTTGCAGAACCTGCCATGGTGGACATCTGCAGATACACTACAAGGATGAAACCAAGGCACCTGTCTCGTTAGCACCCTGGCTGGGACCTTTTGCCTAGACCGACCAGGAGACAATAGCCCAGTCCTGTTGAAAGTGGTTGAAAGTCCTCCTGCACCATGTGAGACGCACACTGGAAACTTACAGCGTTCTCAACTATGGCACAGAATGCACCATCCTCTTGTCCACCACTGCCAGTGAACTAGGGTTGCAAGAAACTCCGGAGGACTTGGCCTTGAGAACCATACCTAGAACCTTTCCACATCTCTTCTGCAGCATGGCCCAGTGAAGGCTTCCAGATCAATGAGGCCTTCACTGCTAAGACCCTTGGACTAGCTGACCATTCCTACCCCATGGTTGCCCTGCTGAAATAGTACCAACATACAACATCTTACCATTCAGTCCTCTGAGCAGTCAGCCCTTTACTGCTCACAGGAGCAGACCATTCTAACTTTTGGCACATATTGCACTTAGGAACTCCTGGGGGACCAGCTGCTATAAAAACCAGGCTTGGGTGGGCTCTGCAGGGCCCCACAAGGCTAGTTGAATGGCTTCTCATACCTCAGCAGCACCTTTTCCCAATGGTTGACCCACTGTCTACACAAATGCGGCAAGACGTTGAAAGAATATGGCAAATAGACATGATGCCATACCGCAATGACAAGCTGGTAAGAAGGCCTAGGCTCTGCACCTGACCAGTGGCACAAAGATCCCTGACATCAGTGAGGATTAGTCATCAGGCTTTTCTGGAGCTAATAGATACTGCATTTGGGTGTGACTGTAAGAAAGGCAGAGGAATGATAAGCAGTAGTCCTATGACAGACTATGACATCATAACCACTGAGTATATTTTTTCCTCCAAGTGAGGAAATAGAATATTTGCAGTTTGCATCATCCGGTTAAAATTTATATTTTTAAGCATTTGAAGATCCAATCATCACTATATATATCATGAAAGAGAGCCAATAAAACCAAATGGAATGGTCTAAGATATCATGTTGACATTTAAGGTGTATCGATTGAATCACAACATCAACCCGTGCATTGAGTAACATGCAAGAAAACATTCCACCTTTAAAGTTGCCGGTAGGTGTTGATTGCGTTTCAGCAGCAGAGTGAATTAATTTACTTTTTTTTTTCAGTCTACAGCTAGATAACGTTAACTAGTTAGTTAGTCGCTGTGCAAATTTACATGTATTACTGTAGATGGCGGTTGGCAGGCCCCAGTTTGGAGAAGCAGGCAGGTATACCAGAACAGAAGCTAAGCAACGTACTGCTGTGGATGGGGTTGGCAGCAAAACATGTTTTAGCCTCCTAAAAAGGCCAACCCAAAAGATTCAATGTCACAATATTTTCACCTCTCTACCTTGCCGTCACACAGCCCTTTCCAAAGGGGAACTGAAGCCGTTATCACTCTCTTCAAAGCCATTAGACCCTGTTGACAAAAACATTATTATTTTACCTCACAGAATACAGTGGTTGCTAGTCTACCTCTGCCTTGTTACATGTCGTAACATGTTAGGATGTGTTAATGTGTTAAAACACAAAAGTCACACAATAGTACTTGACAAATCGAGGCAGCGGTAGTCTGACCACGTAAAATTACTGTTTTTGTCCAAATATTGGGCACACATAAACCTAATGTTTTTAGGCAAACCTTTTTTAGGTTACTAAAATCTGTTTTGCTGCTGACCCCATTCACAGCAGTACTTTGCTAAGCACCTGTCCCAATACAGCTGTAGGTAATACACTGACTATGGATAACTGCATCATACAACCCTACTTCAAAAAAATCCAAAATACCCTTTAATATAAATAAATACATTTTTCTTAGTGGGTAGTAAAAAAATCCTAGAGCGGTGCTGAAAACATTTTAACCCATGACCTCAGTATCGCTAAAATTTTAGCATTTAGTATGCAGTATTTACAATACTGGTACCACGGAAACCCAGAAGGATCCAATACTTGCGCGGTCCCTCTGTAAACATCCTCAGCTTGACATCATACTGATGGATTATTAGCTGGGTGGTGGGGCATTTTGGGTCCAGTGCTATCAGGTGAATCCTTCCTTCCTCTAAAGCACTGGTATGGCACAACCAGCCTCTGACACAAATCCCATGGAGACATCAACTACTGGAGAGTGTGACAAGCTACAATGGACAGGTGGATAGCACTGGTTTGCTGCTCTGTAATTGCTTCAGATCCTCTAGGAAGCTGTCCAGTTGTACCCATCGGAAGGATCGTGATCTCTGCTACAGCATACACATATGCCGTTGGTTCAAGGACCCAATTCATCTTTGGGTTCAATGGCCAGGCACCATGACTGTGGTCAGGTTGTACTCAGGTGTTATCTGTCGTCTTCAGACAACTGGTTACAGAAACGTTTTTGGGGATGTATTGGTGAAGGAAACATAGGTGTATTTTGAAGTGGGGTTCCATCTTATAACAGGATGGACCACAGCCCTTGCCTTTGAGTGTGGAGTTAAACTTTTTTTTGATGTCTCCTGGATCCGTGTGGTTGCCTCAGCTCTCCATTTAGGTTTGAACTTTCTTTCATTGTTGGGCTCCTTTTGACTTCCATTAATACTTAATAAATAAGTCCAAATGGTCTATTCGCCTCTTTTCATAGCTTTTCCCCTGGTTGCGCTGCTTCCAAACATGTATATTCACATAACAGCATTTATCCAATCACAGTTCAGCCATAATTTGTTGCTAGGGTCAAAGAAATTTGCCTGGAGGCCTTCACAGTCAGTCCTGCGGGCCCTGTAGCATAAAATAAGTGTGGATCAGACTGTTGCTTTAACCAATCAGATTTTGAGCTGGCGACACCAAGGCCTTCTAGCAGACGTACGGTGACGTCAGCGTATTCCCGCCCTTTGATTGGATAGTCAGAGAGCGTGCTAGCTAGAGCTAGCATCTGTTGCGAGCTGAACGAGCAGAAATATACTTGATTTACAACCCCCAGTAAAGGCATTTATTCTGGCTACACGAGTTATCTGTCTGTGATGCAACGGCCCTTTATACTGCATTTCTGCATAATGGTTTCTTTAAAGCGGCAATATGTAACTCTGGAGGAATGATTGACTCCACGCGGTTCTCATTCCTGGGAGTCAAATAGGCTACTGACGCTTTGGGCTGGTGGTCCGGGCCGGGCTGCATTATTGTGTGTGGATCATTAATATAACGGTTCTCAATCTGACGTAGCTGCTGATTGAGTAACGTTGGCTCTGGCTGTTCCTCATGGCTCCGTAAAATTCATGGAGGATCTTGTTTTATCCTTCTTTACTAACTTCCAATGCAGGAAGCGTGTATTGTTGCCATGGAAACCACACAGACTCAGGCACTGTAGTCGGAGTGATATTTTTAGTGATGTGCTGATGTCGTGCTCATTTGATAATGCTCTAAACGTCTTATTGGCCAATCAGATTTCATGGTCGGATCTACTTGTATCTACTTGTGTATAAATAGCCATAAAGTAGTTATTGGGAGGTGGATGAATTCAGACGAGCACTACTGAAGTTGTGAAATGAAAGGTCCGCCACTGGGTATGGGTGTAAGGTGTCTTGGACAAGGCCAGGGCCAGAACAAATCGATGAGCAGTTGGAACCTTACTGTGTTTAAGCTGGATGGCATACTTGTAATGCTCCTTTTGGCTAGGGTGTCGGAGAGTACTAAGTGCAAAGTGGAGTTCCACACACTGAGGCCCGTTCACCATAATAAAAACAGGAAAGGTTGGACCCTCTGCAGTGGTGATGACATCAACATCATTGGGGAATATTGTGAAAATGCACTGGTGTAAACTTGGGAAGGAGGATAACAAGGGTTAGGTAGAGAACATGTTCCAGGCTGAGTTGGGAAGAGAAATCCATGTGGTTAACTGGCCTGAACTGATGAGTCAGAGGACTAGCGTTGTCAGGGAACCTGCCTTGGAGTGGCACTGGAGGCTAGTATGAGATTCAGGCTTGTGGGCAGATGGATGGTCAAGGGTTCAGAGATTAATGAGTGAGATGACAGCAAAGTGCCATCATCATCCTCTAGGGGTGGGGGCATCATGGGTTGGTGGGGTTTAATATTGCCTAATTGCTCAGGCAGTTCAGTGACTGATGAGCCACAAGTCTCTTCGGGTTTCACTAGAAGTGGGGCACAATGTGGTGGACTATACTGGTCTGGGAGATTCACCTGGGGCGAGCCAGTGATTGATGTCGTGACACCTGTCTGGATGCAAGAACGTCAAACCTTGTTTTTTTCTCTGATGTAGCATCATTTTCTGAGTGCTAACCACTGCGGGTCGAAGGCTACCCATACAGCTGGTGGATCTATATTTCCTATTGCCTATTATCTAGTTTGATACATTTTTGTTTAATCTATCTTTATTGCTGAATCATGCATTACCTATGTCAGAAATACACTGGATTGGCATTGGAAAAGGAACTGCAGGTATTGGATTAAGGACTGACAACTCAGCCAGACCAGCTGGACTAAGCACCGCTGCAGGTGGTCTGACCGCCCCAGAATAATATTGCCAAGTTAACATAGCTTGGACCTAAAATCGCAGGAAAATGGAATGGATAAAATAGGGTTGGCCAAGCAAAGGGAAATCAGAGACTGTTATATCTATATCCTTATAGAGACCTGCCTCCATCATAACATCCCACATCAAGCTAGTGCACTCAACGGGCGGGCCATGTTCAGAGCCGACAGAATGCAAAGACGGTGGAAAGATGAGGGGGAGGCAGACTCTGTGTTTACATCAATGATGCTTTGTGCAACACCTTGTTGTTGCTGCTGTTCACATTGCACCAGACTAAAATTGAAAAAATGCACTAAAGAATTATTTCCTGGGTGTATATGTATATAAATAACTGTTTATAGTGGGTTTTTTAAATTTTATTTTATGTTATTCTATTCTATAAGTAATTATTGTCACAGTTCAGCTCCACCCTCCCAGTAACTTTCCACTCTACCTGACAGCCACTCCCTCATCAGCCCAACTCCTTTCACCTGTCCACTCACCTGCCTGTAATTGCCAATCAAGCCACTATTTATTCTCCTGCCTCTCCAACACTCATTGCCGGATTGTTTTTTTGCCTTTATGCCAGACTCTCCAGGGCTTATTTCCAGACTGGATTGTGACTTTTCTGCAAGCCGCAGCCTGTCCAAAGTGCATTTTGTGTGCTTTTATATGTACCAGCTGAACTTGGCATTGAAAGTCTTCACCTACTGTTCCTTGGATCCTGTGTGCTGCAATTGGGTTCATACACCACCCGTTACAACTATTTGTATACATGTTCTATATATGTATTGCATGAAGAGACTACAACATGCATTTCGTTGTGCAACCGTGTTGAAAAATGACAAATAAAATACCGTGATACTGATAACAGTTACCTGAACACTCATTACTCATACTTCATACATCATACTTTCTGTCATCTACGCACACAACAAGTAAGGTTTATTTGGGTAAAGCCTTTTCACAATGACTGACTGGGGAGACTGCTGCGTAGCAAGGAATTTTTGAAGCCTGTCTGGGCTGAGGTTGCTATGGTTAACTCATTAATTGGCTTGTTAACTGGCACACTGCCAAAGCTTTTTCTACAGCTTGTTCTGCTGTCCCAAAAAGTGGTCAAAAATGTAATTATAGTAGCTTTAAAGGCATAAAAAATAAAAGACTGTGGCTATATCGCTACCTAATTTTTATTACTCCATAATTACCGTTTGCCAGTTTATTTGAGCGTCCAACTTCTTATTGTGAAATTTACGCAATATATTATGACTTCAAAAATTCCTGCAATGCAACAAAAAGTACATCCATTTGCTTAAAATCACTTAATGTAACATGCCACATCTATCACTTGTTAGTGATAATACACCTGAATGAAACTGGATGGATGACCTGATGTGTTAGTAAAACATGTTAATAGTTCTGCCATGATCCATTAAGTAAATAAGTTTCACTTCTGGATGGTCAGCATCCTGTATTTTGTTAACTTTGTTTATTGCCTTTTCCTCATTCTGCATGATCACTATGTTACACATATTTAAGTATTAAATGTTTTAAACTGAGCAGTTTTTTTTTTTACTACTTCAGAAACACCATATTAGTGCTCGGTGTCAATGGAGCTTTTTTCCTATCTTTTTTTGAACAGCGTGGTCTTTTAATTTCAGAGCATGACTCAATGATTTCACGTTCATATTTTGTAATGCTTTCCCTCGAAAGCCTGTCATCGTACTCAAATAGCCCCTGCTTATACTTATATTTGCTCTGCTTCTGCTCAAACTGTATGTTTGCACTCAGATATATTGTTGATGCACCGATTTTCTGTGTTCCCGCTCAGCTGTTATCCTTGCACTCAGGCTGCTTCTGTGCGCTCATGATTTCTGCTGTACTTTTTGTACAGCAACCCTGTCAACTTTCCCCAACCAATAGAATTCCAGGTGTAATGTTGACCAAGGAAATTATCCCTGCCTCATCCCTTTACTTCTTAGAGCATCCCATACAGGCAATAACTCTTTAACCGGGTTCATCCAATCCCGCCCTCCACAGCTTAATTATATGTACTTCTCTTGTTTTTATTATTACAGTATTACAGTTAATATATATACCAGCATAGACATAAATACGTAGAAGCTGTATTGACTGCTTTGGCTTGTTTTTGTGATATGGCACCATTTCGGACCGGGGCAAGACTGTAGGCTAAAGAAATACACGGAACTGCAGGATAAAAAGCACTATAATGTTTACATTTTCAACCAATTTTAATGAGTTGTTTTTATTTTCAAGGGGTTTGAAAATAAAATAACATGATCTACGTGGAGTAGAAAAAAAGGTTTTGTCTACAGTTATCACGATAACGTTTGTTAGGCTATAATCACTGCTTAAGAGAGGAGTGAAGCTTAAGTGGTGGAAAATAATTGGTTGTCATAAGGAATTGTAAAAACTTGTTTGTCAAGCATGGAATTGGCTTGCTTTCCTTGGTTAATAATTTTCTATTCACGACTCACTATTTTGCTTACTTTTTTTATTGTATTCACTATATTATACTAGTATTACTACTGGGGGCAGAGGAGGGAGAGCGGTTGTCTAGTAATCGGAATGTTCCTGGTTTGATCCTTGGCTCCTCCACTGAAGCCCTAACTGCTCCTGATGTCCAGGCTGGCCTTTACCATGCATGGATATGAATGCATGTGTGAATGGGTGAATGTGTTGTAAAGTGCTCTGAGGGCTAAATGCAGTCCATTTACCATTTACTATATAATAATATTTCATACTACACCTTATTGTATTTATAGACAATTGATAATAGTATTCTATACTGCTGTGTTATACTGTATATTGTTGTTATACTACTGCATCTCATTTTATACTATAGTACACTTACATTCCCAACTATTTATACTGTACAGTATTTTTACTATTTGGCGGTTTTCTGGGTTTAAATACATTCAGCTAGTGATTATTTTATTGAGTCATAGGTTTTTTTCAGTCGCATTATTAATATAATCTGTATTAGTATTTGGTTATGTTGAGTAGAAATGGATGGAGACATGATTTTAAAGTCGATAGTCCTACAGTGTGTGCATAAGAAGAAGATCCTTAAGGTTTTTATGCATGGTCCCTGTTGTTACTCATCTCTAATACATTCAGTGGGATCCTCTCAACGTGGTGCGTGAACAGAATGATGATGTCAGTTACCAAAAATCCAACACAGCGTGACATCAACTTCACATTCCCTATACTGTTATAACACCTCTATGTAATTTGAGTCGAAAGTATAACACTGTCGCAATGTTGAGTTTAAAGACTCTTATTGTTTTTATTGTTATTTTGTATTCTGGCGGCTCCTGGGACATGAAATTAACGTTGTTTTCTCCTCTAGCGCACCGACGGGAGACTGTTATAAAGCTACTATTATATGTAGCTATAAAAAAAAAAGTACAGGCCTGTTGTATATAAATTAACTTTCCTTTTATTCTAAAAGTCGTAAAGAAAGCAAGAGAAGTTGGGCTTGATATAATAAAGCCTTGGAGGGTGGGAGTGGATGAACTTGGTAAAAGAGTAACTGCTTTAAGTGAGCGTGCCATTCACTGGTCAACACCACACCTGGCATTCTATTTGTTGGGGAATTTTGAAAGGGTTGTTGCACAGAAAATCTGAGAGCAAAGGATAAATTTGAAAGCAGATGCTTATGCGAGTGCACAGAAGCAACAGAATGTGAGAAAGCTGGAAATCTGTGCAAGCAACAATGCATCTGAGTGCAAGCGTGCAGTTTGAGCAGAAGCATAACAGATCTAAGTGCTATCAGGAGCTATACGCGTGCGAGGGCAGGCTTTAAAAAAAAGAGAGCATTACAAAATCTGAATCTGAAATCAATGAGTCATGCTCTCAGATTGAAAGTCCACGCTCTTGAGTAGAGATAAGAGCTCCAAAGGTGTCAAGCTGTCAAAATAACCTTGAAATCTTATACGTTCATATAAGACTGAGTGGGTAATTGTAATTTTTAGTGTGAAGTATCCAAATGTTGTGCATTTGTTTTTGTAAAACCTTAAAGAAAGACTAACAACTGTTAATGTAAACAATAAAATCCATTCTTACTGCTGAAAACATTTTGATAGACATGTCGCGCTTGACGCATGCGCTCCAAACGACTCGTCTATTTACCAGTTTTCTACAATAGTAACGGAAGTAAAGAACTTACTTCAAAATAAAACAAAAAGAATACAACATCAAAAACAGTGTTGCAGATGGTTAAGCAGATAATTCAGTGAAGTACTATGTGGGCTTATCGTTGTGAATCCAGATGTTTTAACGTCCACTTTACAGTTTTAATAGCCTTAACAGCGGATGCAAGATGCCCCAAACTAAAAAAGGGACTAGAAATACAGAAACAAACTTTTAACAGAAAGAGAGGGATCTCTCGTTTATAATAGTGTAGATTTGACCCTCCAAGTGTGCTTTATTTCACCTGTGTATTTGTATTTTTTATTTCAAAAAGCATTTCCTAAACAATTGTTACTTTGAAGATTGTGCCTGGAAGTGGTCTTTTTCATTCCAGCTAACTTGACCCCTCGTCTCCAACACCTCCCATCAATTTCTCTGAAGAAGACTTCCGGTGGTGTGTCATGGCGGTGGCATGGTGAATCCTATAGAAAGGGAAAAATACTCGCCCCTTTCGTCCTTACCCATCCATTCAGGACAGATTTTCATGCATAAATAAGCCTGTCAACTCCGGCCTCATACCTTGGATTTAGCAGCACGGCGTTGCGGTGTCCCTCCGCCCGGCCATGGCGGCTCACAAACCAGTGGAATGGGTCCAGGCCGTGATTACTAGATTTGATGAGCAGGTAAGATGGTTTGATTCAGTGGATGGGTGTAGCAAGCTTTGGTAGTCTTGAGGCCCTACCACTCCGGCTGACGTTACATTTACACAGACGAGCTCCTTTTGAAAAAACGAAGTGAAGGAGCGTTTTCCCGACAGGAAAACTTGTGTTAGTTTCTATTGCTTGTCCCAGCTGCAAAACACTGAAGATGAGCTCTTTTTTTCAGCTAGCGCCGTCTCTACGATCTATTCGCAGATTTATCCCACATTTGTCCTGGGGTTTACACGGACCTAGCCGGTCAGCTGGAAAATAATACACAATAAAGAAATATGTCAGGGACATTTGAAGTTGGACATAGACGTCTGTGTATCAATTAAAGTTCCGTAGCTTATTGCCAGCTAGGTAGCTAACATTAGCAGGCCTAGCTGTGTAATGTAAACAAATGAGATGTGAGTGTTAGCACGCTGGCTTCAGGAGCACATGAAGCAGCGAGCCGCCTCACTGCTGCTTCACTCAGAGTCCAGCTGTCTGCTCGATGTGGAGGTGCGACAGCAACAGCACAACTTTATCTTCTCATAAGGAATCTGTAACTTACATGTTCATATGCTCACAACACACTGTTCACACTGACCAGTTGTTCTTTTCGTTATGATATTCCAGCACGGTTTGTACAACTTGCACCATCTGTTGTAAAATGAAACTACAGCCTAAACTGAAACTGTGCAAAGTTACATATTTGATAAGGAAATAAAGGGTCAGAAAAATGTAGGTAATCTTCAACTCTTTGCCATTCATTCAAATCAGTTTGCATTACCAAAATGAATGGTCTTTGTTGTTTAAAGGGAAATCTGACACCCAGTCTGTGTTGACCCCCCCCAACAACAGTGTTTGCTGTTTAAAAGTCATTTGGCTTTGTTGAGTCTCTAGAAGTGTTAGCTGCCACAGATCATGGACTGTAGCCGTGGTTTAGCGGCTCAGCTTGGATTAGAACACTTAGGTCGTTAATATCCACTTCTTGGTTATTGGTAGCCTAAACTCTTACTAAAGCCTTCCAGTCAGGTTATTTTTGTTTTTCTCTCAATGAATATGCTGTTTTATTATTGATGCTAAAATATTTCCCTCTTGTTAACCAGCTGAACCAACTACTGTAATAACTAGGACTGGACGATGTGGACAAACTCAAATATCACAATATTTTTGACCAAATACCTTGATGTCAATATTGTGGGAATGACTATTGGTGCTATCACAAAATATGCACACAATTACAGTTTTGATAAATTATCATCAATAATGTAGATATAATTACTAGGTGGCAAAAGGCAAATAATAGAACAGCTAGCTAACATTCTGGTAAATTCAGAAAATTACACCACTTTACTGTAATGCAGCCTTTAAAACCAGGAAAAGACAACATTTTGGCAATATGAAAATTGAAGGCAATATCTAGTCTCATATCACGATAAGGATATGATATTGATATGTTGCCTACGGGTGGGCGATTTGGACCTAAAATAATATCACAATATTTCAGGGTATTTCTACGATAACGATACTCTTGACGATTTGGTATAAATACTGAACAATATTTTATTATTAATGTCAAAAACATACAATTGCAACAAAATAATTTTATGCCAGCATAAATCTAACAATTTGCCTTCAAATATTCAATGAAAACTAAGCAAAAATTATCTTTCAGTTTTATGTATAGATATATACATATATACACACACACACAAAGCTTATACTGTTGCTGTGGTAATTGACGTCCAAACAGTACTCAAATGTTGCGTTCCAGCTTCACCCAGTGGGCCTGGCTGTGTTGCGTTTCCGGCTGCAATGTAGCCGCCAGAGCTGATCGCAGCTTTCCTAGACAATGCTTGGGATTCCACTAGACATGCCGCAGTGTGTTTTTTTTTTTGATGGAAACCGCAGATTGAGCTGGATAGGAAATTAGGCACAGGAACAGCATAGAGCATACGACTGTAAAAACAGACAAAAAAAGAAACCATTGAACTACATAGCCTACTTAACCATGATAGAAGCACAAAAAGCAAGAAAAAATGACTAACTCAACAACTTCTGAAATGCTCCCAGTTGGGTATAAAGCTGTGTGGAAGAAAGCACAAAACTGTGTCGCAGACGCAACGTCATAGAGCTGTGTCCGATGGAATTAAGGCATTGCATAAGTAGAAATAATGACCAAAAGTTTGACGAAAGTATGATCACTTGTGCTGGCAATTTCCCTTTAGCCATACTTGTTCTTGATGTGCATAACAGTATGGCGTCATTATGTCAACAAGTTGGAATATTTCCATTTCCACGATATGAATTTATTTTAATCATATTAAAAATTATACCGGTCTTATTATGAACAATACGATATGGCACTCCCCTAATGTTGCCTACGTTCAACACTTGAAGCTTCCAACTATCACAAGCCTACGTTATCTGATTAATTTACTTAATAAAGATTAAGCTAAACATGACAATTAACTTAGGTCTTTGTTGTTAATTGATAACCAATAAACAATTTGTATAGATGCAATAAAAAATTGACTTTGGGCAAGATATTTAGTGTGTCCACTGACACAAGAAGGGCTTGTTCAAAGACAGATGATCCCACAGGGCCATTTTGTCCAGAAAACAAACTAGATTTTATTAAACTAGAAAGCCAACCTAGAAATAGAAGAAAGGGAAGGAGTTATTTTTTGTTTGGATTTTTCATATTTTTCTTGTTGATCATGTTAGAGGTGTTTTCACACATGGGCCTAATTACAGATGAAACTACAAAGGCAGTTCATCTTCTGACACCTTGGCAGCTAAATGAATCTAGAAACCAATGGTACTGTACTGTCTGATAAATATGAGCTAGGATAAATACCAATCCATGATGCCCTAATGCAGACTAATCCATTCATTAGACGATGCCCTGTATAGCCTGTCTGCTGGACTGGAACATTTTGGAAAATTTGTTGCAACAAAGCTCCCATTAAATTTGTCCTTAAATTTTGAGAGTTTTATATGCATAGATTATCAACACACTGAGTTTGTCTTCCCTTCCTGACATTGAACAAACTATTACAGTAAGATACAAACATAAAATCAGTGGGTTGTTGAATACAAAATACTGTACTATATGCAAGAAAGTAAAGAAAGAAAGTAAACCAATAGGATCAATAAAACCTGATGAAATACTTTCCTTAATTTGAAGGGAGAAACAAATTAATGGCCCAACATAGTTACATTCAAACACTGGACCATTTTGAACTCTTGAGTTTATGTACAGTGCTGAACTGTGTGAGCTGCAGAGTATGTGGCTCTCATATGTGATACAGGGAGAGGCTCTGCTTAGTTGTAACTAGGTCTATATGTACCATTGTCAGCGCACACAAACCCACAGCATGGTGCAGCCCCTGAGAATAATAGGTAGGTGGCGAGACCGGTAGCGGAGACTTTGTTGCCACCAACTGTGCTTTCGAATTAACCAGCAACGGGCTGCTAAATGGAAGCAGTGTCTGGGGGGTGTGGAGTTAGTGAATTTATTGCGTTTGGGGACTTTCTTAGTACATTATGGGGGAAAAAACTAAAGCCTGATCCATATCTGATTTGATATTTACACCAACAGGCTTCATACAGCGATGGAACAAATCTGGAAAAGTCATGGAATTTCAAAATTGCATTTTTCATGGAAAAGTTAAAGAAAAAAAAATAGAAATCAGTAAAGATTTTGGAAAAGTAATGGAAAATATAGAAAAATATTTTTATATATTTGTAACACTGTTTGATTAGCCTGGGAACCAGATGAATCTGCGAGCTCATATTTCATTTGCTCTGGCAGAAACGTCTGGCCCATAACCCATTCAAACTGAGTTCTCTGCCTATTTATCGGGATAACCAATGACAAGCATTTATCTAGTAAGAGGCGGGTTTAATACGATGACTGACAGAGACAAGCACCGTTCAGGTATTTTTATAAATATCCAATATGGCAGCTCCCGTTCCCCGGCTGGCTAAAGCGGCAGTATTAAACAGACTGGACGGTAAATTTTCTCTAAAAGAAGAACAAACAACTGCACTTAAACTTTATGTTGATAAGAAATATGTGTTTGCTGAACTTGTCTCCCTCCGTTGATAACGCCCCTTTGAAATCAAAAATGAATTGAGAGGTTCCAGACTAATACGCATTTGCGAATCAGTCTGGTAATGCCAGGTTACTGTTTGATGATTATCCGTTTTAAACATGAAGTGTTGCAAATGTTAGATGTGACAAACAATCACTGGTGCGACATCATACCTGAGTCACACCTGGGCTGGAGAAATACAGAGTCTTCAACAAACCTGTGCTTCTGCAGACAGATATGATGAGCTATTTTAGTCATTATGTTTTTTCTTTTGGATTTATGCTTGAGTTATTGGTTATGAATTGTGTTGACCTCTCTCTCTCTCTCTCTCTCTCTCTCGCTCTCTCTCTCTCTCTCTCTCTCTCTCTCTCTCTCTCTCTCTCTCTCTCTCTCTCTCTTTCTCATGTGGCCATTTTCTTTTTTCTCTAGCTCCACCCATAAAATAGACAGCCCAGTGAAAATGCTACTTGCAGAACAAAGAATATATTTTATTTTTTTGCCTCCATCTGTACAGCGTTGTGAACTGCCTTTATTAAGAACACAATTAAATTATGTTGAATGAGACGTAACTCTGATAGTAACAGATGAATGAAGCCCAAAACCATCAACTACATTATATAATGATTAGGGGTGTAAATCACAAGTTTCATCACGATACAGTACTAACTGTTTAGGAAAGAGGTGCACTTGGATGGAAATAGTGACAGACGTGCCATGAACATTTCAAAATAAAGGCATATCATAAAAATTATGATATGGATCGATGTTTTTACTTTGCATCCATGGTATTGGGTCGTTGATCATTTAATCGATCCAGATTGATGGTTCATTACACCCCTAATAATTACCCCAAAAATGTGCTCGCAACTATTAAATATTTAAAACGTGAATAGATAAAATACATTTATACTCGTGTTTATACTTGGACCAGTTCAGCTAAAATAGCGGAGGCAAATACATGATGCGGATGAGGTGCTCGTCCAGCAGACATCGAGCAGACGGAGACAGATTGAGACAGTGTTTTTTTTTTTAAAACAATCTTACTGTTAATTTAATTATAGTATGCAAAACATGCTGTATTACTTATATTAGGTTTTGGTTTAGAACAATAGCGCAACATATTTTTCCAGCACATGTATGCAAATTTATATTCAAACTGTTTTTTAATCATTGATATAAATGGGTGGACAAAATAACAGAAACACCTCTCTGTATAATTCAATACAGTTCAACAGCACTACCTACTACATCCTCCAAAACAATCATAAAGTTGAATCAGCACCTCTAAAACTAAAAACTGGACATTATAACATTCATGAAGGGAGGATTTATTTCAAGACTGTTGTTTTAGACTGCATTAGTTTTAGCTAGGTGTACCTAATAAACTGGACACTGAGTGTATGTGTGACATTTAGAGGAATGGGTAGGCCTAGCTGTGTGAAACAAAGAGCTCACTGACCACACTGTGATGCACTGGACTGCAAACAGAGGCATGGCCTGTTTTACGTTGTGTATTATGTGCATGTGATGGTGTGACAGTCTGACTTCATGATTGAACCATGGGGCTCTATTAAGTCCTAGACTTTCATTTCGGAGTCCAGTTCTTAGGCCTGATACAGCTGACATTTGGATTAAACCTGGTGAAAAATGAAACGGTTAGGATAAAAGTGAAGCAAATTAGAGTTGCATTGAACATTGCTTTACTGTTAATCATCACAAAATAATAACTGATTTGTTTTTACATCAGCCACACTTTTACCATCATTTTACAACAGTGTATTTCTGATCAAACAAAACATGAAAAACTTTCTTTTTAGACAATTTGTAATGTAATCTTTAGATTTATCAACAATAAAAATATTGAAAAGTTGCAGCCCAACTTTTGTTTACTGTGCCTGATGATACCGTAATGTTCAAACATATCTTTGCTTCCTTTGTTACTAACAGTTTTGCGAGGCTTGCTGATTTTATGAAAAACTTTTATTGTGGCTTAAAATTAGGATATTTGTGAGACCTAGTTTTGATGAACTGAGTTGAGTTTCATTGATGGTGATCAAAAAACTGAAAAGTAAAAGCGAGTGGAAATAATGAGGCAATGAAAACAGTACTTTTGTCAAAGGAGAGAAAGTGGGGATTATGACATAACTGTTGCACTGATGGAAATTAGTGCTGTGAATGTACATTACACTGAATCTATCAGGACTGCAAGTAAACATGAAGGAAGTGTAAAACAGTTGAAATTAGAAGTAGAGGCTTGTCTCTCTCCTCTCTATGTGAGAATTTATGGTAGTGTAGTTTCTCTTTGTATCATCACTTTTTATGGGGGTTTCACTATCTATTCTGCAAGTATTGGTTCCTTTCATTAACACTACAGTGTTACCTATTAATTACTTTGACTGTGGTGGCCCATTTCTTCAGCCACTGTTTCATAATAAACAGAAATTATGCAAAACACTGTTCCTTCAACATGATGCGTCAGGGACGGCCGCTCGGTGTGAGAGGATCACCTTGTGGGACCCCTCCCTGGCACTGGCTGGCTGTCGCCAGGCTCATTTCCCCAGTGGCAGTGTGCAACTACCAGCTATAAATCGGCTTGGAAAGGCCCGGGGTGAAGGTGTCTTGTAGCTCCGGCCGTGAGCTTTACAACAAACCTCGCCACGTCCCGGGGCTGTTGACTTAGTACTCGCTGCACCCTCTCTACCTGCGGGGAGGCAGGGGCCCCCCGCTCAACTGTCAACCGTTAGCCTTGACCGTGTTGCATCGCTAAGACGGGGACTAGCTCAAAAGGCGTCAGGGGACTGTGGCAATGTCTGCAACACCCCTGACCCGTCTTGAAACACGGACCCTGTCTCGTTTACCATGCCTGTGGATGTAACTTTTTTGCCGTGTCATCACCATTCATATCTTTTATGAAAAGTTTTAAGTTTGAATTCTGAGAATAAACTTCAATTACATGTTTCACATGTGGCCCGAATCCTTTTCTGTACATATCTATAAAACCAATGTGTTCTAGAGCACAACATTCTTTACAAGAGCACAACGTTCTTCATAGATCTCTTAATTTTGCTCTCAAAGCACACATTTAACTTTTAACAAAATTTTCTAAAAGGGTCCGAATTGCCTCTACTGTATTGTAATACCGTGAGCTGAAATGTGTCATCTTTTCTTGTGTTTTTCTTCAGCTTCCCATTAAAGTTGGACACCAGAACACCCACACCAAAGTCAGCACAGAGCACAACAAGGAATGTCTGATCAACATCTCTAAGTATAAGTTCTCCCTCGTCATCAGCGGCCTCACCAATATCCTCAAAAATGTCAACAACATGGTGAGTGGGGTTCTTCCTCTTGTGTATGATAAGAGGGCAGAGGACACTGGTGAAAGGGTTATTGGTTTCTGTAATCGTTCCTCCTCTTCATACTAGCAGTGAAGCGATACCTTCCTATCTCTAGCAGTCACATACAGACTGCTATGACACTTTGCCAGCAAGTACATCTGCTTTGTAGGGAGAAGTTGTCAGAGGACATCGTCATAATTCAACTGAGCAACGTTTAATAATAATATTTTTTAGACATCCAAAATTGGAATTTTGATAAATGGGTTGCTTTTATTTTCTATTTCAAGTGGCTTGTCACATATTATGTAACTGGTCAATGGCTCTGTTTTTTCCTTAGTGCTTGCCATAATTTGACTGTATCAATAAGAAAAAAATTGTGCAATAAACCTGAGTATTAAAATATATTCACTTACCTTTTAAGAACAGACTGCTCCTCCTGTAAGGATCACCTGTGTTTCTCCTCTGCTGCTGTCAATGTCATCTCAAAATATTTATAAGCCTAAATATTGAGCCCTACATCTGGCTTTCTATTGGTTAGTACAAAAAATTCAAACAGATGCTACTGATTCACAATAGAACAATATTTTGTTATTATTGCTGCTTTGAGGTCTCCAGATACTACAGTCAGTTTAGTATTCCCTGCTACAAGACAGAAATTATAGTGGACTTTTTTGGATTATACTCAATGGATAGTCAAAATAATAGTCCACAGTGGAAAACTATTACTTGTAGTTTCTGATGAGACATTGTCAGTGACTACCTGAAATGAATTACTATCATAATTGGATACTAATTACAATATTATTAGATTAGGATTGGCCTAGAGGGGAGTATTTCTCAAAAAAATGCGAGAAAAGTTATGAAAAAACAAGTTTGTTACCTAAATGTTACCTAAAACTGAGGCCCTTTTCAAGGGTTTATTTCTGCACTATATATAGGTACATATAGCATATATGCAGCTGCCATTACATCTGTCGTTATGGAGCTCATAAGTAAATTCAATTACATGTTTATTACTGAGGTCAATGTTAATTGTGGTGTTGTACTGGACTGCATTATATTTAAAAGGTGTTTTTCTGTTTTGGCCTTTACATACATGACGGCTCAGAATATTAGAAACGCTTCTGAAGAGTGATTCTGAGAGTGTTGAATATAAAATGTTGTTTAAGTTTCGGTACAAAGATAGAAAAAAACCCTAACCCTAAAACTAATTGCTCCACTCCCTCATCCCTGACTTACAAGCATAAATTGTATTTATTTTTGCTTTTTAAATGTGTTAAGGCTGTTGATAATTTGTTGCATTCTAAAATGAGAAAATAGGAGCACATATCTAGAAACAACTTTGACAGTGTAATGAGGTCAATGTGGCTCATGAAGTGACCTAATCATTAATGTGATACTGATGGCCTAATGTCTAAATGCTGAGTGAATTGTGTTCTGACTGTGATTGTCTTCACAGCGGATATTTGGAGAAGCTTCTGAGAAGAACCTCTACCTCTCCCAGCTCATCATCCTGGACACCCTGGAGAAGTGCCTGGCTGGGGTGAGTCTTCCCCTCTGAACACCCTGCTGTCTTCATCTATAGAAAGATCTTAGAAATGATCTGATCTTGTCTCTTTGAAGACCAGTGATCCACGCCTTAATGACAAGCCATTGCGTTGGGAGTAGGCTGTTACCTCCCATACTATATGCATTACTATGAAATCAAACTCTGAAATGATTTGGTGCCTCTGCTGCTGTGTTTGTGCTAAACGAGACACAAACCTCTGTTGATGTACTTATCCTTCATCAATCACGCTCTCCTCATTACTGGTAGGTTCCTCTGTGAACCAGCAGGAACCGATTACATTTGCAGGCATATGGTGAGAGGCTAGCATCCGATGGGAACTGCTCTCAGCTTCCTGTACAGGTTTTTGTCATTAGTGTTTAGTCAGATGGAAGCCAGGCACCATCCTGTCTTTTGGGGTTGTGATTCTGAATTGGAATAGGTTTCTAAATTCATAAGAAATGGGATTTGTTAAGAAGGCTTCTTTACAATACAGCTGATGGTCCTATTGCTTTTCCATTTATGTGGTATGTCCAAACATTGTTCCATTCTGTGTGGATATTATTACAATAATCCAAATGATGTTCAAAGCATCATTTGTGTTCCACCGTCATAACTG
Source organism: Lateolabrax maculatus (assembly GCA_031216445.1). Lineage (NCBI taxonomy): Eukaryota > Metazoa > Chordata > Actinopteri > Acropomatiformes > Lateolabracidae > Lateolabrax > Lateolabrax maculatus. The sequence goes on along the minus strand of CM062202.1, from coordinate 28,101,751 downwards.
GCATTACATATGTATACATTACACACATACACACACACACACACATATATGTATATACAGGGCTTGACATTAACTTTATTGCTCACCAGTCCATGGTTTTCCAAAGCCACAAGCCACTCAGCATTTTCACTAGCCACAATTGTGTTGTTGCGAAATTATTATATTATTATTATTATTTGATTGAAGTTGACACACACACACACACTTACAACCCAGTGCCCCCTCTTTTCAAGTAACGTATGAAATGCATAGGAATATTGTTTTGTCACTGAGGATCAGTGAACACGAAGTTGTGTAATTCTGCTGTACTCAATCACAAAACAAAACTGTAACTGTACTAAAACTGTATTTTATATTAGTATGATTTGACAAAAGAATTGTATGTGGATTGGTTTAGCCCAGCCGACACCTGATCCATTCATTTAGGTCAGTAATGTTGTTGTAGATATTGTTAGAAAACCTTGACAAAGAGTGCTTTTCATTATGCTAACATGTCTCCTCACTTCCCTCTCTCACATCTATTCCTCGAATCTTAGCTCCTCCCAGCTAGGATGTGAGGGAGAGATGCGAGGATTAGACACAAGGTGCTTGAGGTGCATTTAAGGGATTTGAAGATCTTCCATGATGGCGGAGGGGGAACAATTTCCGGTTCATGGGAGTAGAGAGGACGCAAGGAAGCATAAGTCAGCGTAATGAAAAGCACCCATAGTGTGGTAGTCATAGTTGCTTCAATGGGCCATTCAGTAATAAATCTGCCGCCATGTTTTGACCTGTTGCTGTGGCTGTCGACCTCCAGCCGCTCCTCAGTTTCAACATGGAGGATCAAATCAGTGAAACAGACTATGGCCTTGTTCCTGACTGTCTTCCGCCTCCCTCCTCAGCAATCCAAGGACTGCTTGCGTCTGGATGAGACCATGCTAGTCAAACAGCTGCTGCCAGAAATCTGCCATTTCATCCATACGTACCGCGAAGGCCACCAGCACGCCGCTGAGCTCCGGGCCTCAGCCTCAGCTGTCCTCTTCTCTCTGAGCTGCAACAATTTCAATGCTGTCTTCAGCCGCATCTCCACCAGGTACTTTTGAGCGAGGCTTCAAAGTCCCAGCTGTCTCTGTGAAGAGAACAACTGAGCACATTTTACTTTGCATTTTTAGGTTTTATGCATTTGCATATCAGAATATATCTTTTTACATCATAATAATGATTTCAACCATCTGGTCCAGCCCTACTGGAAGTACATGTTCGTGCTAAGCAAGGTGATGCTGGAAAGAAGTTTTAAAACTAAAAAAGTATTTTCATATTGTGTGTGAATTGGTGTGTGCTTTTGTGTGTCTCCTCAGGCTGCAAGAGCTGACAGTATGCTCCGAGGACAATGTAGATGTTCATGACATAGAGCTGATGCAGTACATCAATGTGGACTGCTCAAAGCTGAAGAGGCTGCTACAAGGTTAGCTTCTGATGGTATTACAGGTTTACATTATCAGGCACAAAACTTCTCACACATGGTGGTTTCAGTTCTAAATTATAGGTTGTCACACATTTCATGTAAGTAACTTATTTTCTGAGAGCTGGTCTCTGGGGGTAGGCCCCTGAGAATTCTAAAATATTGTAATAATGCCTGGGTAAAGACACCCAGGCATTGTTGGGGCTGGGTGAAGATACACGTGAAAGCCAGAAATGATGAAGAAATTGAGACAGAGTTTGAACCAGTGTTTGTGATGCATATGTTGATTCTATTGTGTTTGCTGTAATGCTGTTTATTTTCTCCCAGAAACTGTGCTGAAGTTTAGAGCACTGAAGAAGCCTGCCCAGCTAGCAGTCATCAACAGCTTAGAGAAGGTACTTCTTGTACCGACCTGTTTTTACCCCAAACTATAATACTTTACATTTGAATGGCGCTTATACAACTTTGACTCTTGTGTAGTAGTGTACAGTCACAAAAGGCTCAGTGATTTATATGCACTATACTAATGAACAGCTGAAATGTCAGCAATAATTGAGTAGTGATTAACACTTGTTTGAAGACTAAGTGCTGTCTGTCGGATAGTTGTGTGGATAGTTCAGCTGTGTACAGATTCTTAGTATACTTGTACTGTTCTCTCTCTACAGGCATTTTGGAACTGGGTGGAAAATTACCCAGATGAGTTCACCATGCTATACCAGCGACCACAGGCAGATATGGCAGGTATGAATGGATTTAGTCTAACTAAGATTTGATGGATTTCTTCTGTGCATCGTCAAATCTCACATTCTGCCCATGATTTGATTTGACGTGATTCAATTTGTTTTTTCAAATAGTATAAGAGCTCTGCCGATACAAAAAGCAACATTTGGTATCATCCAGGATGTGTAACTTTTGTTTATTGTCTACATCAGTGGTGTAATGTCATCCACGCGACCAAAAGCTTTTTTTTCCGTGGCTGATAATAAAGTGATGACAATGATTCTGTTACAGATACTAACTACCTGTGACTTCAAACTTGGTTGAAGTAATAATCCATCACAGTTGAATTTATGCTCGGTCTTATTTTTAACACAACTGATGTATAGATTGTGATATATATCAAATATCACAATTGATATTGTCTTGTGAAATATAGGCGTTATAACACAGAAACACTGTTTGGTAGCTGCACAGGTTTCTGATTTGTTAATGGCATGTTTTCTGATGTTTAATGTGAGTGTGGTAATGATCTTTTGAATCCTCCACAGGATAGCCTTTGAAAGTGAAGTTGCTATCATTAACTGTGTGCATGTGTGTGTTGGTGTGTGTTCAGAAGCTGCAGAGAAGTTGTTTGACCTGGTGGACAGCTTTGCAGAGAGCGCCAAGAGGAAGGCAGCTGTTTGGCCACTGCAGATCATCCTCCTCATTCTCTGTCCTGAGATCACACACACCATCTCCAAAGACACAGTGGAGGACAGCAAGGCCAACAAGGTGGGAGGAAGTAACACACACACACATGCAGAACAGAGGACTTACTCCAGCACTCACACACACTTTCCTGTCTTGTGTCTGCAGAAACTGTTTCTGGACAGTTTGCGGAAAGCTTTAGCAGGCCAGGGCGGCAGTAAGCAGCTGATGGAGAGTGCTGCCATTGCCTGCGTCAAACTGTGTAAAGCCTCCACTTATATCAACTGGGAGGATCACTCAACCATTTTCCTCCTGGTGCAGTCCATCGTCATGGATCTCAAGGTCTGACAAGTTACTGAAAATGAAATGGACTTCTCTCTTCATGCTGTGTTTTCTTTTTCAGTGTTACTTCTTTGTATCTGTTTTGGTCATAGGAGCTAGAAAATTCAATTATTTGACATTGAAAAAAGTTTAAAAAACATGCAACAGAGAGGAGTGGGGGAACAACGACAATGACTGTGGGAGGCGTGTTCTCGTGTCTAAGTAGTGTTTGGCACGTGGCCCCACACATTTATGGTCCTTAGAGAGAGTCTCTGTGTGGGTACCTGTGTTGTAACGTTAGCGTGAGTGGCTCTGTGGTGTGTAGACATGCTTTTTATTGTGGTTACTGTTCGTCAGCCCTAAATATCAGCCCAGTTCAGATTTTTTTTAAAATAAATTTCCGGATTTAGACAGGTCCTAACCAGTCAATTCTATCTCAGCAACGGCCTGCAACATTTATATATTTGGTCAAAAATGTCAATATTAACATCAGCATTGATGTGTTTCATTACAGTATCAGTCATATAATTTACAGCTCAATAAAAAACATGTTTAAGTGCGCAGTACCTATTTAAGCTAGAAGGAAAAAGACAGAACTAAAACTGACAGAGCAGAAACACAGAATAAATGTGGATGTTTCTAGTTTCTAGTGTAGTACTAGATTTTTCAGGCCAGTCAGATATCAATATATGAGATACGATACGATACGATATATCTGTCAACATTTATTTCTGTACCTAAGCAGACAACATAAAGAAATTGTTTGATAAGGAACGCTTAAATTAATTTTTTTAAGTATTGTGATCAACATATGAGCGGGACCTCTTACAGTGTAAAGATGCTCTCTGGTGGAGAAAGTATCTGATGGAGACACTGTTAGTTAATTACCTCACACATATCTTTGACATTTTCCTTCTGTCCTTCAGTCTCTTGTCACTTATTAGCCAACATATCAGCTGGTACTGATACCAATACATCTGTGTTGAGCTGATATCTGGTGTTACACTAGTTTTGAATATCACTAATACGGCTAGTTCATTGCTGCATGCATGTTTTCAGTCTACAGATGATCTGAACACATGCTCTTTGGGTTTGGGGAGTCCCATAAGGTCAAACATAAGGTTCTCTCCCTCTCCCCACCCTAATAATTTTTATAATGTCCCAGAGTTTGCTCATTCCACACTTGCTGAAAAAATTTGGACATAGAAAACGTGATTGTTTTTACCACCACTTAACAGTCCTTTCTCCGATAAATGATCAATTATTTCTCTCAGTTGTAATTAGCTGCAATAATTCAGCTGAATGTATAAATGACCACCAGTTATTCTGCTCTACGAGCAAGCATATTGTGACAGGTGTGGGGTATATCTCACCAGAAATGTGCTTTTTAATGACCTGGAGTGACCTGTGACCCTCCTTGTTCCACCAGGCTCTGCTGTTCAACCCGGCCAAACCCTTCTGGAGGGGTACGGGCAGCCAGAATGCTGACGTGGAACTCATGATGGACTGCTTTGTCTCCTGTTTCCGCATCAATCCTCACAACAACCAGCACTTTAAGGTGGACTGAAAAGAGTGGTGTCCATTTATTGTTTGTAACGTTTCCCTACTTAACAACATGGAAGAGATACATAATGTCAGTAGCTCTAGCTAATCCTCATGAGTGTTTCATCTTTGTCCTTCAGGTCTGTTTGGCCGCCTCCTCCCCCTCCACCTTTCACTTTGTCCTGGTCAACTCCTTGCACAGAATAATTACCAATGTAAGTCTGCAGAGCTTCTTCACACATTAGTGCTGATACAATAGTTGTATTTGTTACTTCATTTGTCACATCTCGTCCTGTGTTGTCTACTTTCAGTCCCATCTGGACTGGTGGCCTAAGATCGATGCAGTGTACTGCTACTCCGGAGAGCTTCGCTTTATGTTCTCAGACACCCTCAGCCGGGTGATCCAAGGGGTCGGCACCCACCCTCCAATACGCATGACACCGGTGAGAGGACAGCAACATGTTACATTAATTTATTGTATTAAACATGCCACTGTCACTGTAAAGTTGGAGACTGAGGGGTTATGAACAAGTAAACTAGTTTAATTTCTTATTCTGAAAATGTGTAATATAGATAAAAGAAAGTATCTGCAAATTGTACTTTAAAATGTTTTCTTCTTTATGATGTTAAAACACATTGAAGGATAATTCGAGTTTATTGTTTGTATTAATAATAATAATGCATTTACAGATTAATTGTTGAGTTCAAGGAACACACGGACATACCTACAATGAAGTCCAGCAACAAACATGAGCAGTTAGATGATGGACAAGTTGGAACAAACCAACAGTTTATTTAGATGATCTAAACCAATTTAAGTGGATGACTGAGAGAGGACTAATCACCCCTCATTGCGCAGACAAACTGCACCCAGAGTAGTTCAAAGTTGACCCAGGAATTTGGCGTGTAAACTGTGTTGGATGATCAATACATAGAAATGTGTTTGAGTGACAGAATGACATATAGCTGGCAGCCTGCTTTGGCGGAATGATTGATTGTCACAGATTAAAATTTGAACTGTATAAAAAGTAGTGTTTCTAAGTGTGTGAGTGTACCGCTGTCGCAAAGACAACCAGGTCACTTTTAGTTCAAGCATCTGTCTGCTAATCTACTGTTTGATCGTAACAGAATATAGTAACTTTCACCAATGCTCATGTTCGAAAGGCCACAGCAAAAAAACATGTCCTTTGTTTAGATTATCAAACGGACATTGGACCATATATGTTTGTTTCTGGCTGCTAGCATTAGCTACATGGCTAATTCTACCGCTAGCAGCCTGCTACTGTCCAAAGCAAAAAACAACCGTAAGAATCCCAGTTTAAAGTAAAAACCCTGATCTCAGTGCTGTCATAAAGGCAGAGTAAAACTGGTAGTATTACTAAGTAGGGAAGGTTGTGTTACTTACTGATCAAGTAAAAATAATACCTTGTGTCGTAAATCGAGCCTTAATTCAAAAAAGGAAAGATTTAAAAAGAAAAATCGTGCCTGGTGGCTGACAGTGAAAGCAAGGTTTATCAGGAACCAAAGTAAACACAGATGGTGTCATTATTCTATAGCCTTTACACTGCGCAATCAACATTTACTTCATAGTGATAAGTTAAAGCAAAAAGTTGTATATTTCCCCTTTGAAAATGGATCGGTCACACCTGACGATACATGATCCTCTGAGGTCACTTAGGGCATCATCAAGCCAAATACCAGGTCCAGGGGATCCACTCAGTGCATCCCTAGTTCCCAGATATCGGCAATTAACATGGTGACTGCAGTGTTACTGTTACTAAGAGGAATTATGACTACAGCTATATAAATAAAATTCATGTTTTAAGAGATTGGAATTGTCCTTGTAGTTATTCCTTCAGGTATTTAGTATGTATGTATGTATGTTTTTATTATAATGCAATAACAGCATACATCAGGCTTTGATACACACACAGTACTTTGTAGTAGATCAGTTCAGTGTTTGTTTGGCTCTGCACATGACATATTCTCTGAATGCAGTAACGCTGTTTGAAAGCAGTGTGCCTGAATCTAACCACTCCTCCGTTGTCTCCTGACCTCCCACAGAGTCTGACATTCAAAGGGAAGATGACCACCAGCCTTAAGTTCAAAGAGAAAGCCACAGATTTGGACACTCGAAGTTACAAGTGCCTCCTTCTCGCTCTGGTCAAACTCATCCACGCTGACCCCAAACTCATGTTGCATGTGAGTCTGCCACATTGTCTTATACATTTCTACATTTGCTACTTTTTGTACACACAGACTCTGATGCACACTCTTTACAGGGTTTCCACCAGAAAAGTTGTTAGGCCCGGTGGCAAGTATCTCACACAAATACATGTGTTGTATATACTGTATATAGCTAATATAATCCATTTTTACATAATATTAATATTACTCTTGTGTACTGTCCAGATATTTGGACACTATTAGTATTAGTATAGTATTTTGATGCTTTAGCAACATTGTTTTTGAAACTTTCATGCCAATGACCATTGAATTGAAAGATAATTAATTACATATGTACAGTATACAGCAGTGTGATTGGTCAGTGAGCCCAGTCCCTGAACACACGTTCAGAACGCTCTCATGGCTCCCGTGCACACCCTGAACGAGAAAGACTTGGGAAAAGTTGGTAGGTTGGTAAAAAAAAAAAAATGTGACGGTCTACTGGCCACACTGATCATAAAAAACAACTATAGCAGTCTTCTGCTTAAAGTAACGTTAAACTCTTGTTCTAACTGTGTTACCGGGGACGGAGTGCTCAGCAGCTGTGCTCTGTCGACCCAAGGCCTAGCTAACTTGACTCAGTGGTGCCCAGAATGTTAACAGTCTCTTCCGTATTGACATCACCTCCAGTATTTGGCTGTCTGGAAAATCTGTCTATGGTTTTTTGGCTTTCAATTTTCTTCTTGACATTATCCCTAAATGTCACAAAGGAAGTGTGGAACAGCATTTTTTTATGACTTGAATGACTAAAAACTTTATTGAACTTGAACTTTCTCCTAATTGTTTTTGTGTGTGTGTTGTTGTGTGTTAGAACCCAGTGAAGCAAGCTCCAGATATGCAGAGCAGCACAGCAGAACTCATCACTGGCCTGGTGCAGCTAGTGCCTCTAACCAACACCACCCAGCTCTCACAAGAAGCCATGGAGGTCAGAGACCAAACTTGCTTCTCTAAATGCACGACTAATGCTTCTCATGTTTATAGAATTCTCACTTGAAAAAGAGTTTTTTCGTTATCTCAAACTTATTTGTTCTGCCCTGACAAATCATATTTTCAATAAACATTGGGGACATTAAGTACATATTTGTACTATTCAGACATAAAAGGGGAACTCCAAAAACATAGTATTGCGCTTCAATTAAGTCAGGGGACTCACAGGAGACCAAAAAAAAAAAAAGAAAAGAAAAGAGATTGGTAAAAATTGAAGGCACAGAGGCCGACATATCCTGACTTTTCTTTCAACACTTCCTGCAGATGTTTCAATTTAAAAGCCAATCAGGAATGGGAGGAATTATGCCCCTTAAAATTGCTGGAATGTTTCAAATGTGAAACATCTGCAGGAAGTTTTAAGTTGCATTCGCCGTTTGGTTTCATTGAGCTAAACAGTGTTTCCAAAACAACGAAATGGAGGCAACTGGAAATGTGATTGGTGAGTATAACTATTGTACTGATGGAATTAGAGCTGTGGAAATGTACATTATAATGAATGCATCAAGACTACAGGTAAATATGGAGGAAGTGTTTTTATTTACAGCAAGTAGCAAATGAAAACAGGAGCAGATCAGGAAACAGTGAGACTTCTTACCAAAAATTGATGAAATATACTTAAGAAAAATCTGAATAAATTAAAAAACTGAAGGTCTCTAATATAAATAAAGACCAGATTCTCTCTGCAGTTGAGGTAGATAACTGTATACTTAATCTATGTATCTTAGACATTACATAGATAGAGTTTATGTGAAACTTTCTTACCGTAAAACCTGCACTAACCACAAAGCATTGTTTCTGTCTCCACCTCCTGGTTATTTCTCTACCTCTCCTGTCTGTTTCCAGGCTCTGTTAGTTTTGCACCAGCCAGAGACCATAGAGCTGTGGAATCCTGATGCCCCCATAGAGACATTCTGGGACATCAGGTACTCAACAATCCTCTCATCTTTCTATAAAGAAGGGGGGGGGTCTAATGCCTGGCTTTAATCCAGAGTAGTACCCATGGAGCCACAGTTGTCTGCTTCGGCTCAACAATGATGTGCTAGTTTGGGTGACACAGTAGCATTGCAGCATCTTCAGACCCCTTTGCATTTTTTTATATTTAGTTTTGATTACAATAAATTAGAGATATACAATATTGGTTAAAAGAGAAGTTTTTGTATTGAAGCCAGGAAGCTTCAGTGGATCCCAAAAAGTACATTGTTTATCGACCCCTCTGCCCTGTGCTGGGCTGCATGGTTTACAGCAGAGACAGTGAGGTAAACCACCGCAACTTATCTGAAAACATTGCAGGTAGTGAAACATGATATCGGAGCGGGTTTTAATTGATTCTAATATATGAAAGTATAAACTTTGTGTGAGATGTTTTACTTAACTCTGTTGGATAGGCATCACTAATATAATACCAGGACAGATGTGATTTGAGTGTTTTAAATATGATTAATGTACTGGTTAGTGTTTATGATGCATCAACACTTTACAGATGAACATTTTCATTACTTTTTTCTTATGAGCATTGAGCATTGGTCTCTATCAGCAATGGAAAGCATGAAAAAAAAGTGGTTTATGAGATTTTGTAGTAAGCTCCACCAATAAATGTCATGATTGGGCGTACATTAGTAAATGATCCTTGATATTCTAAACTTAATGTTGACGTTTACATGATGATTTCTAATTTTTTTGCTTCTTCCTTCAGTTCACAGGTGCTCTTCCTAATCTGCCGCAAACTGATTGGCCAGCAAATGGTTAATGGAACAGAAGTTCTCAAGTGGCTGAGGGAGATCCTCATCTGCAGGAACAAGTTTCTGCTCAAGAACAAGGTAGAGTCGTGTTCCTTAATTGTAGCAACAGGCTGCTTTGTTAGTTACAAAAGAGTGAGCTAAAGGCAATGACAGACAAGCCAACAGCTGAACAAATGACAAAGTCTCCCTTTGGGCCAGTAGGTGCAAATCAGTGAAAATGACACTGTTATAGGTCACTGAGCAGTGTTGTCCTCTTGGAGTCTGTTTGGCTGGCTGAGAAGCAGATTTTTGGTGAGGTTTAGGATTTGGTGTGGCACCTGTCACAGTGTGTAAACTGTATGTTTGTTCCTCTATCATTCCAGGAGTGTGCCACTATGGGTGGAGGTATCCCCATCTGCCGGCAGGCACAGACAAAGCTGGAGGTGTCTCTCTACATGTTCCTGTGGAGTCCTGACGCCGAGGCAGTGCTGGTGGCCATGTCATGTTTCCGCCACCTCTGTGAGGAGGCTGACATCCGCAGCGCCGCTGACGAGGTGCCCGTCCAGACCATCCTGCCCAACTACGCCACCTTCAGTGAACTGGCCTCTGTCAGCAACATGATGGGAACAGGTCAGTCCTGCTAGCCCTCCCTTCTTGAACCTCATAAAGTTGCTCACCTTGAATAATACAACTTAGCTTCAACACTGCACCTCACCTTCTGACATGTTGTACTTTTTTTAAATTCAGTGATTTTATCGCATTTTCATACTATAAATCGACAAACAATATACATGTCAATGGAGATTTGTCTTGTTTTGAAAATGTGTTGCTTGATCTTATAGACTTTTTAGTTGAGCTTCAAGTGGTGCACTCGATTTGTTGGAGTTTGAAATGTGTCATTATCTCCTCTAGTCAGCATTAATGAGATGGTGGTTCGTCATTGAGCAAGCAATGTAGAAAAGGCCATAGCCTCAGCTTGGTTAGTTGTTGCTTAAAAAATGATGATACCAGTACCAATACCAGTATCCTTAAAGTGGTACTGATACCAATAGATACCTTTTTTTCCTACTTCATTCTGTAACCACTGCACGAAGCATTGTCAGTTGTATCTGGGCAACTACAGTAGTGTTGCTAAATAAGGTAAAGTTAAACCTAAAAAAACTTTGCGAACCACTCAGCAGAATTTGATTCCTCTCTCTTGGTTCTGGTTTCCACAGGCCGGTCCACCTTGCAGAAGAGGGTGATGGCCTTGTTAAGGAGGATAGAGCACCCCACTTCAGGAAACATTGAGGTAACATTCACTTCAAATTCTAATGGGTTTTTACTGTTTTCTTTAAATGACTCACCTACATTGATCACTGTTAACTGCGATTGCAGAAAGCACAGAATATAAAATAGACAAACCAACAAATCCAGATGGTTGTGAGGGAAATCCCAGTAGATCAGCGGTTTCTGAAATACTCAAACCAGCCCATCTGGCAGCAACAGTCATGCAACGTTCAGAGTCACTTAGATCACCTTTCTCTCCCATTCTGATGCTTGATTTGAACTTCAGGTGAACAGGTATACCTAACAAAGTGGTCGGTGAGTGTATGTGATGTCAGGTTAGCATTTTTCATTGCTCAGTTTTCTCTCTCCTCTGTTTGTGCGCTATTGTTAATGTACAGTTTATTGTCTGTTGGTTCCACCTCAGGCATGGGAGGACACATATGCTAAATGGGACCAGGCCACCAAACAGATTCTCAACTTCCCCAAAAACAAGGCAGATGATGGGCAGGTAAGCCTGTGACAGATCGGATCTCTTCTTTGTGTGCCCTTTTTGAGTGATCGAGTTATGATCAAATGTAATATCTCAGACAGCACTGGTCTCCTTTAGGTGAAAAGGAATGTGGGATGTTTGCTCTGTGTTTTAAGACATAACACTGACTGGCCAGATCTGGTTATATAAGGCAGGAAAGTTAACAGCCAAGGCCCAGAGAAACATTAGGGCCATTGCAGATTAGAGGATTACAGATTTCTTTGATCTGTGACTAAAACCCTTGAGTCTGCATGAAATGATGTGCCCGTCAGCCAGTCAGTTCAAGCAGTTCAGATTCTGTTCTCGTCATGACCCATCCCAGATGCTATACCAAAAACTGGATGCGTGTGTATTCAGGGCACCTTGGAAGCTAGAGTTTGAGACAAGAAAAGAGCAGTATCCAATGAGAGCGCAGGGGAAACCGGCACATAGGAAGAGGGGCAGCGGGGACACTCATACACACAGAATATCATAAGAGTTCAGTTACAGCCTGTAGTGATATTACATTATCTCAATGTCAAGTTAAAATCACAACAAAAACAACAACTCCCCACTACCTGCTTGCTTTTACTATCAGACTGAGGACATTTCATATCATTTTTTATGATTTTGAACTAGAAACTTGAAACTTACAATCAATAACTGGAAGTGATGTGCAAGTGCTTGCCAAGAAACATGAGCCCAGTTGACGAGATGGTGGTGCTGTAATAAGGGCCCAAACAAGCAAATTTGGAAAAGGCCACTGCCCTCCCACCGAAGTCTGATTGACACACTAGTCCAGCTCAATGTGCTCTACAAAAAAGCCTCTTGGACCATAAATTCCGGCATGATATATTTATTTATTGTGGCAATAAAAAGTCACCCTGTGTAATGTTTACAGCACAGATCATTGACATTGGTCTGGCAATATGAGTAATTTAGTGCTGCTGAACCTCGTCCACATATGTGAAATTAAATTATATTGGTGGGATGTCAAAGTTTGAGTCTGATCCAGATCCTACCCTATCATTATCCTACTGATTATTTCAGAGATGAGCCGCTCTTTTGAACGGATCTCAGAAAGGAACTGATCCACTCCAAGAGCCATAATTCCCACCGACCGACCGACCAACCCGCATATTGCAGCTTGCGACTTTATTTTTTTTACTGGTTTTGTGAGCTTCAGGTGTGATTAAAAGTCTGAACCAATGTATTGTGGACATTGTTGGATAATACATGCACAGATGTAGTCTGTCTGGTGTTGTGCTTCTTTCAGTGTCTCTGTGTCCCCCCACAGCAGGAGTGGATCAACATGACGGGCTTCTTGTGTGCTCTGGGCGGTGTATGTCTCCAGCAGCGCAGCACCCCTGGTCCAGCCACTTACAGCCCACCTATGGGCCCTATGAGCGAGCGCAAGCCCTCCATGATCTCCATGGGCCCCTGCGATGTATCCAACCCTGTGGCCTCTGCCTCCTCCTGCTCCTCCTCAGCATCCAGCGAGACGCCTGTTGGCCGCTTCCTGGACCGGCTGCTGGCCCTGCTGGTGTGCGGCCACGACAGGGTCGGCCTCCATGTTCGCACCAACGTTAAAGACCTACTGGGGCTGGAGCTCAGCCCCGCCCTTTACCCCATGCTCTTCAACAAGCTGAGGAACAGCATCGGCAAGTTCTTTGACACACAGGGACCGGTGAGTGGAGTTATGGGAGTGCTTGTAATAATGTAACAATTCTTCAAACTCACAGTTTGGCTTGTAAGTGGGTGTAAGTACACAACTGCACAATTTCTCATTCTTTCCAAGGTCAGTTTTGGTGTTAATTGAATTTTATTATTGAATTAATATTATAAATAAGTTGTTTACTCTGATTTCTAACAGCATGTCTTTGATGAATCTCTCAACTTGCATAAAAATGCCTAAGCCTCTAAAATAAAAAGATGCTTGATGAGCCTGCTGTATTTTTGTAACATTTAGTTTTTTTTGGTGGGTGGTATTTTAAGATATGGTATGGTACTTCAGTCATGTTTCTATCTGAAATGTACTCAGCTGATCTCCTGTTTCCAGGTACCTATCAACGATACTAACACCCAGTTTGTGGAGCAGACCATAGCCATCATGAAAAACCTGTTAGATAACCACACAGAGGGCAGCTCTGAACACCTGGGACAGGCCAGCATCGAGACCATGATGCTCAACCTAGTCAGGTCAGCACTCCCTGCTCCCCAGGTGGTTTCCTTTCCTATGGCCCAGTACCAGTCTAAATGGAGTTTGCAGTACTGAATGTCACTGACCGGTCAAAAACAAGCCTGGAGACTACAACCACCTGTGTCCAGTCCTCATTCAGTCCCTGCACTGATATCAAATAGTCATTATGATCATAAGAAAAGTTAAACAATATAATTGTTAAGATTTGTGTTGTGGTGTTTGTGGTGACACCCTGTGGTGACTGGTTGGGCCTTTTACTCCCAGACTTCTGTTGGAAATGATACATTTAGACACCCCTTGTAGCTAGAACATTATATGATATCATATCATCATCTGGCCAACTGATCTGTTAGCCACAATAATAACAATAAGTTAGTCTTTGAGCTGTAGCTACCAGCAAAACTAGCCATTAGCCACCTTCATCAGTCTTCCAACATGTGCTCTCTGAGTGCATTATATTCTGACAGTTCCTGTCAATGTATAAACATATTTAAATATTGCTTGGAGACGTGAGTCCTGTCACTAATAATAATAATATAATATTTTTAACAAAATGTGAACACTTTGAATGGTACAGCAATATTTTAAAAAAGAGCCAGTGAAAAAAAAATCATTACAGTTACATATATAGTAGAACATATAACCAGGGAAAAGAAATGCAGTAACATTTTATATATAAAATATTTTTCAGATATTTTTGACTTGCAAAAGGATGACAGAACATTGAAAAAATATGGAAGCCATACACATCAGTTTGAAACACTGTATACAAGTGAAATGTATAAATAAACACTTCAAACATCAAACATTAAAGCCTGCTCAGGTTTTGAATTTAGATCCTGATCGCACTCCCACAAAATGTTTTTTGTTGCCAAAGCTTGTGGACAATTAGAAAATATGTTGAAAAGGTTGTTTGTGTTGTATTGTGACTTAAAAACAGAACATAGTGTTCTGAGGTGTATTGTCTTGTGGTCCATCCCTCAGATATGTGCGCATCCTGGGCAACGTTGTACATGCAATCCAGATCAAAACCAAGCTGTGCCAGCTGGTGGAGGTTATGATGGAGAGACGAGATGACCTGTCCTTCTGCCAGGAGATGAAGTTCAGGTCAGTGACAACAGCTCATTATTAGCCATTATCTGGATGCTTGTGGGTCAATGACAAAGCCTCGACGACTGCACACCAGCTACCTGGCCACTTTTTTACATATCAGTGTTTACTAGACCTTAAAAACTCTTAAGTAGGATACAAACATATTAATTAAAGTCCAAGGATGAGAAAGTAATGACAAATCCAAAACCTGGTATAAGGTCTTGTGTTTTCCTCTACCTGTCCTTTACATACCAATTTATTCCCCCCTTGGTCAGTTTGAAAGGTTTGACTAATGCTGTTGTCTTCCCCTGTTGTTTGTAGGAACAAGATGGTGGAGTACCTTACTGACTGGGTGATGGGAACCTCCAACCAAGCTGCTGATGATGACATTAAGTGTCTGACAAGGTAACGCTCTGTTACATGTGCTCAACTCAACTGAGGCATCCCAAGGAAATGGGAGAGCTCCCTCCTCACCATTGTCTCATTCATCTGTGTGTGTGTGTGTGTGTGATGTGCGATGTACAGGGACCTGGACCAGGCCAGTATGGAGGCCGTAGTGTCTCTCTTAGCTGGTCTTCCTCTGCAGCCAGAGGAGGGAGATGGAGTAGAGCTCATGGAGGCCAAATCTCAGCTCTTCCTCAAGTAAGAGCACCCATGCACTCAACATTAAGTTCACAATCACAGATATGACCGATAAATCGACATTCTCCAGGAGAAATGTGCTTCCCTGTAATCCCCTACCGATTACGGTAACCAGGTTTGTCCTTTAAATGGCAGTTAAGAAATCAGCTTATTTGAGAAAGACGACTGTAACCAGGTTACTTTATGCATGTAAATACATTGATTGTTGGCAGGTAGAAGTGCTGCTTCTGTTTCCAGTCCATCATTATACGGGCTTGAGAAAAACCCCTCCCTTACACCAACCTAATCACATAATAGTCATTTCACATTATACATTTGTCTATTTGCTTATTTATTTTACATACGTGTTTATATTAATCCACTGGACCTTCTCTGTGAAGAATAAGAAATACAATATTTGAAAAAAGAAACAGGTGAACTTTGTTAGAGGAAACCCTCATCATTCAGGACTTCAGGACTCATTATTCAGAGATGGTGGACAAGGGACACCATGAGGTGCTGAATTACTTTTCGAGACCTTTGGCTCATGGGTAACTTATGTTCCACACCATTTTGGTATATTGTGGAAGAGGTGGGCTGAGCGTCCAGCCTTGTAGAACTTAGCAAAAAATATGTTGGCTCCTAATGATTATGGCTTTATACTCAAGATGTGTGAGCAAAGTCTTTTGCTTTCCTTATCATGTTATGAGGGAAAACATGGAGGGGAGTACAGGGCATCCAACCTGCCCCTAAGTCCAAAGTCATGACCATCTAATAACACATTTGAACTAGATAGATAGATAGATAGATAGATAGATAGATAGATAGATAGATAGATTGATTACTTTATTCATCCCCGAAGGGAAATTAGGTCATCATAGCAGCCGGTATATTTAAATACAATAAAATACAGTACTACAATACAATACAATACAATACAATACAATAGAATAAAATTAAATGTTCCAGTATATGGAGCGGAGTGTTGTACAGGGTACACAGTGCAAGGAGACATTTAGTGCAGTTCTGTGGTGGTGACTCTGACAGAGGTAGATGAGTTGTAGAGTCTTATTGCGGTTGGGAGGAACGATTTCCTGTAGCGTTCCTTAGAGCAGCGGGGTTGAATGAATCTGTGGCTGAAGCTGCTCTAACTAGCCAAACTCCAACATGCAGTGTCTAAATACTAAATGTGTGTGTGTGTGTGTGTGTGGAGAGAGAGAGAGAAGAGAATAGGACACATTGGCTCTTGTGTGGTGGTATATTACCTGAATGGAGAAGCCTTTTTTAATAAATTAGCTGTTGTTTGTGGTGGTATGCAGGTACTTCACCTTGTTCATGAACCTACTGAATGACTGCAGTGAGGTGGAGGATGAGGGCCAAGCAGTGGGTGGACGAAAGAGGGGAATGTCCCGCCGCCTGGCCTCCCTCCGCCACTGCACCGTCCTGGCCATGTCAAACCTACTCAACGCTAACGTAGACAGTGGTCTCATGCACTCTATCGGTAAGTCAGCCACACCATTACTGGTAGCAGCATTTGAAAAATGTTGCTTTCTACGTATAAGAGCACCAGTGTTCATTTCTTTCTCCCCAGGTCTGGGTTACCACAAGGACCTGCAGACTCGAGCCACCTTCATGGAAGTGCTGACCAAGATCCTGCAGCAGGGAACAGAGTTCGACACCCTGGCTGAGACTGTTCTGGCTGACCGCTTTGAGAGGCTTGTGGAGCTGGTCACCATGATGGGAGACCAGGGAGAGCTGCCCATCGCCATGGCACTGGCTAACGTGGTTCCTGGGTCCCAGTGGGTGTGTACCTGTTTTTCATTAAGGATTGGCTTCAAACAATCTGTTGACAGTGGGCATAATACTTAGATACCTCCACTCAACATACAGTATGTGCTCAGACTTAGTTTCTAGTGAAAGTTTCTCATGAGCGTTCAGTACAGGTATGTTAGAACATACAGTGCGAGCAATATGGAATAAAAAAGTACAAAATGTTGCATGAATATATGTCAATAAAACTTTTTTTCCTGCAGTGATGTCCTATATCTGTTTGTTGTATTCCTAGGATGAGCTAGCCCGAGTCCTGGTGACGCTGTTTGACTCCCGCCACCTCCTCTACCAGCTGCTGTGGAACATGTTCTCTAAAGAGGTAGAGCTGGCCGACTCCATGCAGACTCTCTTCAGAGGAAACAGCCTGGCCAGCAAGATAATGACCTTCTGTTTCAAGGTAGGAAACACAGCAAGACTCCTTTCATGAAATAATTACAAATGTCTATGTCTGACATAAAATATCTGCTTAATAGGACATACGTATGTTATGTTGTCTTATGCCAGGTATATGGGGCAGCATACCTGCAGAAGCTACTGGAGCCTCTATTAAGGGGGGTCATCACCACGCCTGAGCACATCAGCTTTGAGGTGGACCCCACCAGGTGAGTTCCTGCATCTCTGCTCTGACAACATGTAATCATATTGGCAGACAATAAATAATCTAGGCAATATTTATTCTAAGCTTTTGTTAGTCTATTAGGCATGGGACAGTATGAGATTTTGGCAGTATGATAACATTGGCAAAAATATCACTGTAGTAGTATTAAGCACATCTAAAATGTGTTATTGTAAAATCTCAGGAAAAACTATTTTACACATATTTTTTTACCATTGAACAAAATGTATTTTATGTTTAAATAACAGAGAACATTTGGAACATTAGTAAATATTGTATGTTAAATTAACAGTACGTTATAGGGGTTAAAGTATAATTGACACTTTCAAATAAAATTAAAATAAATGCAGTCTCTTCAGTGATCTTAACCCTGCAGCTAATAATAATATCAAATAAATGCTTATCTTTTGTAAAATGGCGTGGACACATAATATTGAATTTGGATTATTTCAATGTCGATATGCACATAAACACACTCTCTCTCTCTCTCTCTCTCTCTCTCTCTCTCTCTCTCTCTCTCTCTCTCTCTCTCTCTCTCTCTCGCCACATAGCCACAGTTTGTGCCTCCAAACTAAATGCAACCTTTTGCATGGATGATTCCATTCCAGTCACAGAGTTAACCATTGAATGTTGGTGATATTAACCTAATGCAAAACACAGCAGAGCCAGCAGGTCGTTTAAAAAAAGTTACCGACATGTACATAATGCTGAAAGACTCCTCTAACTTATCGGTACCACAAATATTTCCTGTGGCATACTCGTAGATTTTTAGGTACACTGTAACATCAGACAGTACTGTCGGAGCGGTATGACAGGAAATATTATTGTTTTTGAACCGTGACTTTTTTTTTTTTATTCTGCTGTTAAACATGAACTAAACTGCTAGCCAAGCCTATTAGCCTGCATGTGCATAAAAGCCTTTTTCTGAGGGGAGGGGCTCTGGAGGCGGAACTGAAGTGCTGCGGAGGGGGAGGGACCTGGAAGTTGTAGTCTTTCAAATTCTCCAAGTCCACTCTTCTAAACTTACCTACTTCACCCTTTAAAAACATCCTGAGCATGAAGCCTTAGAATTGAAAGCCTCTCTGACAGGAGTTCGGTTGTCTCATCAGGCTGGAACAAGGTGAGAACCTGGAGGAGAACCAGAGGAACTTGCTGCAGATCACCGAGCGGTTCTTCCAAGCCATCATCGGTTCATCCAGCGAGTTCCCCCCACAGCTCCGCAGTGTCTGCCACTGTCTTTACCAGGTAGACCCCACACCCCCACCCTACTTCACCATGGCCCCCAGCTGCTCACCCAGCCTCTCTGCCCTTACCTGTGTGTGTGCAGTGTCCCTTAC
Source organism: Lateolabrax maculatus (assembly GCA_031216445.1). Taxonomy (NCBI): domain Eukaryota; kingdom Metazoa; phylum Chordata; class Actinopteri; order Acropomatiformes; family Lateolabracidae; genus Lateolabrax; species Lateolabrax maculatus. The sequence continues at coordinate 28,082,636 of CM062202.1, read as the reverse complement.
ATATTTCAAGCTCCTGCCTCTCCACTCTGAGGTCTCCTGATGCTGCTCAACTCACTGCTCTCTACATCACACGCATCAGTGCACAGCTCTACATACCTTTCACCTACATACATTCTGCTGGACCGATACGTCAAAACCTGTATGTTTGATCATTTTCATCTTCTGAAAGTTATACATGTTCACTGATTATTCTTCAAGATTTGATATGCGTCGGGGCAGAAAACCCCTGAAGCACCATGGGACACTAAACTTGTAGGTGATTCTATTTTCCTAGCTTTTGCCATCATGACAGTTAACTGACCTCACTATAGTTTGCCAGAAGCGATTTAAAAAAAAAACAAAAACATACAATATAAGCACTGGCAGCCGGATAAGCCGACAAGTATCTTTTCAAGTAATCAATCATTTGTTCTATAAAATGTTGTGTTAATATTGATAAAATGCCCATCATCATTTCCTAAATCCCTGGATAATAGATTAAAAAGTTATGTTTTGTCAGTCCAAAACCTAAAAGATACTCTGTTTACTGTAGTAGAAGACTAAGGAAACCAGCAAATATTCAAATTTGAGAAATTGGACCCAGAGAATTCTTGGCATTTTTGCCTAAATAATGACTTCAACGGTTAATCAATTATTAAATTGTTGCCTATTGATTTTCTGTTGATCTATTACTCAGCTACATGTTTCCACCCTATACAGAAATCTTATCTAGGCAGTGAGCACTGATCGCAAAAATACCAGAAACAATGAGGATACAGATAATGTAGTTTAGTATTAAGGAGTTACTCTCTCTGTTGAGTGTGGTTCAAATCTATTATATTCCATTTTAAACACAGTAAGTGTGTTTGACCATGTAACCCAGATTGTATCCATATATAAGTACTGAGTTACAAATCCTTTATCTGGTTGAAGGATGTCAGTTTAATGGCAAAACAGTCATTTCAATCACCATTTCTGCCCTACAGCTGTTTACTAATACATACACTACAATAACTGTAACCAAGTGATGTAATGATCTCACACATGAATATTGTACTATATATCTGAACATAATGGCCTCCCAGATTGTTGACTGTGTACACTGCCGTCTAAATAAAGACATTGATGTCATTGACATCAACTTAGATATTTGACAGGCAAAAAAAAAAAAAAATCCTTAGTCACAGAACTCTCTGAAATATGAAAGTAGTATTCACAGTGTAGTGTTGGTATGTGAATTCATAGCTCACTTTTCCCTACAAAGAATAAAACTGTAAATAAAGCACAAGAAGGTAAAGCTTGCTGCTGAGTGCGGGGAAAGGGTGAGTTCTGTGTTTAACACTAATGTAAATCTTAATGAGTAGCAGCTATGTAGTCAGAGAGTATTGGGCCTCATATGTAAAACCAGGTGTAAATGCAAAGGCCTGTGATCAGAAGCTATTGTTTAGATAACATATCCAGATAAGATCACATGCCAATACTAGGTGGAGATGGGGCCTTACTACTGACCATGGCAAAAGCTAGTAAAATGAGAAAAACAAGTTCAGATGGAGTAAGACAGGCTTAATTGCAGGTTTTATGGACTAATGGGTAACATTCTCCCAGACCAAACTGCATAGATTGCCCTGTCAGACGTGACAATGAAAAACTCAAAACTGTGATCACACCTAATCCTTTGCATTGCCATGGTGTCAGCCAGGACTCCACTCTGTTGGATCAAATTAGTGGAGAAGAAAATCATCTGCGCATTTGTACTCTTCCTGTGTCTGCCATATCAGCTGATCATTATAAGGATGGGTGCAGCAGCCATATCACAACTCATATCTGAAGGACATCTGCTTGGTATTTTTGCTGAAAATTCAGCACATACATACAGTACTAGCACAGCAGTAACCTGCATCGGCTGCTAAAATGAAACACAATGTGTCCACATTGTTCGGTTTGTAACCAGTGATACCACGGCTGTAGGTTTGGTTTTTCTCAATACTTAGGATCTTTTACAGAACAATGAGATGTCCTCTATCGGTCGCATTCTGGTGGTATTTTCACCTACAATAATAAAGTTGCTTGATGTTATGAACACAACTGAGCTAACACTCAACCACTGGATTGTGACTGATGTTGGTTATATCCAGCAACAACATTATTTTAAAGTTATTTTTTAAACTGATGTTTAAATTCTTTCAGCTTTAAGTACCATCTGCTTCCAATTTGCTGCTTCATATTGGTCTCACAGACAGCACATTACAACCAGAGCAGGTCAGGTATCCCCCATCTCTCTCTCTTTCTCTGTCCATCAAAATGGCTTTTTTTATTGCAGAAAACATTCAAACCTGACAGCTGTGTATAGGCCTTTCCAGTTGACATTATGTGAAGTTAAAATGACAAGATTCTTTCAGATAGTTAAACACGTTGGTAGGGACCTGCTCCTACTGTCCATGCCCAAATCTAACAATGGATTAGGTGTGATCCCAGCACAGGAGGATAACAAGTGACTGGCCTGTATCACTAAATATGTTTACTAAATGATGTTATAGCTGAAGCTCACTACATAGGTCTTTTCCACCTGAATGAAAAGCTGCTGTTGCTGCTGCTGCCTCTCCCGTGCTACAGTGAAAAAGAAGCTTCACAGCTCCTTCTGCTCACACACAACAACTAAATGAATAGACTTTATTGTTAATGTGTCATATATATTTTACTAATTCAGAATGTTTCATACCCACACCCATAAAAACTGGTCTGGGTTTTTGATCACAGATTCTGTATTTTATGTGTTGACATCTTTGATTTCTCATTGTCCATCTTGGATTTACTTTTGCAACTGTGTGTGCGCGCACAGACTCTCACACACTCGCACTAATACAGTCTGATGGAGACAAACCACGCCAGCGCATGCATTGACACGCTTCAAGTCCCCTGAGCAGTGATGAACACTATTCTAACAGCAGTTTTGATTTTCCTGTGTTTTACTAGATGTGAATGTGTGTACGTGTTTAGTGGTTAGGTATATGTGTGTGTGTGTCTGTGTGTGTGTGTGTCTGGGTGCGTGTGTGTGTGTGTGTCTGGGTGCATGTGTGTGTGTCTGGGTGCATGTGTGTGTGTCTGTGTGTGTGTGTGTGTGTGTGTGTCTGGGTGCGTGTGTGTGTGTGTGTCTGGGTGCGTGTGTGGGTGTGTGTCTGGGTGTGGATGTAGGGGGGTGTGTGGAGCTGGTGCTGTGACCATGATTGTGCTCATCTCTGTTCTGTAGGCTACTTGCCACTCTCTACTGAATAAAGCAACAGTAAAAGAAAAAAAGGAAAACAAAAAAGCAGTAAGTTTGGAGAATCTACTTTCCCTCAGACACTTTTCCCCCTAAAGCAAAAAAGCCTTTTTTGCATTTATTCATTTGATTTTATTTCTTCATTTTTTAATTTTTTTAATTTGGTGTTTCTCTGGAATTGTTTTGTTCTTTTCTCCATATTCAACTGTGTGTTCAACCCTCTCTTAAAATCATTGTACTAATATCGGCACCATTTGATGTATTTCCAATTAACAGTTCCCAGGAAACTGTGGCATTCTCTCTTCTCTTTTCTTTCTGGACTCTCTGTTTGCATTTCTGGAGACATTTTCTCAGAACATTTCATCTGCACTCAAATCATGTTTCTCCATCTTATATGAGTCACTATATAACTCAATCCTCGCATACACCTGCACGCACAACCTGCCCTAACTGACATGGCTATATAAGACATGAATGGTCTTTAGATGAAATATTCTGAAAAAGTGTCCTCTCTTTGTCATGGGTTGGATTCCTCAGCTGTATGGTCTCCTTTTTCTACACCATATATGAAGAACAACGTATTTGAATTTGAGAGTGCATTTTAGTGTATTCACATTTTTTCCCCAATGTCCTCCTTCAGAACCTCAAATATAAGTGCTCATGGGCAGATTTGCCCTATATCTTGATTAAACAAACATAGCATTTATGGGTCTAAAGTGGACTCTGGATCAAATTTCAATTGTTCTAATTTGTTTCATTGTTTCATTTGTTAAGATTTTATTCAAAGTAAACTAACAATTGTATTGTTAATGTTGAGATGAAAAAAAAAAGAAAAAGCAGCAGCGGTGACAAGCTCTATTAGTTTGGTAGTTTGAATTTGTCTGTATATCAGAGCCACTAGTGCATCTTTTATGAGTGGTGGCTCTTCCTTGAATGGAGTTCACCTGCCAGCCAGGATATTTATGTCCCTGATGTCCTCACCTTCATTGTGTGCTTAATGTATTTATTTTAAAAAGTATTTATTACCAAGCAGTTGATGTGTGCATCACTTTAGTACCCACAGCTTCACAGTGTGGTGGTCATATCATTAAAACAATATGGATATCAGTGTTACACACTCACCCCTATAGCAGAGCGGCTCCTGTTGTCTCCTCAATGTCTTTCCATTTACTGATTGATGCGCACTACACTGAAGCAAAACAGATGTCTTCCTAACAATGTATTGAGGCAGTAATAATAAGTTAAAATCATACCACATTAGAGAGAGAGGGAGGACACTGGGTACATGTGAATATGGATTTAGGAAATGATGCTTTCAAATTGAAAGCTTGGGTTCTTAGTATATGTCAGTAATAAACAGCATACAGCTGTCATCTGGACGGGGAAGTGAAAATTCCCCCTAAAACTTATGATACTCTTCTCTTTTTACTGTGCAGTTTAGTCTTGATATTTAAGTATTAGTAATAGTAAGTATTTCATGTCAAACATGAACCCTTGGTTATAACAATAGTGTGATAACTTGCTAAAATAAAAATAAAAAATTGCACTTTTAGCAGTTAAAGAAATAGCCTGGCTATCTTATCAGAAAGATGAGAAGAATGACATCAGTTTAGCTAGCCTAGCTTAGCAGAAAGATTGGAAGAAGTGAAGACTGCCAGCCTGGCCGTGTCCACACACAAACACACATCCAAAAAAAACAAATGCAAAGCTTCCAGTCTTTGTGCTAAGCTACTGTAAGCTAAACATGGCCAACACTCAATTCTTTACCAGAGAAATACAGAAATGTTTGACTTCTAGATTTGCACGTTCTATAGGATAATGAGAATGAGGTAAATGATGTTTGGGGTGGACTTTCTCTTACTGGAGTCTGTAGTTTCCTTGGCAAGGACACTAGTGCTTTGGAGTGTTGGTAAGCTGCCGTGGCTCATGTTCCTCTATATGTGAATATTCCTGCATCTACATTAGAGGGCAGCAAATGTTGGATAAAAGCATCAGTGTGGAAGCATAGGGCTTCGGACTGACTGACAACTGCTACAATGAAGAGCATTGTTAAATGAGACCAAGACTAAATTATAAACTGGGCACCTGAGCCAACTGAAAAATATCAAAGTATGAGAACATCCCTAAAAACTTCTCAAAACACTACTGCGGCATAATGTATTTATAACCACTTTTTATCCGTATTATCCGTATGTTCCACACACTTAGTTTTCTCACAACACTGCAGCATTGCCCCCTTATAGCTCTGAAGGGCCACCAGGAGTACTGTATTTAGTGTTGATTTGAGGGTTCCGTCATTGTAGAAGCTATAGAATCAATGATTGCTTAAACATCAGCAGTTTCATCAATATCAATAAAGCTACTTTAGACATTTCAAATGACTGATATCTCCTCAGGCGTTAGAGGTCAAAACAACAGACCAGTCAAGCATTTTCACATAACTGCAAGCTTTCAGAGCCTGGCCGATTAGCGAACATTTAGGACTGCAACTAGATATTTTTTTCATCATGGATTATTTTGATGATTAGATAAAAATGTGATATCAAAAGCCTTGTTACATCCGAACAACAATCCAAACCCTGAATACTGTAGTGTGTGTGTTTCATTGATAGGTCTGATTACTGTATCAAAGGCTGAACAGAATTACACTGATTGGTGTTGTGGGAGTGCTACAGTATTATGGTTTAATTGTGGTTTCATTCTCTGTACAGAAAGAGGAATATGATATATTTTGTGCCATTACAGTAATTAGGTTATCTGTTAATCTTGTCACATTGGGCAACATTAGCACCAGTGTCATACACTGTATGAGCCTCCACTGATGAAATGTTTCCACTGTATCCCTATTTCATTTAAGCATTTTCTTACTGCGATGAATGATTCAGTGAAAACAAAAGTGCTAAATAGCAGTTGCGGATGACACGTGGTGAATGGAGAACATATTAAGAGGTTTACACACCGAAAGATAATGGAGCTTTTACCAGAATTACAAAAACAAAACTGGCAGCCCATAATAGAAACAACTGGAGTGTACTGTGATGGTTGCTTTATACATTGCTGAGGAGATGGTGTTGTTTGACATGTATGAACACAAATTCCTTTAAGAATGTAGTCCATACTCCCGACAGACTCAGGAAACCTGTATTTTTTTTCTCTGATTTACAGTTGGCCTGGCTGCAGGTTGGCGCTCTTGTGTTTGTGATGATATACTTTTGAGTGATGTGACACATTTCATGAGGTTAGTGCAGGACCCTCAGGGGATGAGTTAATGGAATTCATGGATAATGTCAAGAGAATATGTCAGTTTTATGTTGATTTCTTTCCAAAAGGCCTCATGTTTTGTATTTAGCTGTTCCATCTTATATCCTTACTTAAAACATGGCATAGGTATATAGATTTTCTTCTGGACTGAAATAATTCTTCTTTTGCAGTTCAGTTTACAGTGACATTATCCCAACTGTGTCAGAACACATCTATGTCATATCACTTCTACCATGCAATGTGGTTTCAACATTTGTTTTGCCAGTAGTATTGCATCATTTTAAAGTCAATTTTAAGCTATAGAAGGGTTCCCAACGTCCTGGAAAACCTGGAGAATTGAGAAGAAATACAGAAATCCTGCAGTACCCAGCAGCTGAAAGTTAGGTCCATATAAGGTTCAAATTATGAAGATATGGTGGCAGTATTGGATTTTGGCTGTAAAACACAATGAAATACACACAAAGTTAAACTACTGAATGCATCCAATGTCTCACCCAGGTTTCATAAAACTGCTTCTGCGTATCAGAGCACATTTGACTGACAGGTACAATTAAAGTGAGGTGTAGCTGCAAACATGCTGGTGCTGACCTGGATTGCTGCACAAGATCTGTATGAAATCGAACAAGGTTATTGACTAATTTTAACGTGTGTCATGTTTTCTGCCAAATACATTCATCAAATATTCCCCCTACTTTGTCATTAGAGAAAACAAAGCTTTCCCAGTCTAGATTATGTAACTGGAAATTTGCTGGAAAATGGCAACTCTGCATAGGTAGAACTGTGGTTTGTTGGACAGTGAATGTATGGGTGTGTATGCTCATGCATGCAGATACATGTGTTGTGTGGGTTAACGTCAGTACTCCCTTTATTGAACATGACTCCTTTTGATTGACGTGCTTCTTAGTCTTCATTCTATAACAATATATGCTTACAAAGGATTACAATGCACAACAGAGATTTGTTTTTAAAGTATTTGCGACTCATCGGTCACAGGACATAGTAGAATAGAGATGTTCCAGAAACTACATTTTGTCTGCAATCATGCTTCAATCTTACCGACTGATTGGAAGCTTGACGAGGGACAGACTAAACTCCAAGCATCATTGACTGCGTCTGATTCTGGAACTTGTGACGTTGCGTTGTAACCCCTCTGGAATGTGTCACACACAGCCCTGCTTTGCATTAAAGCAACATGCGATGTGCGGGTTGTATTTTTGGATGGTCATCCACTGCTTCACACCACAGCTCATGGCTCATCTGTCATCTGCATTCTTTTTTTCTGATGACTTCCAGTTCTCATTCTTCACCAACAGCGAGGAGACGGTTGAGTTTCTTGTCTTGCTCTACTTCTTTTTTTCTTTCTTGGGCTGTAACTGGAGTAGGAACCTTTCTGGCTCTCGTTACAGCCCAAAATGAACTGGGATTATGTCCAAGTCTCACTTAACTGTTCCTTCTCCTGAACCTGACATCTTTTACTATTTTCACCATGGCTCACCTTACTCTGCTCTGTTGGACATATTGATGTATATTTTGTTATTGCCATCATTCCCTCTTTTTCTCTTTAATGTACTGATACCCGTTTTCAATATTTTCTCCTTCCCTTTGCCCAAACCTTTCTTTTCTGTTCCATGTGTCACATTTCCCCTTTGTTACCCCTTCCTTTGTCTTCCTCTGCTCCCTCCATCCTCCTTCACGCAGGTGGTGAGTCAGCGGTTCCCACAGAATAGCATTGGTGCCGTGGGCAGTGCCATGTTTCTGCGTTTCGTCAACCCAGCTATCGTGTCTCCCTATGAGGCCGGCATCTTGGATAAGAAGCCCCTGCCCAGGATAGAACGGGGTCTCAAACTCATGTCCAAGGTAAGGCTGTTGAATATGATGTTTTTGTGATGCAGCTGACTAGAGGGAACTTAGTAAGGATTTTATATACTATTACTTATTGTCTACAGGCCAAGCCTACAACAGTATATTAAGATTGTGAAGTATATTAGAAATGTGTTAGTGATGCTTATTTAGCGTACAACAGTGAAGCCAAGCTATGTACTAAAGGTGATGTGGAATCATGAATCAAAGGCATTATAAGTGGAGTGGTAAGATGTGCAATTATGGCTGTCACAGTTAAATCTACTGTCGTCATCAGTAGTGTTGGAACTAAACTCTAGTCTTAGTGTACAATCAGGGTTGAATACAAGGAAATTCTTGCCAAAATCTCCTCCCATTTCCTGAAAGAAGTGCATGCTAGAGCCTGCGATTGTTAGCACGCATGTTCTTGTGTCTTGTTGTTCGCATAGTGAAGAATATTGTATGTAGGGAGCATTATTCTTCTTCCTCCTCAGAGATAGCAACTTTTAAGTGGAATTGCTGTCCTACCACGACCAAAAATAGCAGTAGGAAATTCTAATTCAAAATCAAGAATTCCTGGGACGTAAATTTACAAATCATTTACCAATTATGAGTTGCTGCTTGCAACAATCATAGCAAGACAACCAGAAAATGACAGCCCTAACATATTTACTTTTAGCTGGAAACAAGGATTGGATTAGTTACTGTGACAGCAAACATGTCATAGTGACTCAAAGCAAGACCGTGTAACTCTTCCTGAACAGCAGCCACTGTGGCCACAAGTCACATTGACGAGATACTGCTAAATGCTAAAACATAGATTAGCAGAAGTCCAAGTAGACAAGGTTCATCATTGATCATCTTTAATATGCTTGTTGTGCATTTCTGTCTTTTCCTTCAGATTCTGCAGAGCATTGCAAACCATGTCTTGTTTACAAAAGAAGAACACATGAGACCTTTTAATGACTTTGTAAAGAGCAACTTCGATTCAGCCAGGAGGTAAGACACCGGGAGCATGATGCCAACTACCCATGTTCAGTCACTGACAACACAAATCCCACTCAGTCTGTTTTCTTCACAGCTAACATGAAGATAATAAATAAATTGTGGATATTTTGTGTCATTTTAGTGGAAATGTTTAAAAAAAACTATCCAAACTAAAATGTTGCTTAATTTCAAATTATGTCAGATGGCCACTAAAAGGGTTCAAACTAAAGGTTGTCATGGCTTCAAAGAAATGGACCCATTCCACTATGTAACCAAAGCCAGAGTCCTCACATTTTCATTATAATTTATTGTCATGATGGGTTAATCACAGTAGCAGTTAATTATTATTGTCATGAATGTCTAAAGCTGCATTGTAATGAATGTTGCTGTTCCTGTCATCTTTTGTGATTAACCTTTGGGACAAGATGTAGTTGTTTTTTTTACCTGTAATTTCATTTTGACAATTTTAATGAAAGTTAACTAGGTTATTTTGGTGCTTGCGCAAAACTTTGCACAACACAAACAGCTTAAACTGTCTCTGCTATCAGTCAAGTCAAGTCAATTTTATTTGTATAGCGCCAAATCATAACAAATGTTATCTCAAGACGTTTTCACATAGAGCAGGTATAGACCATACTCTTTAAAATATTATTTACAGAGACCCAACAGTTCCCACCATGAGCAAGCACTTGGCGACAGTGGTGAGGAAAAACTCCCTTTTAACAGGTAGAAACCTCGAGCAGAACCGGGCTCTGGGTGGGCGGCCATCTGCATCGACCGAGTTGGGTTGAAAGAGGAGGAGAGAGGGGGAGTGGGGAGACAGAACAGGAGGAGAGACAACAAATCAGACTAATAATAATAACAACTGCAGCAGTGAGTGTGGAGCAGGAACATGGGGGCAGTAGATGGCCGGCAATCACAGATCCAGAATCTACAGCTCCAGAGGCAGAAAGTGAGAAGGCAAAAAAGCACAGAAAGCACAGGAACTACCAGGAAGAAGTGGAGTTGGTAACGTGTATTAGTGGGATAGGAATGCGTACAGATAGAGAGGGAGAGGAGGAGAGAGAAGCTCAGTGCGTCATAGGAAATCCCCCGGCAGTCTAAGCCTATTACAGCATAACTGAGGGATGGTTCAGGACTCATCTGAGCCAGCCCTAACTATAAGCTTTATCAAAAAGGAACGTTTTTAGCATACTCTTAAACGAAGAGAGGGTGTCTGCCTCCCGAACCCAAACTGGGAGCTGATTCCACAGAAGAGGAGCTTGATAACTAAAGGCTCTGGCTCCCATTCTACTTTTAGAGACTTTAGGTACCACAAGTAACCCTGCATTCTGTGAGCGTAGTGCTCTAGTGGGGTAATATGGCACTATCAGCTCTTTAAGATATGATGGTGCCTGACCAATAAGAGCTTTGTAAGTGAGGAGGACGATTTTAAATTCTATTCTAGATTTCACAGGGAGCCAGTGCAGAGAAGCTAATATTGGAGAAACATGTTCTCTTTTGCTAGTTCCTGTCAGTACACGTGCAGCTGCATTCTGGATCAGCTGGAGAGTCTTTAGAGACTTATCGGGGCAGCCAAATAATAAGGAATTACAATAATCCAACCTAGAAGTAACAAATGCATGAACTAGTTTTTCTGCATCTTTTTGAGGCAGGATATGCCTGATTTTTATAATATATATATATAATATAATAAGTGGAAGAAGGCAGTCCTTGAAGTCTGTTTTATATGGGTATTAAAGGACATGTCCTGATCAAAGATTACTCCTAGATTCCTTACAGCGGTACTAGAGGCCAGGGCAATGCCATCTAGAGTAACTATATCTATAGATAATGCGTCTCGCAGGTGTTTAGGACCCAGAACGTAACTTCAGTTTTGTCTGAGTTTAACAGCAGGAAATTGCAGGTCATCCAGTCTTTTATGTCCTTAATGCATGCCTGAAGCTTGGCTAACTTACCGGTTTCATTTGGGTTTATCGATAAGTATAATTGAGTATCATCTGCATAGCAGTGAAAGTTTATGGAGTGTTTCCTGATAATATTGCCTAAAGGAAGCATATACAAGGTAAATAAAAGTGGTCCAAGCACTGAACCTTGTGGAACTCCGTGACTATCAGTAAAATGTATAATTTTGTGTTTTAGAAAGTATTTTAGTTAGAATGTTTTATGACAACTGCTGTTTTTCATGGTATCCTGTGGATTATTCCCGGTATAGCGTGATACACAAAACCTTCGAGAGACCTTTCGAATGACCACGCTGCTCTCCAGCTATATTATCTTCAAGTAAAGGATTGAAGTTCCTGGTGTAGAGTATCTTCTGTCTGTAGGCTGAGCGTGTACTGTCTTCACTCCACCACAGGTTTTTCTTGGACATTGCATCTGACTCTCCGCCCAGCGACTCGGTCAACCACAGTCTGTCCTTTATCAGTGACGGCAATGTGCTTGCCCTCCACCGCCTGCTGTGGAACAACCAGGAGAGGATCGGCCAATACCTCTCCAGTAACAGGTCAGGGTAGATGATTTGATGAAGCACAGCACTAGTGGGTTCTGCTGTATGATCTCAATACTTAACATTTTCTGAATTGATTTATTATTATCTTTTTTCCAGGGACCACAAGGCTGTAGGCAGGCGACCTTTTGACAAGATGGCGACCCTGTTGGCCTACCTGGGACCTCCTGAACACAAACCTGTGGCTGACACTCACTGGTCCAGTCTCAACCTGACCAGCTCCAAGTTTGAGGAGTTCATGACAAGGTAGGATTCAACCAACCTGTCAAATAATGTCTCCTCAGGAACTTCAAGGTCCTCCATCAAATCTCTCAATACAAGCGAGTAGGGCTGTCAACTGGTCGTTTGGTCGATTGGCTGGTTGTTATGCTCCTGTCCGACCAAATTTTCTTTCACTGGTGTTACTCTCATGAGTAGAAAAGGCTTCTAAATCCATTATTTTCTGAGGTTGTGAGGGGCATACAGTGTTTCCTACCACACACTCACTACGTACACACTTTACACACAGCCCTATTCCTTAAAGGAGCTTGAATTTGGCTTGCAGTTCATTGTTAGTTATGACTGCCTTTCAGCAAGGCACTGCTCTTAAATACATATTAGCAAACTTTAAATGGGAAGGATTAGTCAGTCAGTCAGTGGACAGATTAACCTACTGGGATTAAAAATATAATCTAACAACAAAATAATCTAAAATACAATATCATTTCATATCTACTAAAAATCTGAGGTAATTTACAACAGCACTAACTCATAAACCCTGCCAATGAAAGTGTGACTGATCCTCAGCTCTGTGGTTTGTTCTGTAGGCACCAGGTCCATGAGAAGGAGGAGTTCAAAGCCTTAAAGACCCTCAACATCTTCTACCAGGCAGGAACCTCCAAGACTGGCAACCCAGTGTTCTACTACGTTGCACGCAGGTAGGACCTGGGCGTCCATCTTACTTTTAAAACATGCAAAACCATTAAGACTGTTAAATTGCTATATAGAGATGGAAGAAGACTGAAGTTTATAGATAACTCTGAACTCTTCCTCAGGATGTCAGCGAGGCAACTTTAGATTTTTGTTTGTATCTCTGTATCCAAATACAAATACATTTGTAAAAGCAGTAAATGCAACCTATACTACCAGAAACCCCTGTACTCTGTAATGCAGTAAAATACAACAGTTCTGTAATAATTATGGTATTGTTCTTGTATTAGCCTAGTTTACATTATAGTGTAAGGTGTTTCTAATATTTCCGCCCCTCCCTATATGAGCTGGACAAAATATTGAAAAGATTTTTCAATATAAGTTATTCCGATACCACCACAACAATCTCTAAAGCATCACAACCTACTTTAGAAGTGAGTCAAATCACAAACAGCTACATTTGTAGTTCCTTCTTCTTTTTGCAAATAGTAAGAATCCCAGGCCAGGGCCAACTTAGCAGCTTTTTCCCGACCTTTTCACTAGGGATATTTAAGTTTTTTTGACCCCATCCCGTTTCGAAACCTAAAATATTGAGTATTTGTCCCATTCCAAGTCAGATCTGATACTTGTATTGACCTAAATGCTGGTTAGATATGTATCCGACACATTGGAATAACAGCTGTAGCTACTAAACCTGACACACCTTATTTTTCAAAAGCTACTTGATCCAAGTACTAAAGTTCCTGGTACAAACATATAAAGTTTGTAAGCCTAAAATTATTGATTTAATATAAATAAAGATTTAACTGGACAGACACACTCATGATCTTTGACTGAGTGCAGACACATAAACACACAACACACAACTTTTCATTTTGGCTGTTTCTAAAGTTGCTCACACAATTAACATTAATTATTAACATTAATGAGCACCAGCTGATATGACCTGCCGCTGTTTTTTAACTGGCGACAGTGCGGGTCAGTGCAGCCAAAAAATGAGAAGCTGCTACCTGAACGTTTTATATGCTGAGCTTTGCAAATAAGAAAGAGAAACAACTACATACTTATTAGCATCGGGGGGTAAGGTTCTGTGCATTTTGCCAGCAACTGTTTCTGAATTCAGTCACTTACCGTTGCGCCCCAATCATGTTTTACATTAACACACACTGATTTTTATGCAGCAAAAATGTTTACACAGTTGGCTGTCACACAGGGGAAAGAAAACAAAACCAAAAACCCATTAGCCTGCAGGTCTTCAAACACATTTGCTTTCCAAGCTCCAACTTTTACTGGAGAGAGCAAATGGAAGGGAAATAGAGATGACAGTGTGACACTAGCAAGTGTCAACCTACGTTTTTATTCATATGTTTTTTATTTGCATAAAGTTTAACTGAATCCTGGCAAAATCATCAGTCTATCTGGGATGATTTGAAACACATTTTACACAATTTTAGTAATGATTGCAAGTAGATTTTCTGAGAGCTGAAGAAAATGGTTGAACTTCTTCTGAGTGATAGTGCTTCAGCTGTTTTCTGTTCAGTCCAGTCAATCACACAGACGGGGGACTATTGTCTTATTCATTACACAAATAATCCTGCAGTCTTGTGACTTGGACTAAAGGAATGGTACTGTGTGGTCATTCAGAGTCCTAATTTAAGGCTCATTTTCACCATGCTTATAGCTATAAAATGTGGTACAGATCTGGACATGCTGAATACTTTTCAGGATCCATAATGTCCACCCCTGATGTTCCGCTGCCTTTCTTTGTGTTTGTTTGGAGTGAAAAATCCAAACTGTTCATGTATGTCGCCACCTAAAATATGATGGTTTGAATCATCAGTCAGTAAGCCCCCCCTCTTCTTGTGGTTCATTTTGTTGCATAATGTATGCATCATATGAGATTCACTGCTTTATACTCTTGTAATTCATAGAATTGCTGTTATATCACTGCAGACCTTAACACCTATAGTTATTCTATGAATTCCTATTTTTTTCCTTTAACTAGCCCTTAATTGGTAACTTTCCTTTAATGTTGTGTAGACGTTTTTAGGTTCCTCATTACTCAGTGACAGGTGTGCAGATAGGGGCTATGGAATGTTAATATGAATGTTAATGTATATTGTCAATCCAGTTTTGAATGGCTCAGCAGGACCAAATGTAGCACAAGCATCACTATTATGAGGAAAAGTATAGAACATAGCAGTCTGTTGGTGTGCAAGCATTATATAAGCATATAAGCATACTGAGCATTGACATTAGCACTGCAGTTGAACCACATATTCAGATCTTTTGAGTATTTTTCTTTCTTGTAGGTTTATACAGTTCATCTTTGTATACATGATTTGAGAGACATTGACATGTTGTACATGTTGAGCTAATTGAAAAGATGATAATAAACTTGATGATAGTGACAGAAGGCAGTAACAGTTTTTACAAGGGAAATGAAAATGGAAGTGCTAATTAGAGTTACTTGGTCATACATTCACTGTTAAAAGTAAGTAAGTAATATATTCTCTATCCAGCCCAGGTGTATCAGAAGGTGTTGAATGCTGTCGTCATGACTAAAATAGTCAAGGTGACAGTTTGTTGAGTCTCGATGAGGAGTCCCTGACCTTTATTCCATGAATTAGCTACTTTTGTCTTCTTTGTTGAAGAACGTGGGCTTGCTGTTGTGCTTGTGTGTGAGGAGAAACTGTCAAAACTTGTGGAAGATGTCCAGACAAACACCATGTGGTCCCCAGATTCATTCACTCCTCTTTTGTCCTGATATATTCCTGTCTCAAAAAGTGCAGATTTGGCTTGGTAACTAGATGTGACCCCTGCAGTCCTTGCAGGCGATTGACCATCATGCCCTTCACCTCTGCTATTGACCCAGAGTGGTGGCTCCGTGAACAGCGCAGAGTGCCATTCCCTCTCTGGTGTTGCCAGATGGGTTTGCCCACAGATGGGTTTTGTGTAACAGGGACAGCCTAAGACGGTTGCACGGGTCTGCTCAGCCCATCTCAGGAGCCTTGTTATGTTTTCTTCTTCTTCGCAAGCCCATGGGTTATCCCCAAGAGTAATCACCTCCAGCCCCGTCAGCTTATCAAAGATCCTTTCAGACAACCAGGAGAAACGATTAGCATGCAAATAGAAGTGAGCCAGCCTTGGCAGCCGATCTAACGATCCAGGCAGGATCTGCGCAAGATAGTTATATGACAGATCAATGCTCTCCAGGTTGTGCGGCATATTCGTGGGCACTGTCCAAAACCTGTTGTGACTGAGGTTGAGAGCTTGGAGGCTCGGCAGCGTGTTGTTGATGAAGACCACTCTCTCTAGCTCGTTGTCCGACAGGTCCAGCACTTTCAGGTTCCAGTGGTAAGCTGTGTCGTTTTTGTCCAGCGAGCGTAGATGGTTTCCTGCCGCTCGGATGTCCCACAGAGATCGCGGCAAGGCCACCGGCAGGCTCTCCAGGCGGTTGTAGGACAGGTCCAAGGTTCGCAGGTGGGCATAGTGGCTGAGCTGGCTGTCCAGACCCTGCAAGCTGTCAGAAGAGTGTAATATTTAGAAAACACATTTGTATGTATGTGTGTGTCTTTGTGTGTCTTTTATTCTGACACTGCTGACTTTGTTCAGAGAGCTTTTACAAAATGACATAAGAAAAAATATTTTATTACCAGCCTAATCATAGACTCAGGTAAACTGTAAACCCAACGTTTTCTGAACAGCAGGCACTGTGGCCATAAATGATAACTATGGGATAATGGGAAATGGTTATGTTACTCTAGTGAGGAGTTATAAAGTCAGCAAAATGACTCTGTAATGTCAGCTACACAGTATTGTCTACCTTAAATTTGCTGACATTAGCCTCCATTAGCTACTGCTTATACCTGATCAAAAAGGTATGACCATTTATTATTACTTGAGTTCAACTTTTCATTTGTAAGAGGGAGAAAAAATTGATAATTCTTTCAAAAATGTCAGCAGTTGGTGCTTCCCCAATACAGTATATGTACTGTTATCATCCTGAAACTTTACATTGCAAGTGTGAAAGCGTTTTGATTATGAACTGTTCTCTTCTCTCTAATTTAGTCATGTTTGAAGCTCAGTCAAATCATTATCTGGGACAGGCACATATTTTTAACTGTTGGGGCCTGCATGCTGTGACCTTCAGAGCACCACAGTATTGTCTGAGTCAAAATAGCTGTCACAAGGAAGTATTGATCAAAAATATGTAGAAAAAAGATTAATTAAAAATGTCCCTGAAGATTTGATTGGTAGGCAAGGAAGTTCAGCTTTTTACCTGACAAGACAAATATCTCTTCTTTTGAACCCTAACCTCTTAGAGAAAAAAATAATACGTTTAGGGGGACCTGCTTTATGGTTGTACAACTAAATTTGTACCTTCTGTTACCTCTTACATGCACAGAAATCCAGTAAAAAAAGCAGGCCTGTAACCAAATTACATTGCACAGCAGCTTACCTGTTAAAAGAAAGGTTGAGAAAGCGAATATTATGCTGCAGACCAGGCGGTAGCTTGGTTAGACCTCGTGAGGAGCAGTCCACCACACGGTGTCCCCGGCTGCAAGAGCACACAGAGGGGCAGATGGACAGTACCCAACCTCCCAGCAGCCCACACAGCAGCAGGAGCAACAGACAGAGCAGAGAGGCAGAGCAGGCAGGCATGGTCAGGGCTCTAGACAATGAAAGACAAGCGTTAATAGAAGGTTAGGCATCTTGAGTTGATTGATTGAAAAGTCATGTGTAATCTATTTGATTGTCTATATGTATTATGGTTACTCCAATATTATAGATTGGTTCATTCAATTTCTGCTGTGTTCTTAGTGTAGAGTCCCATTTTTATACTTTTACGTGAAAACTGGATTTATATGTATCCCAGTAATTGCTTGTTAGTGGTCCAGATAATCCTCTGGTGTGCCGGGTTTAGAATTGTTTTAGCCTAGTAGTAAGTATTCTTCATCTCTCTTATCAAGAAACATCACATCAAGTGTTTGCTTACATTGTTTCAGACATTCGGTCTATGCAATGATACATTACTATTCATGTCCACTTCGGAAAATTTTATCAATTCAGTGACACAAAGTACAAAAGGTTGTACTTGAGGGATGGGCACAAAATTTGATAGACACATTCATGATTCCCAGACGATGAATCCTAATGACTTGTCCTAATACTTCAGTTTATCTTTAAATATCTGAAAAACTAATGACATTCCCTTTTAGCTTCAGTTGTACTTTCTGTTTAGTTCTAATTAGCAAATATTGGTATATTGACCACTGTAAACATTACCAACTAAACTTCAGCATGTGAACATTGTCATTGTAAGAATGTTGAAATACAGATTTGAGCATTTAGCTCAAAGAACCACTGTGAATAAGTACAGCCTTTCAAGAGTCTGAGTCTTGCTGTGTTTGGAATCAGTGAGGAGAGAAAAAAGATGAGCCACAGTGGTGAAGGTCTAGTGTTGTTCATACATTTTGTCTTCTGCTGTGTTTTTGTTTAAAATTAGGTTTAGATTTATGCTGTCTACTACTTTTTACGTATTTTGGAATCTTCGATTATGTCCTGACAATTAATCTTTGAGCATTATTTGGGCGTCTCACTTGCTCAGATCAAGTTCTTGACACGCTCACACCTAGCCTGGAAACCAGACAAATCTGCAGCTCATGTTTTATTTGCTCTGACAGATACGTCTTGCCCCTCATCCATTCAAACAGATTTCCACCAGAACTGGAATATGGCGAGCCAATCACAACCCTTTATCTAATATGGGGCGGATTTAATATGATGACTGACACCAAGGAGCACCATTGTGGCATCTTTGTAAACAACCAATATGGCTGCTGCTGATGCGTAAGGTTCTGTTGAATCGGCTACAGTGGCAGTATTAAACAGGCTGGACGGTAAATTTTCTCTAAAAGAAGAACAAACAATTGCACTTAAACTTTATGCTGATAAGAAATATGTGTTTGCCGTACTTGTGACAGGACGTACAGTACTACAGGATGACGTTTTGTTTCTCTGATTGGTTGTCTCCGCCCATTGATAACGCCCCTTGAAAATCAAAAATTACAAGGGAGAGGTTTCAGACTAATACGCATTTGCGAATTAGTCTTACGAACCTCACCAAATTTCAACTGGACCTCCCTCTGGGACTTTGCTTGAAACCTCAATAATTAGTTTGAGATTTTCATTCTGACCAGAACTGAGGCTACAATCCTGCAGTAGCTGAGCTGTGTGAATGTGAGTCTTAAGCTGTCCATGTAATACCACTGATAGATACTGAATGAACAGTTTCAGAACAGTAAGTCTTTGAGATGTGAACTGCAGCAAAAATGGAGAGCAGTCTGATTATTTTGAATGTCAGCACTTTACTTCAATCCTAGACTATACTGACTTTCCTGTCAGGACCGGTCCTGTTCTAAGGTGGGACAGATAGCCTAGCTTTCTGCTCCTGATGCATTTTATAAGGGAGCTAGTCGTCCTGAGTGCCAACCAGCTTGAAGCTCTGCCAGTGGGACTGGAGCTCAGAGTGCTGCAGTGAGACTCAATTCATTCAGGACGATACACTATAACTGTGTGTCCGCAACTGCAGATGTTCAGAGCTAAAGAGTAAACATTCAGACACGGGACTGTCGGAAATGTGTTCCAGAATTTTCTTCGCACCATTGCGTTATTCAGTTGACGATGATAGTTGATGCTCTGATGTGACTGTACCTTACATCACAGAAGTCCTCTGTGTGTTTGTTTTAATGTTGTAATATAACTTTGATCATGTCTCCATGAAATACTCAAAGGAGAAATCTGCATAGGGGCAGAGAAGGGAGTAGTTTCTCAAGAGCCAGTTCAATACACTGTAGTTTACTGCATTAACAGGATTCAAAATGAAGTGGCTCACTGCCCCTCCCATGAGGTGTATATGAGTCGTATGTTCTTCCTTATCTTTCCTTTTCAAATCACTCACCTCATCCTTTCTAGTGTTGGTCTGTCATCTCTCCTTTTCTCCTGTCGTCTCCTCCTCCTGCTCCAGCTGTTTTTTTTCCCCCTTTGTGCTTTATTTGGTGGTCTGCCGTCGGAAGGTAGTGGTATCAAGCTCTTTTTTCTGGCTGTCATGGATGTTGTGGCGTGCCACTAAACATGCTGCCTGCTAGCGCCGGCCCCCGTCCCGCTCACCTACTGCAGGCTCCCGATGCGGCTGGAGGTATGGGTTAGGAAAAGGAGAGATGCGGAGAGGAAGAGAGATTGCAGCAGCGGGCTGACCCACTCTGCTGCTGATGAGGCAAGCAGGGGCTGTGTGTGTGTGTGTGTGTGTGTGTGTGTGTGTGTGTGTGTGCGCTTATACAACTATCTTTGTGAGAACCAGTTTGAGTTTTAGACCATGGGAGTGAGGACATTTTTGGAAAGTGAGGACATTTTGGCTGGTCCTCACTTTCTGAGACACCTTCAACGGGCTGTTTGAGGGTTAAGACTTGGTTTTAATATTCAGGTTAGAAATAAATTTAGTTTAAGGTTAGGGTAAGGGTTGGGTCAGGCATTTAGTTTTGATGGTTAAGATTAAGGTAATGGACTGGGGAATGCATTATGTCAGTGAATGGCCTCACAAGTATAGCTGTACAAACGTCTGTGTGTGCTTGCTCACAACAGCATGCTTTTCTATCTCTCACTCTCCTATACATGCTTTCTTATACACACTTTATATTAATAAAATTACTCTGTGTCATGTGAAAGGTTTCACTCCACAGAGCCCGAGGAGAATTATCATAGACTGTCCAGTTCCTCTTACCTCTGTGGAACCTTTTAGCCTCTTTTTTAGCTCATTGGTTTGGTTTTTACAGTACTACTGTTTCCAGCAGTACCAGGCAGCTGTTTTTAGCAAATAAACTCTTGTACTGCCGGGATTAAAGCTGCTATAATGGATAGTTTTATCATTTCAATGTATGAAATGACTTAATGAAAACAATGTGACAGTGTAAAAGGTGTCTCTTATAGTGATGAACCCACAGAGAATTATCAGCTGAATCTGCAGTCCCCCTCAGCTTTACGGAGCTTTATAGTGAGTCTCAGCTCTCATTGTTTATCTGTCCAACCCACACCTTTACTGTTTTGGTTCACTGTCACTGCTCTCATAGTGTTTTCTGCTGCATCAGCAGCTGTTTCCAGTGAAAAAGCTCTGATAAACCCACTGTACACTACCTGCTCAGCTCCAAACACGGTTAGAAACTAGCTGGTAAACCTAGTGGAGAATTTCTCAGATAAAGAGACAGATACTGGGCTAACACTTTACTTAAAAGTAAGGAAAATGTTGTTGTGTCTGCTGGATATGTACATAGACAATTGTTGCCATATCAATTTAATGAGTTAATACTAAGTCAAAGCCAAAAAATCTATTAATGCCATTTTAAATTATGACACAGTAGTGTTTTTTCTTAAGCTGTGACAGTTCGGGAAAAAAAGATATAACAGGAAACAAAGTGGTCATCAGAGATTATTGATTTGATTGACTTCTGTTGACAGCATTGAAATGGGTAAAAATCTGCATAAATCCCTGTTGCCTAGGTGCTGATGACTTCCTGAATGCGGTCGCATTTATCTTAGGACACCATATAACTAAACATTGAAAGCAAATAGAAGTTACACTTACATCTAATGTGTAATACATTATTTAAATAAATTGTTGTTGCATTAGACATTACATTGCATCACATTAAATTCTTTGACTAGAATAACCAAACACATGATGGCACTGCAGGGTGAAGGTTTTCTGCCCTGTACTGTCTGACAGTAGCAATTGGTGAGCACGTTGAATCAGAATGTAAACGTTCTGAGCTGGCCCTCTTTTTACATTATGCTACTTTAGTAGCCCATTCCTTAGGCTGAGCTAAAATAGTTGAATAAAAATTAAATTGCAGTGAAGTCATGTACTTTGTCCTTGGTTGCCAGGTTTTAATATTTTCAATAGTAAAACTCATTAGAGGCAGCTAGTTAATGTACAGCTGTATAATTACTGGGTACATGGAAGTGGGTTTGTTTTTAATGTGACTTCCAAAACCACAACCACACTGAGACATGCAACAGAAACCAATTTCACTTGCCTTTTTTTCTTTGCTTAACATTCAGAATTCTTTCCAGATATAACAAAAGAAACACAAAACAAATACAACATTTACAAATATACATTTACAGACATTTTAACAAAACCTTAATGATCAGGATTATTAGCAACTTGCATTATTACCAACTCATCAACTAGATGACAAAACAACTAAAGTACTCTTTCCATGACTCAAAGCCTTGAAATGGCACATTATGAATACTACATAACCACATTGGACAGAGCAGTTAACATATTAAACCTTAATCCAAAGCAGCACTGATCAGCACCCCCTCCCATCTTACATTTCTACCCCTTTCTAATGTTCCCTTAATGGAAAGTTAAACTAAAAGGCACTCAATGAAACCATACTTCATGTCCTAGGCTGCACAGTGGAAATTCATAAAAATGCTTCACAAATTCCTTGATACAAAATTTACACCAAAAAGTCTTCACATGTTAATTTGTCCTAATTTTCTGTCCAATTAAATTAAGATCTGTTATCAGTTTTTCAGATATCCTGCTAACAAATAATCTGTGATGGAGATTATCATCTTTCTGAAGGTGAAGAAAATCCACCTGTAATCGCTTTTCTGTTCCATACCTTTTCATTTTGTGTAGTTATTTTTCGGTGTGTTTTGATGTCTACAAAGTCTCATATGAGTAGTCCATTTCTGTTTCTCTTCCTTAGAGTCAGCAGAAGTTGCAGCTGGGAGCTGAAAATTGCTGAGCCTGGGGATGAATCTGTGTGTGGCTGACAGTCCTGTAGCCAGTGGTTTCTGTTTTATGATAGTGGTGCACACTAGAGGAGCAAAACTCTTATAAGCAGACAGTCTGTAATACTTGGACTTCTAACACAAGCCTCACAAAACAGTGCCAGTTAGGACTAACTCATTTGAATGTCAGATACTGAGAAAATAGCTTAGCTTGCATTTTTATCAACGTTTTGAAACATTATATATAAAATTAAAAGATATGCTACATTACTCTGCAGATATGAGACAAATATGTGCACTCAAGTGGACTGACTCTAACTTCTGTGTTAGATGAAACATGAGTCAGCCCTTTTTTTCATCAAGTCTTAAGCTGAGATGTAGAAAATGCAAACTTTTAGCGTTTAGCCTATGGTATTTACAGCTATTAGTCACATGTTAAACAGAATACTGGCCCCTATACTGAAAGTATTACTGTTGGTCTCACCCTCACATATCCTTCTGTTTTTTCCATCAGCTGCATGCATGCGCCTTATGGTTATATTTTCTCCAGTAGCACTCTCCACAGGTCGCAGAAGGCTGAGATGTTGGAGAGGAAGTATTTTATATTTACACTCTTATTACACTCACATTTTTTACAGAAAATACAGCAGGGATCTGGTTTGAGATCCCTGAAGTGGTGATGGGAATCGACACAGTTATCTTGCTGATAACCTGACTTATGATTCTAATATTGCCCTGTAGCATCTCACAATTGAGGATCTGAAAATGTGAAAAAATTGGTATTTTATGACATTTTCCTTTTTTTAATTTGGTAGAGAACAGTAGAGAACCAGATAAACATCTTTTCTCTCTTGTCATGATTTCCTGAAAAAAGTTAGTTAGTTTCCTGTGTTGTCAGTCACAGCTTTTGCTGCCTAGCAACCAATTAAAATAGATGTGTTGTGGTGGGCGGGTTGGCGATGAGGTTCAGTTAAGGTTGCCCAAGGCCATCACTGCTGTGTCAGAGCATTTTCCACAGTTCCAGAAACAATAGGGGGGTTTGCAGGCTGTTCTTGACTGAGGTTTGCGTCCTCTGAACTATTATTTGTGGACAGTGGGTCGATCGTTTGTGAAGAGGGCAGTGAGGCAGAGTTTTTAACAGTCTCTGGAGCGTCTCCTGTGCTTTTCTTTTCTGGAGCAACCACAGCAGTTTCATTGCTCTCATTTGAAGGGTTTCCATCCACCTCTCGACTTAATGAACTCTCTTGATGTGTATTTCCAAATGTGATACCTGGTGTCATGTCTTCTAACTCCTCATCTGTTTCTGGGAGCAAGGACAACCTTTTAGACAGCCTCTGAGGGAGGAAGCTGGACAGAGAAATTCGGTTAGATGACCTTAGCGTTACCTGGCCATTGTCAGCTCCCCCCTCTAGAAATGGTGAAGGACCGGCCCAGTCATTAGTTGTTATCTGCTGCCTCTGAAGTTTCCGTTTCTTTATATAGATGACCAGGAATCCTACCATCATCAATACCAGAGCCCCACCTATTAGCCCTGCCACTACTTTACTGGTATTTGTTCCCTTTTTAGACTTTGCATTTCTTTCTGGAGGATCTTGTCCTATGTTTGCCTTGGTGATGTGGATGAATGGTGTCTTTATTGTGGTCATTGAAGTTTTGTATAAACCTGGGGACTGCGTAGTTTCACCACCGCTGACTAGGTTTGTACTTGAAGACTTGTTTTCATCATGCTTGGTAGATGTGGCTGTAGTAGAGATGAGGGTTGTAGACTGTGTTGGACGTGTGGATGGATGGATAACTTTATCACTGGTGAGTTGGGAGATTAACGTCTTTCCTGTGTCGTGGCTTTGGGTGGACCTGCTTAACATGGGAGGAACCCTTGTGGTTGTGGTTGGGTTGCTGGCTTGACTGGTTACCGCTGATGTTGCGACTTTAAATTGTACTTCTGTCATAGCCTTGATGCCTACTGTTGAGCTGTTTAACTCAGATGGTATGGGATTGGTTGAAGTTGCTGCTGTTCGAATATTTGGTAAGAATGTCGTAAAAGGAGTTTGAGTTGTTTGCAGTGAAGGTTTAATGCTGGGTTTTGTATTTTTGTCCTCTGTTGGCTTTAAATCAACTATGATAGACTGTGTGATGGTATGACCTGAGACCTGTGAGAGTGGATTTAAGCTGGACGTTTCCTGTATTTTCAGCTGGTCGTCAGTGAACTTCTTTTCCACCTCGCCTCTCATCACATTAGTGAAGTTGTGATTCTGGCCAGATGTCACTGTGCCGCTTGCTGTCAGAGGCAGCAGCCATATGAAAGTTAGGCTTACAAAATCGATGGTCATTGCTTTCTTCAGTCTTCTGGTGGGTCACTGTCTCTTTGTAGCTAGAACAGAGAGAGTTATTTGATCAGAGACACATAGCCCACAATCTTAAGCAATGCCCTCTGGTGAGGAAATAGATGAAGACCGTTTGAACAAAAAAAGGATAGTGTTGTGAAATGTAACCTGATGTTGCATCATTTCCTCGAAATGTATCTCTAAACAGGCATATGCTTCAAGTAGACCTGCTTTAAATATACCCAGTATGTACTGGGTATATTTAAAGCACTACAGTCAATAGTTTGATCTAATGTACATTCATTTCTCTGCTGGCCTTTGGATACATTTTACAATATTAAAATATCCTAAACTAACAGAGGTTTTCAGTTTAATCAAGAAAGTAAGAGCTTGCTTGGATATTAAAAAAAAATATTCTGTCAGTTTCGTCATTTAATTTCTCAATCACACATTGCTCCAAGTTTTGATGGTGGAACTTTCAGTCTATCAAATATATACAAGTCTTTATATAGATTTGTTATCCTTGGCAGTTTTGAATACACTTTTGTGTAGGCATGTTTGGCTCTCACATCAATCAAAAGCACTCAATGTATTAGGTTGACCTAGGACTACATTAATAATTAAAATTATTAAAATGTACTTACCAGTGTCTTTACACAGATATCCTCTGTAAACTGTTAGTTGTGTTGTTGCGGGAGGTATTAGAAAGGAAATAGTTGTAGGATCTTATGCTGTTGCCTGTCTGGTACGATGTCCCTTGAATGAAAGCAGGAACTAGGACCATGGTGGGCCTCTCTGTGCTGAAATGTTGAGACAGATTCTTGCCACACTTACAGGAAGTGTGACTTGTGAAACTGATGACAACCCTATGACTTCTCATTCGCTTTACTAAACATAGTAGTTCATGTTCACCGAAGCCTTACTATATTAAAATGTTAAACATAACAATTAAAACCTAAAAAACTAGATCAGTCACATATACTCACACACAATGAATAATATAGTTTATTTGTGCTTACCACACTTTCAATACTACCATCTGGCTAATCAATCAATTACAATTATGCTAACTACACATTGCCTAAAGAAGCTGATATAAATGTAAATACAGTGACTTGAATTTTGAATATTGATTCAACACACAACATATGGACACAATGCAAAACTTTTTATAACCTGATATTTTAACAGGCTCATTTTAATGTACACAATAGTTATGGAAGAACAGTAGTATTAAAAAGTCGGCAGTGCAGGTGAAAGATCATAGACAGCTAAACGGACAGAAGCAAAGTTCAACAGAGATTAATTAATAGAACAAGGACTTTTAGCAGACAGTGTACCCCAACTTTCAGACCATCATTTCAATATGGCTTCTGCAGCACATGAGGTCCCTGGTGTGAGATCTAGGAATAGATCTTGGAATCTCTTTGATACTTTAAAAGTGTGTTGATATACTCGATGTTGGTTTACCCTTTTGTCTGTTTCTTAAATTGCTTTGTCCACTCAGTTATGTTGTGAAGCAAGAAAAATGAGCCAAATCAAGCTGTCTTATAGTAAGTGTGGAATTTGTTAAGCAAGTGTGTTAGATGTTTGACTTATACTTAACTAATTCTCATGAAACATTTCATGAAAAATGTACACCTCTCACCACTCTTTTTAAACTATTTATTTCTCGTTTCTGACAATGAGTTGGCCAAGAAAGACCTCCTAGCTGCGTTTACAGGGGAGTTGTTCTGTCAGCAGCATTATTCTTATCACAAAAATCTCAAATATTGTTACTATTTCAATTGAAGTATTTGTTAATCTACAGTATGTTATGTACTTTTTTCTTAATAGTATAGATAATTTTGACAAATTCCCATGGTAGCGTCATACACCAAAATATACTGTATACACATCACTAGGACTTGTTATTGAACCACAGTACATTTTTGGTACTGACCAAAATGTCTGTAGCACTGAGTATCAAAACTGTTGAGTACCAAAACTGGTGTCGAATGCATTGTCAGATTTGTGAAGTTGTTTACTTGTCCTACACCTGACTGAGGTTTTAGTTGAATTCTTTGAAATGAAAAAAAAAAAAAAAGAAAAACTGGAAAAAACATGAATGAAACATGCCAAGTTATACCACAACACATCAGCTGAACTGACTGGTTGCCGTTTGTCTTAAGTGAAGTGTCTCGGGCTAGAGTACTGAGGTGGGGTTACACAACAAGGGGCATGTCCTCTAGATCCCTGGGCACCTCCAGACAGGAGTCCCTGGAGCTTGAGCTCTGCATCTGACAGGCTTTCTCTTGAGGATCAAAAGCCATTGCCGTGGCCCCTTCCTCAAGTCCTCCCCCAGCCTCCTCCCTTGCCTCTCGTATTTCGGCATGCCTCTCTTCCTCTATCTTGCTGTCTGCTCTCACCTCCTCAAGCATGACACTGGCATCACAGGGCCCAACCAGTCCCCTGACTTCTGGCCGGTCAGTGCCCCAGTAGCCCGCACCACTCACCAAGTCCATGTTGGACCGAGAGGTTCGGGGGGCATTAACCCTGCGTTGAATGTGGCAGACCTGGCATGCCAGCACCACAGTGGCAACCAGCAGGCAGACAATCAGCCCCCCTGCTGAGCCTATAGCAATCAGACCCATCTCAGTGTCGATCAAGCAGTCAGCACGAGTGCCATTGGTAACTGTATTAGGAATGTTTGTGGGGTCAGTGATAGTGAGGCTCGGCTCCACAGGAGGGTTTATGATGCCAACTTCATCTGTTCTGTGCGAATATGGCTGGATAGTTGAATGGTCTGCATCCGTAAGACAGAACAGCTGCTGGTTGAGCAGGAGAAACAGCCACAGGGAAGTTCTGGTGCTTTCCATTGTGCTCTGAAATTAAGAAACTGTTTTAGAAAACGATTGCATCCAATTCATAAACGTTTCTGCATCCCTTACTGATTTTGATTTAACTGTTTAGTTTAAAACTGAATTTAAATGTATTTGACCGGTTTATATCTCTGATGAAGCTACTACTTGTGCGTGCTTTCGTATGCGACATTGCAAAAAAATACAACCGGAACGTTGATTTTACTACCAGATGACTTTTGAATTATCATATCTCTAATATATTTCACTTTTAATGTGATCAGAAATAAGCAGCATGATCTTGTATTGACAATACTTACTTGAAGAAGGCTTTTTGGGAGGTCTTGGTGGAGAGATGGGGTGAGACACCTGCTGCAGTCGAACTCTTGAGAAGCTCTGAGCTTACTTCCTGACCCCCTTTCTGGGTCTTTTTTCCGGTCTGGTTATTTCAGGGCCTCTGGTTTGATACCACAGATGCTGAAGAGCTCTTACAAGAAAAAAAGAGAGACAAAAAAGAAATGTAGTTTCTGAGAAACCAAAACTACTTTCATTAGTGTCATATATTATGAAAATTTAGGCTGGCTCATGTGTACGCCACTAAAACCAAACACAATAATTTACTACAGATGGCCTGATTTTGAATTTGACCTTGTCTGATTTTTGAATCTCCTTTCTTTAGGTTCAAAACAGGCCAGATTAATGGCGACCTGCTCATCTACCATGTCCTCCTCACCCTCAAACCCTACTACGCTAAGCCCTACGAGATAGTAGTAGATTTAACACATGTAGGACCCAGCAATCGCTTCAAGACCGACTTCCTGTCCAAGTGGTTTGTGGTCTTTCCTGGCTTTGCATATGAGAACGTAGCAGCTGTCTACGTCTACAACTGCAATACCTGGGTGAGGGAGTACACCAAATACCATGAGCGGCTGCTGACGGGACTCAAGGGCAGCAAAAGGCTCCAGTTCATTGACTCTCCGGCTAAGCTGGCCGAGCACATTGAACCCGACCAACAGAAGCTGCCTGCAGCGACACTGACTCTGGAGGAAGACCTTAAAGTGTTCCACAATGCCCTCAAGCTGGCCCACAAAGACACCAAGGTCTCAATAAAGGTAAGGATGCAGCCATAGCAGTTTGTACTAAAAGGTGTTAAATACTAAGACTGAAAGGATTAGGTTAGCAAAAATTAGCAATATCGTTAGAGAAATTCATGCAAGGCTTGCGTTTCCTAAAACAATGTATGTTTTCTTGCTGATCAGGTGGGCTCGACGGCAGTTCAGGTGACCTCAGCCGAGCGGACCCGCGTCCTTGGCCAGCCAGTCTTCCTCAACGATGTCTACTATGCTTCAGAGATTGAAGAAATTTGCCTAGTGGACGAGAGCCAGTTCACCCTCACCATGGCTAACCAGGGCACACCGCTCACATTCATGCACCAAGAGTGTGACGCCATCGTCCAGTCCATCATCCATATCCGGACACGCTGGGAGCTGTCGCAGCCTGACTCAATCCCACAGCACACCAAGATCCGACCAAAAGATGTTCCGGGCACTCTGCTCAACATTGCTCTACTGAACCTGGGCAGTTCTGACCCCAGCCTTAGGTCAGTCCTGAAGGGCATTTAGAGTTATTTTAGCAAGATTGTGACCTTGAAAAACACAGTAGCCTTACCAGCTTTAATGGAAAATAATCAGGCATGTAATTGAGACACCAGTGATTTTTATGCTGTGGACTGTTCCCAGCCAGAGGATGTGACAATCCAAACTAAAAATCTGTGTTATTGTCTAAACTGCAGCAAACAAATGCTCTCTTTCCAGAGAAAGCTTATCTGTTTTGATGATTGACGGTGTTTTGCTTTTGTATCAGGATTTGTAGGCACCATAAATTCAAATCTCTTCTGTTTTGGGCTGCAAATGTAAAATTGCCTTGTGTGGTTTTAACAGTCTAGACACACAGGTCGAGATTTGTTAGGTAAAAAAAACAGAGGAATTGTAAAACTTGAAAACACTCTTTTTGCACAACTGGTGCAAGGGCTTAACACCTCTGCTCTGTTGTCCATCCCAAATCCAGGTCTGCGGCTTACAATCTATTGTGTGCTTTGACCTGCACCTTCAACCTAAAGATAGAGGGCCAGCTGCTGGAGACATCTGGCCTCTGCATCCCAGCCAACAACACCCTCTTCATAGTCTCCATCAGCAAGACTCTGGCTGCCAATGAGCCCCATCTGACACTGGAGTTTCTGGAGGAATGCATCTCAGGCTTCAGCAAGTCCAGTAAGTCCACTTAACAAAGCTGCTGGCAGACATATACATATTCTTACATACATACAGCTGTGTCACTCTATAACTCATACTCTTTTTACTCTTTTGGGAATGTAATAGACATACTGGGCTCATATGGATTTCTTAACTTCTGCTACTCACTGAAAAGAATGAAGTTGTGTTTGCACATGACTGCCTCAGGGTTCATGTAAGATATGTTGTTGGGCACATCAGGAGATTGTACTATTAGGTCACATATTCATTACTTAAAGGTACCATATGTAAGTTTCATCCTTGTTATTCGTGACACTGGTGGCCGTTAAGTGAACTGCAGTCAGCATCCTGTTGCTTGCGTGCATGCTCGCACTCCATAGGTGCGAGTTTGGCCAGACGGGCGTCACTAGATAAAACTTTTTATGTGTTGGATTCTTTGGTGTGGGGGTGCCAATGAAAATAAAATGTAAATGCCAAACTTTACATGTAATTATTTCTGTTTGTGTAGAGTGTTCACTGTGTGTGTGTGTATGTGTGTGTGTGTGTATGTATGTATACATATATGTATGTATATGTATATGTATGTATATGTATGTGTGTGTGTGTATATATATAGATATATAGATATAGATATATAGATATATAGATATAGATATATAGATATATATATAGATATAGATATAGATATATATATATAACGTATTGTCATCCTATTGTCCCTGTGCTATCATTAAGGAGACACCGGACTGCTAAGGACAAACACTTTAGTTCTTGGAAGCACTCTAAGCTAGTTATTGAAAGTCATTTAAATGCCATAATGAATCTTTGTTTTTTCAAATAGTTAGTGTCTTTTACATAATGTCAAACAGGTGTCATGTTGCCAGTGTGTCAGAAGGCTGCATTGTGCAGCATTGAGCTGGACTAGTTGTAAAAAGAAGAGAGTTTTATGTATACTTATGTTATATTGATTATAATGTGTAAGAATTGCTTGGGGTTGAATGGGATCCTACATTTCCCACACTGCAACCACTAGGATAATTTCATTAGACCTTCCCTGCCATTTAATACCCACATCTTTCAAACTCCACACCTCCAGTTTGTAACACTGACCTCCAGTCATACATTTAAGTGTTGTTTTTTTATTGCAGGTATTGAGCTGAAACATCTGTGCCTGGAGTACATGACACCCTGGCTGCTCAACCTGGTTCGCTTTTGTAAGCACAACGATGATGCCAAGCGCCAGCGTGTCACTGCCATTTTGGACAAACTCATCACCATGACGATCAATGAAAAGCAGATGTATCCCTCTATCCAGGCCAAGATCTGGGGTAGCCTGGGCCAGGTGAGTCTACCAGACCAAGAGCTTGATAAGTAAACATGTGTTGTGAATTTGACCTCTAACTTTCTCCCTGTGTCTTCAGATAACAGACCTGTTGGATGTGGTGTTGGACAGCTTTATTAAGACCAGTGCCACAGGAGGCCTGGGCTCCATCAAAGCAGAGGTCATGGCTGATACCGCAGTGGCTCTGGCTTCAGGGAATGTCAAACTGGTCTCCAGCAAGGTGAGACTCTCCACTCTGAGCTAATACATGCTGGAAAAATGTCTGCAGACTTAACTGTACTCAGCATGTATGTTATCATGGACAGATTTTGTCTATTGAAGTCATGTTGATTCAATAATGCCTCACAAAGCATTTCATGGTATTAATGACTTAGTGAGCAGAGCCCTGGGTTTGTGAGCAAATACTCAACCTATCATGCAATAATTTTCAGCTGGAGTGCGGAACTTTTACATACAAATGAATGTCCGTTATATTTAAGCCCTTGTCAAACGAGTTCACACAAGGCTGGTTAAACCTATCACTGCAAGGTAAATCTCTTTGTATTTCACTGCATACCAGAGTTTTTAAATCTGGTGTCTGTGCAATGTTTCCCCTAGGATGGAGTTGCAGCAGCAGATTTTTTTTTTTTTTTACGTTAATTTACTTAAATGTAATGACATTTTCAATGATAAAACAATTTACAATTAAGATGTTTCTTTAAGGGAATGCTATCCAAATTATATGAAACATTAATATCTCTGTCAGGGAATCTGTCAGTTGCCGTTGAGATTGACAGTTTTCGCGCACCAGATTGTGCACATAGTAAGGCCTGCCTCTTGGAAGAAGAAAACAGTGGAATACCTCAATTTTTGTATCAAGATGGATCTTCCAAATGTTGTTTATCTCACAGATATGTGTTTCATTGTGTATTCCCTTCAAATGATTGCGTTTGCTGTAACTTTACTGCGTGATACTCACGTGAAGTTGTAGGACTGTTTTCCCTTCAGCGAATGATAATCCTGAATCCGTGATCAGCATTGCTTGCATCACTCTTGACATCTACCCGGTGCTTATTGTTATATTGCTGACATTAACGGGTTAGCACAAAGTTTCTTGTTTATATGCTTTACTCACAGGTGTGTGAATTGACCTGGATATGAAGCGTCCGAGGTGGAAAATAACATAATGTTAGTGTTGGAACCATTTTATTTTATCAACATGTTTTCAGCCGCAATTGACTGGCTGAGACTGATACCAGCCAATGACAGGCCATATGTGCGGCAAGATGTTAATTAAACCAGGTGTGTGAAAAAGGAGAGACGCATGTTCCTAAGTTAGTTATCTTTTATTGCCGTTGTTTTAATACTTTGAACTTGTGAATGATTTTCATCAACCGAGGCTACTTTAAGCTACTTTGATTTGAACTTGACATAAGGCCGCCATACATATACATATTAACATAACAACACTTAACAAACATTCAGTCACTTCATCTGTACAACGAGACCTGCAAGCAAATTCATCTCACAGTAAGGAGATAACCTAATTGTGCCTGTTGGAAGTCTTGTACGGTGTCTGACTGGCTTCATACAGAAAGGAAACATAGAAAGCCAAAACAGATAGTTTCTAAAGAGATAAGACGGAGCATTCTCCTCTCCACCTCTCTCATCTCCTCTCCTCTTTGTTTATATGCTTTATTCACAGGTGTGTGAAACCTGGATATGAAATTTTTGTAACACAAAATTTAACGTTAGTTTCTAGAGAGAGAAAAAGGGAGAAGGGATTTTCTCCCCTCTTCCCTTCTCTCCTCTCCTCTTATGTTCTCTCCTCTTCCCTCCCTAGTGAAGAGTTTTATGTCAACCAGCAATGATTAGTTTGCCAGAGCTGAAGGGGGAGCAACCTTGGCTATGGAGTAGGCTACAGCAATAAGGAGTATGCTAAAGGTTTCTGATGCTCCAGGTGAAAAAGAAATGTGGCATTCAGAAGAGGGATTTCAGTAAAAAGAAGCGCAAATTTGCACCAGCTGCGACCACGTACATAAATACCTCTACGTGTACATGCCTTCACACACACAACCTCACAAACACTTGACCTCCATGGCAAATTTCAGCCTCATAGGTAGAAAATTTCAGTTGCTATAGGGTGGGAACAGCTTTGTGGACTAATGAGCTGATGGACCAACAGAACAAGATGGAGGGGCTTCCCCACACAACTGAAAACAAAACAAAACAAACCTCTGCTGAGTCCATTGACCTCGCACAAGTGTCTACAATAAGTTAAGTCATAAGTTAAAAAAGGGGGTGGGGCTTAAGTAACAGTCACCAGGGAAAAATTAACTCTGCTTAGTCCAATGATGCCTCCCACAAGAGTCTACAAGACATGGTTCATGAGTTATTAAAGGGGGCGTGGCTAAATATATAGGTGGTGCGGCCGCCAAAGGGTGGGGACATTTTTCTGGACCAACCAACCAACAATCCAACCAATGGACCGACAGAGCGAGCTATAGAGCTGCTGGCTGCAATCGACAGCGAGGACAAACCAGGATTACTGTCAGCATACCTCATAACCTGTCGACAGTGTTTGTGTAATTACCTCACTGACAGAAAGGGATGACAAAAGTTCAGCACTGCAGGTTTTATTATACCAGTATTTAGAACCTCTACGTGGTGTTACCACTACATGGAAATGTTTGGTCATCTTCCTCCCGCTCAATAATCACACACACCCCGGTACTTGATGTAGGCTCCTGCTTGACCATACGTTACGATACTCTGCTGATGCATACGGAGCCTTCTTTAAATGCTGCAGATTTAACCAAGGTACAGTAAAGTTACCTCTTTCAAATCAACTGAATCTTGAAGTAAGCTAACTTGAACTTTGTTTGATCTGGTGAGTTTTCCCACATTAATTTTCTTTGGGACGTGAGGCATTGTAGCCTGCAGCACATGATATGTGTAAAAACAACTTGTTTTTTATGTCAAAGTCCACACACCAATATTGCCGTGCGTCAATGCTCCAGAAATGTCACTTTTTTATGAAATTTGCTCCCTGGATCAGCAGTTTATCTGTTTAGAACCTTTCAACAGCAAGGACATTTAAAGTGCTTCTGTACTGCTACTGTACCTCGACCACTCTGCCTGTTTGTATGATGCGTCTGGTGTGTACTACTTTGCAGCAGAGAAAAGTTGTTGAGGAAGAAAAAGACTAAGCAGCAACAATAATCACATGATGTCCTGTTTTTTGCTAAAATATGCACTGAGACATACTGCATTGGAACTGAATCATTCAGTCTATCTCTGCTGTGCCACCAACATCTTCTTTGACCTTTTGTAAGGTGCCCACAGCAGTCTGAGCTAAAAACAATATATCTTTTTCCTCTATTTTCATCTCAAAGTGCATCAGAATGCTCCATTTACACATTCAATTGTTGATTTCAGATACCCCCCTGTCCCTGCAGAGGTTTAGTCTCACATATCAACTTTTTTACACCACTTGAGTTTACAGACCTGCATACAAATACCATCATTCTCAGCAACCACTACAGTTTGACACAGTATTTATGTAGGCATCATATTTGTAACCCTTACTTGTAATTTGAAATGTTTCTAGTAGGTGTTATATACCATAACATCAATTTTAAAACGGTTGTATTACAACATTGACATGGTTTTATTAATTATAGTTAAGTGACAAGATGAATGTTAATTGTTTAGTTTCTGTACCAGTTTGACACTGGAGTGAGATACCAGCATTAAATGTAATAATTACTTACTAATGGAAGAAATAAATCCGAAGTTATAAATCACTCCTGACTTAGTATCCAAAGAGACAAACTCATCCATTCACTTTCCATCATCTGTGTCCTCTGGATTCAAATTCAGCCTGCTACTCAGATAAACAAACACAACATACACAGGCAGACACAATAGAAAAGCCAGGCCCTGGCTCCTATTATGGCAGACAACCGCACTGACTGAATAGTGGCCATTGTGAAGATTGTTGACTTAGAAAAGCCTGTCAGTGTTTAACTTGAAGTGCTGCTCCCCTCAGTGATTTTGTGTAGTTTTACTAAAGTGTTGAACTGAATTTAGGAATATCAAATTCACAAGTGTACATGGCTGTGGGGCCATACGTGAGTGTTTGTGCTGGTGTTATCCGCAGGATTGCTGTCTGATGTCATGGCAGGACAGCCAACTGAGCACAATGGAGCCTTGTCTGCTGCTCTTGAACTCTTTGTCTCCAAAGAGTTGAATAAATGCTATTTTCTAACTGGTTGTAACCATAGCCATATTGTCATATGTATCATCTCCATATTCAAGAAGCCATGCAGTGTTTACCGCGGGTCCTCACTGCATTGCTTCATTAGAGTCATATTTTTCAGTTCTTACATGTTCTTATAGTTTTTGGCACAGCAGATGGATCAAAACATGATTCAAGTTTCACTACAACATGATGATATTTCATATGAGCTATGCAACCTTTGGAGTTTGAGAAATGATTTATAGCTTATGTGAAGCCAC
Source organism: Lateolabrax maculatus (assembly GCA_031216445.1). NCBI lineage: Eukaryota > Metazoa > Chordata > Actinopteri > Acropomatiformes > Lateolabracidae > Lateolabrax > Lateolabrax maculatus. The sequence continues at coordinate 28,046,828 of CM062202.1, read as the reverse complement.
AGTAAGACCCCAACATTAAGCTGAAGATAAACTAAAACTGGCACCACTCACAATCTGAAAGCTTTTTTTAAAGGTTGAATTTCAGACGTGGCTGTGGAAGGTTAGTGCTTTTCTAATCATTATTTACTCATTATTATTAACAATGGATGAAATGATTATGTGTAATTTGGAAAGGGTGGCTTGTTGGGGTTCCCCCTATATCTACTAAGCAATAAGGCCTCTCTTAGCTCATTGTTTTGCCTTTACAGCCCACAAACGCAGCTCTCATTAACCTTGTTTGGAGCAGCAGCAGGCAGCTTTTTTTAGCAAATAACCTCTAATAGAGAGTGAAAAGGCCACTGTACACTAGCTGCTCAGCAGCGAACAGCAGACACACACACAGGTAGAGACTAGTTAGTGAACATATTGGAGCATTTAGTAGATAAAGAGCCAGCCATTTCCTGCAGAAGTTGGTGGAAACTAAACACAAAGAATATTGGATTGATAAGGTGGACGCAAACACAAAGAATTCGAATGTTGCTCTGTGTCTGCTTGATGTGTAAATCAACAACTGTTTGCTAATATGTTCACTGACACGTTATCAACTTATAAAGCAGCTTTACAAGTTGATAAAGTGTCAGTGTTGTGTTTACAGCTTATTTTGCTGCTTCCAAGTGGCCAAATAATTTAACTGAGCTTTAAACACAGATCCTTAAAATGTTAATTGTTTAAATTGTTTCCAGATTAAATTAAAATGGCACAACTGTAACACTATATCCAGTAATATAATGAAAGCAGGGCAGCCACAATACATTTTTTGATTTAGCTGAAATATTGCTAGCGAGCTGGAGTCACACCCTAATGTTGGCTAGCTATCCATATTTTTATGCTGGTAAACCAACATTTGATGGTAGCAGCACATTTGTATAAATTTCCTGGGAGGTTTGACTGAAATAGTCTTTTGCACAGAAAAAGTAGTGACTCCTGAAGTTGAAGTTCTTTATTGTCATATGCACAACAATTACAGCAGTCGTTCAAATGAAAACCTTAGTTCTGAGGCATAGAACACTGCTGCTGAGATCTGATCCAACCAAAGGAAGATTTATAATAAATTTGGTGGATCATTATTAATCAAATAAAAAAACAGAATTGTGATGTAATAGAACGCAATTTTCAAATCGCAAAAGCTGTAATTAAAAAATTATAATAATTCAACACACTACCGTGAACTGTGAAAATGGCCTCGACAGATCCGAACACAGAAGAGCAAGAGGTGACTTGAGTATCAAAGAGGAACAGTACTTTGGTTGTTTGGACCTATTTTGGGAATCTCAAGAAGAGGCTCGACAGTCGGGTATTGAGCAGAACGTGCCTTGCTACCATAGCTACAAGAGGAGGCAACACTACAAATCTATTCCAGCATTTAAGATAGCATCCCCTAGATGTACTGCAATAATATTGTATGGGATCATGATAGTCTGTAGAGTTCATTGACATCATGGAAGGCTCAACTATTGTAATGTTTACATCTATCACCCATCATCATTTTGAGAATGATGTGAAGAGCTTGGTGTTTGTCAGTGGTTTTTCAGTGCTGGTCTTCTCTTTGTGGCAGGTTATCGGTCGGATGTGCAAGATCATAGACAAGACGTGCCTGTCGCCAACACCCACACTGGAGCAGCACCTGATGTGGGACGACATTGCCATCTTGGCACGCTACATGCTCATGCTGTCCTTCAACAACTCCCTGGATGTTGCGGCCCACCTGCCCTACCTGTTCCACGTGGTGACCCTGCTGGTAGCCACCGGACCACTGTCCCTCAGGGCCTCCACCCACGGTTTAGTTATCAACATCATCCACTCCCTCTGCACCTGCTCACAGCTCAACTTCAGTGGTGAGGACTTATTTCAGCCATTTGATTAGGCCAACAGCCTGTTTTCGTAGCATAGATGAGCCTTTTGTTAAAGTCAACAATCTTACAGTGCATGAAAATGGTGTAGGTGACTAATAAAAGAGGAATCTGAAAGCTAGGAGTACTCAGGCTAGAGTTTTCATAGCAGCTGTGAAGATACAAGCACCACAGTGGATGCACATTCCTATCATAAATGTTTGTGTTCAATGATTTCAGAGGAGACAAAACAGGTTCTGAGGCTGAGTCTGACTGAGTTCTCCCTGCCCAAGTTCTACCTGTTGTTCGGCATCAGCAAAGTCAAGTCAGCTGCCGTCATCGCCTTCCGCTCCAGCTATAGAGACCGCTCCTTCTCACCGGGGTCCTACGAGAGGGAGACATTCGCACTGTCCTCCCTGGAGACCGTCACAGAGGCCTTACTGGAGATCATGGAGGTCAGCAGAGACAATCAAGCTAATTAGATATTGGTTTTTAACTCCTTCTCTGTTCCCAATGCATACACTCCATATAGGAAAACCCAAAGATCCCAGCGAGAGTTGGGAGATATGGCAGAAAATTTTATCATGATTAACATGTCCATACCCTGCAATAACAGTATTTGTTACAATATATTCTTATTCTTATTACAATATATTCTTTATTTTTTTAATTTTATTTAGTTATATTTATTGGAAATATACAAAGTATAAAATATGCAAAGGTGTTGTATGTATTTGAAAATATTATGTCTTGGTAAACCAAATAATTCAGATAATTGGAGGATGCTAGCAAAAACACCATTAATACATATAGGCCACCAAACGTTTTGATACATTTTCCTAATCCAACTTTGCAGAATACTGTCAGCAATAGGATTGGGAATATTAGGATTGTCAGTAATATGAGTATTCACAAGTAACAATGTATTTCAACCTAAGAATGTATGAGATTCCTGCCAATGCGCATAAGGTATCCAAAATAACCAGATTTTTTTGTAATCACAGAGAGTTTCTTTCTCAAGAAAAGGAAATAGATTCTTGTTATTGGGGTAGTTTTCATTTGGTTTTGTTCCCTTGCGACCCATCTCACATCACTGTTCTTTGAATGCAACCAGATCCAACAGGTGCGACTAAGAAGTTATGTAATAACATATGAAATTTTGGAGATTTAGCTAAACTTTAGCATATGGGGCCTGAATTGTGATAGCTTGACCCTTGGGGTTTTCTTACGCCATAAAAATGTGGATATAGCTTTGTTTAGGTCTTCCAAAAATAAAAACTGGTATTTTCAAAGGGATTCAATGAAATAAATTAATTAATTTGGGTACTATATTCATTTTAATTGTATTGTTTGACCAATTAATGACAGTGGTAGGCTGAAGTTAATTTTGAGTGTGACCCAATAGCTGTGCATAGTTTTCTTGGTAGACTTTACCAAAGAAACGACCAACATTTGTACCAAAGTATTTAAAACCACTGTTTTAGGGATCCAGAAAGAAATCTCATATTGTTTTCCAGTACATTGGTTGGGATGGCGTCACGTTTTGTGTAATTTATTTTATAACCCAATACTGTACTGTGTTCCTTGAGACATAAATAACGGGGTGAGATAATTATTGTGATTAGTTAAGATTAATAGGAGGTGTTTCACATAGAGAGATAGCTTGTGCTTATCTGTGCCAAATGTGATGGATGGGTTTGAATGGATGGCAGTGGCTACAGATTGACTTTTGCACTACTTGTTCTTTTACTTCTACTTTCGTATTTCTCTGTTTATTGTTACACACTAATACACCACAGCAATTTCCTTCTTATTTCTTTGTGGAATCTTTATATATGGAACAGTCAGGTATGTCATCTTCTCGCGGCCTGGTTTTGACCAATTCGGTTTCGTCTGCATGGATAATTTTAGGGATGACATACTCTAATCATAAAGCGATTATTTTGGATGAAACCTGTAGTCAGAGTTCAGCTATTTGAGGGGCCTATCGAAGCCACATTTTTGTTTATCCTTGCCTGGTTTAGGTAGAAATGTTATTGTCCAATGAATGTGGCAATACTTATCTATCGCTGATCATGCTGCTAAGAGGGGCCAGTAGTTTTATGGAGAATGTTTAGAAGTATTCGATCAGGAATCCATCTGTTACCAGTGCCTTATTATTCTGTAATGAATTGATAGCACAAAGCACTTCCTTTTTTTCAATTATTCCAGCTTCAAGAAAGTCTCTGTCTATTGTATACATTTTTAGGGAGGAGCAGTCTATCCAGAACCTGTTCTGTTTCTTTATTTTTTATGTGTCATGATTGGTTTTACAGAATGCTTGATAATATTTTTTTAAATCCAAATGAGTATATTTCAGTTCCTCTAAGCATCTACCACCCTCTGCTTGAATAGAGTGGATATATTTTTCAGAATCTTCCTTTTTATCTGCCATGCAAGTAGCTTGTTTGTTGCTTGTTACCACTGATTTGGAGTGATTGAGGTGAAGAATGGTCTATTAATGGATTTGAAACTAGTCACCTCCAACAATGTACTGGCCTTCAATTGTATCACGCTTCATAATTAAGTTGTTAAAAAATGTGGGGTCATCTACGTATCCATAGATTGTTTCTGTAGCTATGTTAGGACTTTATTCTCTTAATTGACGAATTAATTCTTCTGACATTTAGTGAAATACAGCTCAATTGACCTGCCATATTTATATTACATAAAAATGTACAGAGAGAACATGAATCCCATATCAACTAATTCAAATAACTTAATAATTAAAATCCTAATTCTGGACATTAATTATATTATGATTGCTGAGTTTGATGTGACAAATATGAGATTAAGTAGTAATACTACTTTTATAATGATACACTTCTTAATCTTTATTATTAATATAAAACTGTTTGCTACAATTTAGATAGTTGATTAGTGAACTTTCTTTGTGTGGGAGGTTACCAGCCAAATATGATGTTCTCTGTTCTTGACCTGTTAATATTTGAAGGTCTGGTGTTTATATAGATCTGTGATAGATCTGCCAAGTCTATCACTAGTAAAACATGTTGTACAACTTGCATTAAAGCTCACACTGGTCTGCACCTCTCTCTGTATGTATTCTCAAAGTAAGAGATTTGCCATGATCTGTCAGTTTTTTTCAGTCTGTTTGATCTGTGTTGTCTTTCCTCCAGGCTTGTATGAGGGACATCCCAGCCTGCAAGTGGTTAGACCAGTGGACAGAACTCGCACAGAAGTATGAACCTCCTCCATCTTATTTAAATGCGTATATGTTAAGAACATGAATGTGCAGTGTAGAACGTGTGTGTTTGGATTCCAGGTTTGCATTCCAGTACAACCCATCTCTCCAGCCCAGGGCGTTGGTGGTGTTTGGCTGTATTAGTAAGAGGGTAAGCCACGGCCAAATCAAGCAGATCATCCGAATCCTCAGCAAAGCCAGCCCTCTCCTCAGCATCGACCGGGTAAGAGTGCACATTCACTCATACAACCCCTTCTGTCTGCTACGACCCATGCACATGACAAGTGTTTGAGTTCATTACAAATCAATAGAAGGCACCCTGTGCTATTGTCAAGTTAGGCTACTCCACCTTCACCTGTGAATTTCTTTCATACCTCAACACCAACTTGTTTGTCATTAGAAGATGGACACATTTCCATTGCCTTTGCATGTGTGTGGTCAAATGTAAATGCAAGATGGTGCTAAGCGCCTGGCAGACTGTGGCAGTTCTCTCGCCACTTTCCATGTTATTTCTCTTTTCCTCCTCATCTTTTGTACTTTCACCCTGTGTATCATAAGCATTTTTTTCCAAGCTTGTTATCAATATATTTATCTATGTATTTGCATTTTTTTGGAGACCATGATTGCTTGCACTCGCGACAAACTCCTGGAATACTGGCATGGAGCTGGAGTTCTTTCGGTACATATACCGGATGAGATTTGGAGACAATATCGCTTCAACATCGCTTAAAATCTTTAGGAACATTTCCTCCATGTGTGAATGTGAGCAGGGATTGATATTCAGGGAATATTCACACCCCTGGTTGGGGACCTGTGGACTTTTTTTTTTCAGGGATTTTATGTTCCTGCTCTCTCACTTGTTATGAGTGATATCCACCTATTATGCACAACATTAAAACCACCTGCCTAATATTGTGTAGGTCCCTCTTGTGCAGCCAAAACAGCATGGATTGGACTGGCACCAAGGTGTTAGCAGCTGATCCTTTAAGTCCTATAAGTTGCGAGGTGGGGTCTCTATGGATCGGACTTGTTGTTCCAGCACATCCCAAAGATGCTCGTTCAGATTGAGATCTGGGGAATTTGGATTGGAACAATTTTTGCAGTGTGGTAGGGCTATTATCCTGCTGAAAGAGGCCACTGCCATCAGGGAATACTGTTACTATGTAGGGGTGTACTTGGTCTGCAACAATGTCAAGATAGGTGGTACGTGTCAAAGTAACATCCATGTGAATGCCAGGACCCAAGGTTTCCCAGCAGAATATTACCCAAAGCATCACACTGCCTCCACCCTTGCCAGTTTTTCCCATAGGGCATCCTGTTGCCATCTCTTCTCCGGGTAAACGAGGCACACGCACCCAGCCATCCATATGATGTTAAAGAAAATGTGATTCATCTGACCAGGCCACCTTCTTGGATTTCTCCATTGTCCAGTTCTGGCACTCACATTCAGTCATCACCAGCACAAACTTTTTCAGCAATTTTTGCTACAGTAGCTCTTCTGTGGGATTAGACCTTCGCTCCCCACGCCCATCAATGAACGTTAAGCACCCAGTTGTCCTTCCTTGGACTACTCTTGGTAGGTACTAACCACTGCATACCGGGAACAACCCCACGAGACCAGCCGTTTTGGAGATGCTCTGTGCAGCGGAAATTGTGAGAAAGTCTGCCTTTTTGAAGTGAGGAGTAGCGAGCAGCCCTATTAGAGACGCTGTGGCTACGTTACGGCCACCTCTGAATGTAGTCAGATCGATCGGATCTCAGTGAGCCCTCAATCCATCTTGGGTGCATTCACACCTGTACTTAGAGGGTCCACTTGTGATTGGATCACCTAGGACGGTGGTTAATGCAGGTCTGAACAGGGCTTCTCATTGCATAATGGACTACATTAGTTTCTGTGAGGACAGTATTGTACCATTCAAAAAGGTCTGCTGCTTCCCAAAGGAGACCTTTTGGAGAGGACTTTCATGGCAAGGGATCGCAAGGACAGTCCAAAAAGAGTTGAAGAGGAAAATGTGAGAGGCCAAGAACAACTACAGGGAGAAGATTGAGGCCAAAATGGGACAGAACAGTTCGAAGGAGGTTTTGTATGTGATGAAAAGCAAACCTGTAGAATTAGCTTCTTGACAGGTTAGACACAACCCCTGGGGTCCTCACCCACCATCTCTGACCCCGTTCACACCTCTGGTGTGGAATCTGCTCTCCTCCCCTCTATGGCTAACTCCTCCTCTCTCATTACACCCATTACCTCAGGCTACATCCACACTACTAAGTTTTCTTTTGAAAACTTCTGCTACGTTTACGCTGAGCGTCCACACTGCTCCGGCGTTTCAGACGCCCTAAAATGAAGACGTTTGGAAACACTGCCGTCCCCATTTTAGTTTTAACTCTGGGGTTGATCACACCACTGTCACTTTAACCGCACAACTTTCACTTTACCTGTTATTTTGTTATTTTGTTATTTTGTTATTTTGTTATTTTGTCATTTTGTCTCCAAATGGTCTTTGGAGTGTACTTATTTCTGTTCTTGTGTTGCTGCAATTACTGAATTCCTCCTGCTGGGAAAATAATAAAGGTTTATCTTATCTTTTCTTAAATTCTAGGGACTTTTTAAGCATTTAAGCCAATTTTGCAACACATCATAGCCAGTCAACAACACATTTTATTCAACAGCCATCAAAGGGAGGCCGTGGTCTGGAAAACATGACATTGTAGGTGTTAAATTCAACTACTACTACTACTACAGTTTGAAACTCAGTTCACCAGTTGGTCTACGAAAATACATTCTAGTGACTCCTCTTACGTCTAAAAGACTGCTGTGCTGCTTTCGGTTCCAGGGAGTAACGGAAAATCACTTTCTGTTTTTAATTCTGCACATCACTACCGGTGCACCAGCGCAGGAATGTCGCCACAGACACCAGATTTAAAACTCCGGTATACTGCAAAATAGAAAGACTTACCCGGCAATGAGAGGCTTAATCAGCATTGTGTGAACCCATTTTGCAAGGGCTTGAATGTAATGGACATTCATCTATATTTAAAGGTCCCGCACTCCAGCTTTAATGATAATCCTCTTATAATCACCATAGATTCATGAAGACACAGTTGAAACTAATGAATTTTTCCTTTTGTTATGTTGTATGAATTAATTTCTATATAATGTTTTACTGTTATTCCTTGTCCCTCCTCTCTATACCTCTTCTTCTGTTCCTTTTCTCACTTCCCCTCTTCATCAAAGGGTCTGGAGAGTTGTCTGAAAGGCCCAGACAATTACAACAGCCAAGTATTAATAGAAGCCACAGTCATCGCTCTAACCAAGCTGCAGCCTCTACTCAGCAAGGTATACAACCATTGCCTCCACTCAAGCCATCAGCTTTTAGATAGTTTTTAACCTTGCCTGCAGCTGTTACTTTTGGATAGAAGGGTAGTCTGAGCCTACTTTTTTGATGTGTCTCAAATTAATTAAATCTGAACTGTTTTGTATGCCTGCTGTGTCTCTAGCTAATGTTTTTGAAAATGAAAGTGAATTAGACAGAACCATTAGTTCTATTGTTTAGTTGGTGGGCAGGAGAGAGTGATCTTCTCCCCCTCCTTCCTTTCAGGAAGGCTGAGTAAAGTGCTGCATTTTCTTATATGGAATATCTGTGCTAGCTAAATCAAAAATCAAGATTTTTGTAATTCATTAATTATTTGAATAGTCTGCAGTGATTCTCCTTTTATTCTTCCATTGTCATTTTTAGAATTAGATGTTTATTTATGTTGTTGACAATAATAGCACAAGACCACGATGTGTGTGTCTTTGCAGGAGTCTCCCATGCACAAAGCTCTGTTCTGGGTGGCAGTAGCTGTGCTGCAGCTGGATGAGGTCAACCTGTACTCAGCTGGAACCGCCCTGCTGGAGCAGAACCTCCACACTCTCGACACAATGCGCGTCTTCAATGACAAGGTTAAACACACCTACAAAACACACACTCAGCTCACCCATTCCCACAGTTTGATGTTCTGTGAACTAAATGCCTATACAGTTCTCATAATACAGACTCTCATTGGGGTTTGGACAGCTCACACCAGCTGCACTGAGAGGTGTTTTAGGACACAATACAGTGTATCTAAAAAGTAATTTCATACTGAATACATATGTACCGTCTCATTCATATATTGTCATTTGATTCTGGCCCTAATCTATATAGTTATTGAAAAGTAGTGCTAAATTTCTAAAGTAATGCTGCACGGTAGAGCAAACCAAATTTATACAAATTCTATGATGTTTCCTTGCACCTCACGCCCTTGGTTAATTGAGTTTTCTGCTTGTAGTAGCTAACGACCAGTACTAATGGTAGTGAGTGCATTAGAATGCATTCTTTGAATGTGTGAAAAGGGTGTGTTCAAGCTCAAATTGGGTGTTAAGTTTTTCTTTAATGTAGTATCAATGCTGATGCATCTTGGACAGCATTCAAAAACCGTTTATGTATTATAAGTGAATATGGTACTACAAATCTGCTAAACACAGTAAAAGTCCTTTTGTTAAACAACTCTGACAGGAACTGAGGAACTGAACTCAAGAAGCCTTTTGGATCAGAGGTAAAACCATAGATATAAAACACTGGATGGGACCTTAAGTCATAACTAATGGGATATCCGTCCGCCAACTTATCTGGCCATTGTTTAGTTGCCAGCTATGGGCAGCAACTATGGTTGTCGGCTGTGCAGCACCTAACTGCTTTACTAAAAGAACCAAAGAGAGCAGGGAGGCTTGCATCATTTTCCACACGTCAGCATTGAGTGCATTTATTTTATTTGTTTCACATATGGGTCAACTAAAACTACAAAAAGTTAGCGTACTAGGTAACTTTACTGTTAGCTACCAAGTAACGGAGCAGCTGAGTTCTGAGTCAAAGTTATTGTTGATTGCTAGCAGCATGGAACTGTGAGCCAAACAGAGAAGTTAGAACCAACAAACTCTGTGTTTAATTTGAGCTACACTAACTTAAAGCTCAAAGGTAACGTTTAGTAAAGTTAAGGTTATAACAAAGTTACTAATATTACCCTAACATTTGACCTCTAAGCAGCTGATTCCTGCCAATCAAGTGTAAAGATACAGCATGTTAACTACAGTCTCAGAGGGAGAGAGAGAAATATATCTTCACTTATGTACAATTTATGACATTAATAAATATATAAATATATAAATATATTACAGTAGGTGTTTCTCTCTTTTGTTTCTGATTGTAATTACCTGGGAATATAGGCCAAAATACTGAATCTATTTTCATTTCTACATTAAAGATATTGCCCAATGTACTATATTAGTCACACATACATATTAAGTTCCTGGCAAAATTGAAAAAATAAAATATAACTGCACAATTATGAGATAATTGAAAGCAGGATTTGTTCTCTTTAAGCTATAATAATCATCATTTTTGGTTCATTTTAGACAGGCACAGTTGTTTTTCGCTTATTACTCTATCTGTAATTTTTAGTAAAAGAATAGTCCCTTTTAACACACTGAACACAAATTCATTGCATTTAAAAGGAACTTCAGCAGCACTGACTCATTTTTGACTCATTATGTATATGAAGAGGGAACTGTGACAGTAAATGTTTTTAAAATCATGACATGACCCAATACAGCTTCCTTATCCCGCTTTTCTCCTCTGAATGTGCTCCTCCAGAGTCCAGAAGAAGTGTTTATGGAGATCAGGCGCCCTTTAGAATGGCACTGTAAGCAGATGGATCACTTTGTGGGTCTCAACTTTGGTGCCAACTTCAACTTTGCACTGGTGGGCCACCTACTCAAAGGTAAAGCAGTTGCTGATAGAGATAAGCACTCACAGGCAGTCATTCAAAGTTCAGTGCAGTGTGGTTTTGTTGGATCATTGAATGTACATGTTCATATCAATCCCCATATACAAAGAAAACACAGACGAATGTTCTGTCAGTGTCATTTAGCAGTGTTTTAGGAAGGGAATCAGAGTCTGCTTCAGGCACCACTACATGCAGTATTATTGTTCTGTCTGGGGGGAATTTGTTTCTGATTATTTTAATGCAGAAATATGTCCCAAAGATGTTTGCATCAGGGTCTTGTCCCTGTATGTGTGTCTTTATGTCTCTGACTTGTGTCACTAGGCTACAGACACCCATCACCCACAACAGTAGCGCGGACAGTGAGAATCCTGCACACACTGTTGGCTCTCATCAGCAAGCATCTGAAATGTGACAAGTTTGAGGTCAACACCCATAGTGTGGCCTATCTGGCTGGTAAGTAACACATTCAGTGGTGCTTTGCATATACATCCTTATTTCTACAATTCTGCTCTACACTACACTTGTGCACCATGTGAAATTTCTACCATCTACTAAAATCCTATTCAATCAATATATCATCATATTATGTAACTGAAGAAATGTAATAGAGCAAGACTTATTGCTATGCAAACATTTGACCATGTTAGGACAGACTTCTGTTTGTAGATTTACTGCAGGACACATAGGGGAACACAAGAGTAGTTGGAAACCTAGTATATGGCTGGGCCGTGTATGGTCTATGTGATACATTGTGGCCATATTGTTACATGGACAGACAGTGGTAGTTCCTATAATGTAACTTCCTGAATATTAATTGTTCATCAGCAATTTTCTGTAGCGGTACCACTAATATTTGTTGTTGAAGTGTACTGAAGTAGCAGATCACATGATGTGGTTAAGCTAAGTTTGAGAAAGGATTTTAAAAAAATTCATAAATGCAGTTGTAAGAACAAAACTTTCTACTCATATGTTAAGATGTTTGATTTGAAAGAGAACTTATAATGAAGCAAAAGACACTCAGTAATAGTAAATGGTAGATTATTAATTAGTCAGTATATTATACAGTTTATGCATGGTTAAAGGTATGTGCATGATGTACAGTATGTAAAGCCAAAAGTATTTTTCATTTTATTTTAGCATTTATATTAAAAGAATTCATGATATAACTGTTAAACAGTACATATATAAATTGCAGGATGAGGCCATGGTGTTGTCTTGGAATTGCAGAAGAGTTGACAGTCAATATTTAGTTTGTCCACCGGGTTGCTCACTTGTTATTCTTTCTGCTCTCCCTGAAGATCAGGTTCAGTACTTTGTGGCACTCATTTACTTCACGTGGAAACTAGTTCCTTTTAATTCTTTCCCTTCACTTTTAATTGGTTGTTCCACTTGAAAATGTTGGAACTTTTAGTTGATAGTATACTGATACTGAGATGGGTAAACTCCAATACTCCACCGATCGATGTTGTAAGGTCATCACTCAGTAAGTCAGGGACAGACGGTGTTTATAGGGCTGGCCCCGCTGTGCTGTGTTCCAGCCAAAATTAAGTGTTACATGTGAAAATGTCGAGGCACTGTGTTAGTTAGTATTACATTTACCAACATCTACTTTGTCAGTAGGCAGCATCCAGTTGTTTCTTGTAGCCGAGGACTTAAATATAAAACTAGTCTATGAAGCGTTACCTGTTCTTGATTATGGTGGTTTGGTTGGTTTGGGTCTGCCTTGGTGTCATTGATGGTCATCATCCCTTGTTGTTGTTCTGTGCAGCACTGCTCACTGTTTCTGAGGAGGTCCGAAGTCGCTGCAGCCTCAAACACAGGAAGTCACTACTAATTTCTGACCTCTCCATGGACCCAGTACCCATGGACACCTACTCCAGTCACATCACTGATCCCAGCTGCAGGTGAGCCAATGAACACATGGGAAATCCAAGGAAGAGGTTACTGTGTATGATCCATCCACAACAAAATAGACCGACTAGTTGAAATTCAGCCTGATGAGCATGCTCATGAGCTTACTAATTTTAAGCAGACTTCTGTTTTCAGGGTCTGTATTCCATTTTTCTCACTTTTTTGGTTTAAGGCTTGAACAGATACCTGCTTATCAGCATGCTCAGACTAGAGTGCATCACACATGGGTGTCCAACTTTACTTTTTCTTAATTAAGCCCTCTGCTATAGCCATAGATAATGATACTATGCATAGAAGTTAGGTAGGAGAAGCATAACGTGTCCCAGTATGTCAGAACCCTGTCTCTGATTGATTGATTGCCTCTATTTGCTGGATTTTTTTTTTAATGTACATATTTCCTTCGTTTTATGGTCTTTGTGAAGTAAATGTTCTACATCAATTTGCAAAATTCAAGAGGACCAAGATTGGACCGAGATTGGTGGCCTGATGTACAATCCTCTCTTTTGGGTATATATATGATCCACAGCTGCTCTGTCCCATCCAAATACCCCTTGAGATGATGTACATTGTTAACATAGTAAACATTACAGTTACTTAACATCAACATGTTAGCATTGTCATTCTAAGTATGCTAGCATGCTGATTTTAGCATTTAGCTTAACAGGGCTGCTACCATGGCTGTAGACTCTTAGTCTGAATTAACTAGGTACTATCTAGCAGCCATTAGTGCTTCTGCAAACCTATAAAGACTTGTGCATTGGCTTCTGCTTTCAGCCATGGTGTTGGCTGCTGCATTAAAACCAAGATAATAATTAAAAAAAAAGTTCAACCTCAGAAACTGAATCTCTGCTCTCATTGGCCGGGCCTATTACAGGCCTGCAACAGCCACAGATATCAGATTTTCACTAATCTGAGCATTTGATTTATTGATTGCTGTTGGGCTGTTAAGAGAATTTCACCAGATAAAAAAATAAATAAAATATTTAAAGATAAATAGCTTACCCTTCCTTTAACTTTGATTTAAACAAAGTGAGAATAACAGGTAGTGAGAGTTCCAGTCTGTCATAGTTTGGTTTGTCCAGGTTTTAGGTTAGGTTGTTTTCTGTTGCCTGACCTTACCTGAGGGTCTGTTCACCTTCCTCTCAGAACTCTGCGAGAGACTCAGCCGTGGGCGTCACCTCAGGTCTCGGAGCGCTACCTTTCAGCTCACTACCCGACGGTGGGCCAGATCAGCCCACGAACGCGCAAGTCCATGAGCCTCGACATGGGTCAGCCTTCACAGGCCAACACCAAGAAGCTCTTGGGTATGACCTATCCTTTTGCTATGTACAGTAGATATAGATTTTTACTTTGGAGGAAGAGCATCCATAAATAAAATCTACATGTTAACTGTACAACTCCCCCACCTTCTGCAGGGGGAACAGCTGAAACATCAGACAATGAGAACAGTAATATTAATAATAATATCAATATCATGTGCAATATTACTTTTATTACTCTTCAATATCATTGCTAATATTACTTTTCAAAAATATCTTGTGCAATGTAACTTCTCCTTTTTTTTCATATTTTAGTTGACTTATTTTACTAAATGTATCTTACTTGTATTGTTATTGTTTTAGGTACTGGGTTATGTTATCTTGAACTGCCAGATTCTAAATGTATTTGTTGTGTTTGTTTGTTTGCAAGGCACCAGGAAGAGTTTCGATCATCTCATATCGGACTCTAAAGCACCAAAGAGACCAGAGATGGAGTCGGGTATGACCACACCTCCCAAGATGAGGCGTGTAGCGGAGAATGACTACGAGATAGGTGAGAGTACAATCCTGGCCTATCCTTCTACGTCTGATATGATACAGTTTGTTTAAGGAGATATTTAATGTGAATGCACCATTTTATATTTACAGAGACACAAAGAATTGGAAACTCTCACCTTCGCAAGGTGTCTGTATCGGAGTCCAATGTTCTACTAGATGAGGAGGTGCTGACCGACCCAAAAATCCAGGCTCTACTGCTCACTGTGCTGGTGAGGACACACCTCACATGGTCTTTACAGAGTTCAAATCAGTGGCTGTTACTGTTTATCTCCTTGTTACTGACTCTGCGTGTTAAAAGACTGTTTCTCTGATTTTCCAGGCCACCCAGGTCAAATACACCACTGATGACTTTGACCAGCGAATTCTGTACGAGTACTTGGCTGAAGCTAGCGTTGTCTTCCCAAAGGTTTTTCCAGTTGTGTAAGTATCCAACAATACTGCCTTTGTTTTGGTTAGGTTGTGGTCTGAGCTTTCAGACTTTTTCAAAATGTTTGTTGTCCAACTAGAAATATTTGTAGCTGCAATTCTTCGGATTCTTTTTAGATTCTAATGTAGAGGTCGTCACAGGTACACTTGGTTCCTAGTAACTGCAACATACCCAGGATGTGAGTGGGAGCATCATGCTGTTGCCAGCTGGGGTGGGCGATATGGCCAAAATCTTCTATATGGAATTTTATATAATAAGGATAATCTTAAATATCATACAGCAATTGTTCTGAAAATTCAATTAAGGAACACGACAGAGGTCACACCCCTTATAGTAACAAGTTCTTCTCCCTTATCTTGGGCTGCTGAATGTGTGAGATCATACGAAAAGATTTATAACATCATACCACCCAACACTAGTTGTTTGAGTCTGTTCTGGTAAACTTCTGTTTGGTCTAATCATCATAGGGTCTGTTTGGACCATTAAACCAGCCTTAGTTTAGCTCTTAGATCAGTCTAATGCAAGTTAGATGAAAATAACTTAAGACCTATGTTTCCATGGTAACAATCAGGAACACTTGCTGACCAGCGTTTCCATGGGAACAGTCTGTGACACTTGCTGACCAGCGTTTCCATGGGAACAGTCTGTGACACTTGCTGACCAGCGTTTACATGGTAACAATCAGTAAGCAGCAGTAAACTGTCCTGTAACTGTTGAATTCTTCCAGAGGATTGCTGGAGTGAGCATGAGACATTCTCTAGTCTGAAAAAAAAGGCGTATTTTACCCAGAGTTCATAGCACATTAGCTTTACTTAAGATAGTGAGGAACGAGACAGCTTTGTGCAACAGATGTCAAAATACATTTATGCATGAGTTGAGTTTGGTTTCCCAAACTTTTCTCCTCTAGGAGTACGTCCAAGATGTACTGGGAAGACCTGTAGTCTGAAGTTAAAGGCAAATGACAAAGGAGCTGTTGTTCAAAAGTAGACACTGTTGGCAAAAGAGGCATTGTGTCAACTTTTTTGAGTGTGGTATGTACTTCACTGTGGTATTATAAGATATTGTGGCTTCTTGGGTTTCTGCATCGTCCTTAGCTCTAAGATGAACCATAAGTTGTACTACCGGTAGGCTACAGTGTCACAATATATAAATACTGGTGCTGTTTTGGTGGCTGTTTCTGGTGCTCATTTCGTCAAAGCCACAGCACAAGCTGTCAACGTGTGTTCATCCACAGACTATATGGAGCATAATTTACACAGACTTAACAATAGGTGTTGTGTGTGTGTGTGTGTGTGTGTGTGTGTGTCTTCTCCTCAGCCACAACCTGCTGGACTCCAAGATCAACACTGTGCTGTCCATGTGCCAGGACACCAACCTCCTGAATCCTGTCCATGGCATCGTCCAGAGTGTGGTGTACCACGAGGAGTCGCCCCCCCAGTACCAGCCATCCTATTTACAAAGTAATACACACTGACATTTTCACATTCTGTACAGGCCAAGCATGTTAACTCCACTGGTAGTACAGTTGGGACACAACGTGTTGCTTAAAATGGACACTTTCCTAAAGTTGTAGCAGTTAATTGAAATGGATAACAGCTCTGTGCTTTTGTAAGTAAGCATTTCACCCTGCCTCTCCTATCTCGAATGTGACCTGTCCTCATCCCTCCCCTCATCCCCTTGTTTCCCTCCCTTTCATTTCACAGGCTTTGGCTTTAATGGACTTTGGAGGTTTGCCGGACCCTTCTCTAAGGTACGAATGATTCTTTCCTCCTGTCATTTTTTAATTTTCTCTGAGGCACCCTTGGCTCCCACGCAGGAAATATTCAGCTTACTAAGCAATTACATGACAGTTCTGCAATCCGCCTGCCAATTGGTGTGGTTATATATATATATATATATATATATATATATATATATATATATATATATCCCCGACACACATACACACAGTAGTAGCAAAAAGGCTGGTGATCATTTGAAATCAATACTGTTAATAGTTAATGCTGAATATAGTAACTGCTCAACATTTTAGAATACACAATTAATAGTGCAGTTACATTGTATTTAGCACATTTGCAGAGGGTTATCTTTAGGTAACCTGTCTGTATGTCCTTCGCTTAGCTCTCGAATACTTGGCGGGTGTAGTGCTGGGGACCCAAGGAGGTGTAGTGTAACATTTGGTGCAATTTGGACACCAACATGTTCAGTATTAATAAACTTTGCATAAACAAGCAAGTAGCGAGGGGCGGGCGGTGCTTGGGGACTCTGCGGACTGTCGGGGAGATGGGTGAGAACTGATATATTCACAGGACAATTCACAGGATGATTCCTGGTGGGCCGGGCTGGTTGTTGGGCTGCAAGGCCGGGTTGGTAAACACAACTTTATAAATAGATCATTGAGGCTTTACAGGAACCTTTATACCTGAATGGCAGAATCTCACTCGCCTCACAAAACCTCTGTGATACATGTAAGTTAGCAGAATATGTTGGAGAGTTCAGTGTTATTCCCTCTTTAGTACTGCAGGGTTATGTCTCAACTTAACATCGAGTCCATCAAGCAGCAGCACAACACGTGAAATCAGACAAGTCTGTTAGGAATTCAAATATTGTAATACTCGGCTCTGTGTATATACCGTTAAAAGATTCAAAGGCTGTAAAATGTTTCCATGCAGTGTTATTGAAGGTTACTGTGTTTTATTCTCTGGGATCAGACAAAATTGCATTTTCTAATTGAGCAGCACTTAATTAATAAATTATTGTCAATGTGCATGTGTTTTGTTATGTTTAGTTGCTTAATAAGTAATTGAATGTACATTGTATAAGTGTGTAGGCTAGGTGCAAATGTTTGTTTGCAAGGCACCAGGAAGAGATTTTGAGTTTTCATGGTGGTAGAAGTGATGCTGGTGATACTCATCATGATGCCAGAAGAATGAAATGATTGCCCCTGTTAGATAAACTCTGCTGTGAGCCAATGGCTGCTTTGTTGTTTATCTATTTATAGTTGTTTATCTTTCAAAGGCAGAACATTATTTGCGTCAGTTGCAGGAAGATGCTCTTCGAAGAACTGTAAACTGCCAGACAAAAACCCAAAGCAGTCAAAAATATTACCTCTGCTAATTAAATCCATGCTCTACTTTATAACCGTGGTGGTCATGTCGCCATGACTTGTGTTTTTCAGGGGTGGATTTAGTGATTTGGGGGCCCAGGCAAACGCCATCTAGCTTTATTTTTCAAATAATAGAGGTCATACTTAATGGAGATGTTGTAAATTATGTAGAGTAATGAAAACATTGTTGGTATTATTGTATTATTACAGTATTTCTTAAATGTAGCTTTACCTTCCAAGTGACAAAAAAACGCTCTTACACTTTAACTGAATCAGAAAATAGGAGGAAGAGTTCTTTATTTAATAAATTGACTTTATTTAAGCAGAAGGTCTCCTGAGATGCATTAAACCTTTCTCATAAGAACACACACATTTATTTACAGCATTCACAGTTGTGAGGCACAGCACAGTGAGGTTGTACCTGAGAGGCAGGAAAAAGAAGCTGGACTTCGAACACTTACATTCTTCATGAAACATGTTTTGAATGTGGTGTGTTCAGTTTGACATTTAAGTAGCCTCTCCAAATTAGGTTTATCTTTATCTAAATCATTCTAAACCCAGAGTGCTTTCCCTAGCTTAGAATAGACTGGGAACGCTGTTAATGATCTATCTAGATAATCTCTTCTGATAAGTGAAAGGAGGAAGGAGGAAGCATTTTACAAAGGTAGAGGGAAGGTTTACGAAGAATGATTCATATGATCCTTCTTCTGTATTTCAGTCAGGTCCATCCAGTTTATGTAAAAAAGATAATGTTTTAAATCAGGAGTTTCACACTGAACCTTACCTACCCCAATAATTACTGTTATGTTCAAGTAATGTTTTCATATAATGCTCTGGATAAGGTGTTTGCGATCATAAATAATAAATGTGTGTGGTGTTGCAGTTGTTATACATAAATCATTCTGTTACTGAACACATATTTCATCATCAACAGCAGTCAGTACTGTTGTTGGGCAGTCTAACATTTAAATCTTCTCTCTTTCCCCAACAAAACACACACACCTGCAGCAAACACAGATACCGGACTATGCCGAGCTGATCGTCAAGTTTCTGGAGGCGTTGATAGACAGCTACCTGCCAGCGGCTGACGAGGAGCGAGGGGAGGAGCAGCTAAGGACGCCCACCTCCCCCTATCCCCCCACCAGCCAGAGCCAGCTCAGCATCACTGCCAACCTCAACCTGTCCAACTCCATGACCTCACTGGCCACCTCACAGCACTCACCAGGTCTCTCTCTCTCTCTCACTCACTCACTCACTCACACACACACACACACACACACACACACACACACACACACACACACACACACACACAGACCCTCACTGTTCACCACACCACAGCGCCTCCTCTCAGGCTCCTATGGTCTCTGTGCCTGTCAACCCTTTTGACCTCTAAACTTAGTCAAGGTCAAATCAAAATCTGCAGCTGATTAAAGTCACACTCCAGGACCAGAAATATATTCTTGATTCAGACAACTAAAGGGTTCAAATCTTCTTTCCAAACACTTTCCAAAGATCTTCTTCTTTTCAAACACTTTCAATGTATCAACATGAAGATTGCAAAACACTAGGGGAAACGCAACAGTGTAAATAGCTCCAAGCTTTTTTGTTTGTTTGTTTTTTGTGCGTTTCACATTTATTTAGCTGTTTTTTGTTAGTTATTTTTAGTATGAACTGTTTTCAGCAGCCTAGCTAAATTTGTTTACATAGTGACAAGGAAAATTGTGTAATAGGCAATAATCCTCAACTCTCAAACTCCTTTGTCAACCACCGATTTTATTTGTACAGCAAACAGGGAGAACACATCACTATGTCAGCTCGGTGCAATATGATGCCAACTAAAGGGTTACTTAGGCTACAAAACTGCAGTCAGTCTAAAAATGCAGGAAGGAAGCAAGTTTCCTGCTTATGCTACAGCGCCCCCTGTTGTTTGATGCAGGAGAACAATTTATTACTTGAAACTTAGAATTATATTTAATGTGTCTTTTTTTTGTCTTAACTGATATCAGTGGACAATCACATTATTTCGCTGTAGTCAGAGGTAAAGAGAGTTTTTAGTAAATTAAGTAAAATCTCTTCCAGAAGGGGAGGTGTGACAGCAGGAAGCTGAGCTCATTAGTTAAACGTGGTACCTGTAGTATCATTACTATAAGCAGTGATATGTTGATGTTAAAAACACAAATGGAAGACTTTCACATATAGTGGGGGTTTCTCACAGACTACCACAGAATGTGTGGCGGTCAACACTGTGTGGGTGTGCATTCATGAGCCATCAGAGACGATAGACTTTTCCTAAGAAGGTTTGCTAGAATAACATTTATAACCTTTTAAAATGTTATAAATATCATATTAATCAGCCTGTTGATTTTTAGGTTTGAAATAATGTAATATACAGATAAATGTACTTCAGATAATTACCACTAACCGCCTACAATACTGACACAGACAACAGAGCAGTCTCTTGCCAGACGAACACAGTTTAGAGAAGTGGTTCCCAGGTTGTCTGGTCTAAGGCTCCAAATTGGCCCTTAGACATTAAGCCCAACTACAATCTACTTTCGATCTCTAATTCAAACTTGTGTTTTGCCTCTTCAATTTTATTACATAAAATGAAAAACAAAATTGACGACTGTGGCTATAAAGTTTTTTTCAAAGTGATATTTGTTCCCAACAGTTTGGAACTTCTCTGAGGCAATATTTGAGTTAAATTAGATTTTGATTATGTTCAGAAGGTTAAACAGACGTGTTAAAAGAGTGTGTTACCTTTCCTCCCTATGGTCCAGGTGTTGATAAGGAGAACGTCCAGCTGTCCCCCAGCTCTGCTCTGTCCAGCGGGGGTCGCACTCGCCATGGCTCGGCCAGTCAGGTCCAGAAGCAGCGCAGCGCCGGCAGTTTCAAGAGACCCAGCATCAAGAAGATAGTCTGATTGGCAGAGAACACTCATCCCACCCTCCTCCTCCTGCTCCTCTCCGCCCGTCCCCCAGCCTACCAGGCCTCATGCTGCACTCCACTTTTTACTCTTTTTATTTCCTCCTCCTCCTTTATGGTTGTTGCTCTGGCAGGAGAACCAGTGATTTTGTGTTTTGCATTGAGGAATATAAGCAAGGGCAAACTTGAATTTTGTGCTGCTTGAGATTTCATTCAAGTCTTTCATTTGAGAAAGCCCGAGGTGGAGGAGAAGCTTCTGTTGAATCCTTTGTGTGTAAGCTCTTCCTCACGGATGTTCAGCAGCACTTTGAGTCTTCTGCAGCAACAGAGGTCGGTCACACGTGTGAAACTATTGGAGTGAAAAAAAATCCCTAATTGGAATATAGTCTGGACATCAAGGTTCAGTTTGGACATGGACTGTGACATTTCTCAGACAGTCTACACAGGGAAGAAGCAGAAACACAAATTCTGTCTTTACTCTAAAGTTTGATCCGTAACACATCCTTTGGCCTTCCTTATGACTCAACACTCCTGTGTCAACCAGATGGACCAAATGACAGCAGCAGAGTGGGGGGGCGGGGGGAGAACACAGGACCTTCACTCTGGACCTGCTTGGACATTTCAGCTCACCTCTCCCAGTCCTGTACATATTTTACATAGACAGATTATGTATAACTAGTCCTTAGTGCTAATTTAGATGTTGACGTTTTCTCCATGGTGTGCCTTTGTCAGGGTTTTTCAATGTATACAATTTGTAAAGTAAAAGTCAAACCTTGCTGGGGACAAAGAACAGGTACTAATTATGGAGGCGAGCCGTCCATATCACCACAAGTTCACACGAGCTGCCTCAAGACCGGCCTCCAATGATCGTCAAATATACAATCATCCATATACCCTGTTGCCTGAAAGTATTTATCCTGTACAGCTAGATAGTGCTACACAAATATTCTTTTCAAACACTTTCCAAAAATCTTGTTCTTTTCAAACACTTTCAATGTATCAACATGAAGATTGCAAAACACTAGGGGAAACGCAACAGTGTAAATAGCTCCAAGCTTTTTTGTTTGTTTGTTTTTTGTGCGTTTCACTTTTATTTAGCTGTTTTTTGTTAGTTATTTTTAGTATGAACTGTTTTCAGCAGCCTAGCATTTTAATTTGTTTACACAGTGACAAGGAAAATTGTGTAATAGGCAATAATCCTCAACTCTCAAACTCCTTTGTCAACCACCGATTTTATTTGTACAGCAAACAGGGAGAACACATCACTATGTCAGCTCGGTGCAATATGATGCCAACTCCTGAGTTGCCTGTTAACATAGAGATTTAGCTCTTATTGATTACCTCCAGCGACCGTCTGAACAGGAACAGGAACAGGGCAGTGGACAGTGTGGTGTTTGATCCCATCACACACACACCTTCATTTGTTTCACCTCAGCAGTCTGAGCTGGACATAAAATCATCACATTTTCATCCTGTGGGCCCTTTAAAGGAAAAATCCACTGTGAGGAACAAAGGTTTAGCACCGTTTGTTAGGGCTACGTGTCAATGGAAATTTCACAATAGTGGTGACAATACCATACCATTCCGTATATAACAATACCAAAACATACAGTTTTCTACACAACATGTAACCAAAAAAAAAACAATTTAACCCATCCTAGTCAAAGCTGTGAGCAGCCAGGCTTATATAAATGTTGTCATTTCTAATGAGAAAATATGTGATCAAAGAAGTTAACAACACTTATAATCTGACCAAACATATGGAGCCAACTGTCAGTACTTGACCTTATCCCATACATTTCAGCTGGTAATCAGAAAGAATTAAGTTCAGTACCCGGCACTATTGATTGTTGTATTCTCTTATTCCAATACAACAGGCTTGTCTGGTTGAGGGATTTCCAGCATGTTTTGCGACATGTTTTGGTGTCAGTCCCTCAAGCCCTGATCCCAAAGCTCCACTCTGCACCATCATACAGGTCATCATGGATCCAACTGACACAGACTGATGAGATTCCTCAGTGGAAGATTGTGGATTTTTCCTTTTAAGAGCTTTAATAATAATAATAATCCAGGTTATTATTGATGCTGAAGCCAGCTGTGTGATTCTACACCAACCGTCTGTACCCTCAGAGCACATATGCTCTGCACTACAGGAGGCGTCTGCTTTCAACATGGTCAGGGCACATTAGGAGAATGCTCTTCAAGGATTTTGTCTCAACTCATTTACTATAAATTACATCAACTGTACATTACTGCTTACTGTTGTCAAAAGCAAGCTGTGTTGATTTAGATAGTTGAGTTGTGTTCCTAACCTCCCAGGCAGCTGTTGATTTCCATTTTTCTTCACTAAATCAACATTGAGAGAGTTGAAACTTGCTTGAGGGAGCTAATTCATCCCGGCTAACATCACGTCTGTTGCCAGTGTTTACTCATAATTGCTTGCGGTACAATCTGCATGAGAACCCAACACATACATGTGCGTGGCCGACACTGTTGGCCAATCATAGCTCATCACAGATATGTTATGTCAGCAAGAGTAAGTAGAAATGTAAAATAAATGTTTGAGGTGGTTTAGAAACAGTGTCTCCATTACAGTGCATCCACCAGAGACCACCGACTGCAAAATATTCCACTCACTACATATATTCAACTGGTTCAAACATAGCCATCAGTATTTGTGTCGCAAATATAATGCATCACTTAGGGTGATAGCCCTTTGACAATTAAAGCAGTCACGATGGTCACTGTGATGGATCACAACTACCTGCAGATTGATTTGGATGTTGTACTGAAATGAATGGGAACCAAATGCTGCCTGAAAGATAGAGATTCACACTGACCGATCTGAAACACTCTGGTTCTAAAGTAAATGGGTTTAAACATTAAGGCTCTGGTCTGGGCCTGTAGACCAGCTTAGCTGCAGCCGTGCACACGCTGCTGTTGGTTGGACAGTTTGGTGGAGCAGGTGTTGAACGGGACTGCTGATCAGTGCTCCACTCGCAGCCTCCGTCCACAGCTCAGCAGGGTTGGTTCGTCAAAATGCTGCCTTAACATCTATGCATGGCAAAGAGTTGAGTATTGTTGTACAACTCTGACTTTATTTTTGTCCGCACAGCGTCTCCACACGTCTGCTGCTCAGGCTGACCGTTTCTTACCATTTGAAGTGTTCATGTTACCTTATGGATAATCACTTCCCTACCTTTTTTCTTGTATTGTAGTCATGTGAGGGGATGCATTATTTTCTTCTGTCCATGCAGCTCATTCAGTAAACACATGATCATTAGATAACAGAAAGGGACATTTCATTAGAGACGGCCTTAGAAACAGTATTTTGTAATTCAGCCTCAAAGAACTACATAAAGGGAAGACTGAGTTCTCTAGAAGGAATAATTAAGAACCAAGTTCACTGGTCCAGTTTCAGCTGTGGACGCAGAGTTTAGCAGATGATTGTGTCCATCAGAAACTTTTCTTGTTGTCCTCCATCACTGACACGTCACTCAGAGATTTGCTCGATTGAAGGGAGCCAGGACCAAACAAAGAAATCATTTTTCCACTGCTCAAAAGTCAGAACATTGTTTTGGGCTTCAGAAAGTTGGATGATTGCCTAGCTCCTTTAACGTATCGTCTGAACACATCTGAAGACAAAAGTCTTGTTCCAGATGGTCAAAGCTTGAACAAAGATCCTGGCCATTACAGAGTGGCAATGAATCTTACAGATGGGGTTAACCGCACACACTTTCGAACAGTCTCTCCTTGAAAGCGTCTGCGGTACGGCACACTTAAAACCCTGCCTACTTTTACACCACACACTCACCCGGCCAATATGTTATTTAATGAAACATCTGCCCTCCTTCACATGTAAATAGGCCTATCCGTGGGTTAAGTATGGCGTTTCATCGCCTTTTAAGTTGTTAAAGTGACTAACACAGGATGTTTAGAGCAGTGATGGGTCAGTACAGAGTGGCTATCCTTCCTGGTTGGAAGGATTTTTAGGCTCTGAAGTCAGGGCCGCTGAAGCTGTAAAGGTACATGTTTATTCAGATTTCACAGAAACGTCT
The DNA here is from genome assembly GCA_031216445.1 of Lateolabrax maculatus. Taxonomy (NCBI): domain Eukaryota; kingdom Metazoa; phylum Chordata; class Actinopteri; order Acropomatiformes; family Lateolabracidae; genus Lateolabrax; species Lateolabrax maculatus. The sequence goes on along the minus strand of CM062202.1, from coordinate 28,021,667 downwards.
CAGTGTATAACTCAATCCATCGTTTCTATTAACCACTTTTCACTGTCTAACTGTTCTTAAAGCTACACTCCCTGATTTTCTTCTAAATGGCGCCCAAAAACCCTGAATCACAGAATCAGCGAGTGTACCTTTCAACGAAACACAACCAGGAAAAATCTGAATGCAAGATTTATTTGAGCACCATGTTAGCAGATTGCCATCATTTCCAGGTTTTTGTTTGACTTGTGTGTGAATGGAAATATTAAGGATTATGTATCCATAACCTCTTGAACAAGTGGTTGACTTGCACTAATTTAAAAACAGTCATGGGTTTGTAAAGATAAAAAAACCTCAAAATGTGGCATGTTTTATTTGATGTTATGCAAAATCTAATGTCTGTAGAGTAATAGTCTGAGTTTTGTTTTTAATGCAGTATGTGTGACAATTGTAAATACTTTGTGTACAATTTGAGATGGTATATTTACTACACTGTACATACATGTGATATTGTATCATTTTGTTTTTGTAAAGCAGTTAGTTTCTGTATAATAATATACAAATTGAACTATTCCAGTGTTAGTAATAAAATGTTTTGCTCTCCACAATGTTTTTCACCTATGTGATAACACAAATTAGCTTTCACCTCAAGTTTAAACCAAACTAAGATTTATTTATGATTTTTCTTCATGAAAGTTAAATGTGTTCAAAGGTATCAATGGAGAGGAGTAACACTTTATATTAAGGTACACCATTAACTACTTGTTTATTAGCATGCATATTTGTAGCATATTGGCTGATTATTAGTCAAAAGCACTTATAATGCCTTACTCTGCATGACCATATTCTACATCTACATGGGCCTTAACATAAGAGTAATATGCTTTGCTCAGTATGGGCCTTATAAGGTGGCAGTACCACAAGAATACTCATCCTCCTTTAATAACACTTAATAAACATGGTATATTCATATGAAACAAAACACTAAACTGTAAGTGTTCATAGTGTCCAGAGACCTCTAAACTCTAGAACATGTTCCCTGTTCTAAAGTCAGGTCTTGCTCATAACTAATTCACTAGTAGTTTGACACTTCTTAAGCCACAAAGGTTCCCTGTTCCCAAGTTGCCTCCTCTTCACACTTAGAAAAATCAATTAGAAATACGACTGTCTCATTAACTTTGGTTAATTTTTGTTTTGTTTTGTAATTAATTAATCAAAGTTAACGGAAGTTAACACATATAGTACAATTATATCAGAGGCGCTGAGCCTGAGAGAAGTGCTCTAAGCACTCAGGGAGCCACTGACACCACCAGAGTCAATTCAGCAACTCACCCCTCTGACAGAGTGTTGCTCAGTTCCAACCGGTCCGTACGTCAGTTGTGCATTTAAACAGTTAAAAAAAACAGTGGTTTATGTGTTCACCACTTACAGCTAGATCGTGGGACTATGTCATATAAATGAACACCTATTGCTTTCAAGCCCTCTGTTTCAAACAGAGTAATTTTGTTGCTTTCTGTAATCACCGCCAGAAGGTGGAGAAAGGTTCTGCACTACAGCTTTTTAATTACCACAGTGCTGAGGGGATGAGCTTATGTTAAATAATAAAAATAAATTAAACAAAATAAATAAAAATATTGTGATAGGCATGTGTTCAATGATAAAAAGACATGTCTTTGAAAAAATGCCCCAATAATGTCATGTTTTTTAGTTGAAATATCCTTATTTTGGGGCTTTTCCAAGCAAATATTGGTATATGCAATTAATTCAATTAATTAATCAGCATATAATGTAAATAATTAGATTAAAATGTTTAATCGATTGACAGCCCTAATTACAGCACACAACTCCTGCAATTAACAGACCCAATTCTTAAGTGATGGGTTACACCTTAAAAAAATGTCTACTGAGCTTCTATTTCCAATCAGTGGTAGAAGAACAAAGTGAGCACAAGTAGAAATATTTCCTTTATTAATGGACCACTTCAGAGATTTTCAAACATATTTATTAAAAGATTTTTTCAAGTTTTTTCAAGGCTGAGATCAAATTACTTGCATTACCTACAAACTACTTGCCACGGCCGAGGTGCCCTTGAGCAAGGCACTGCACCCCCAATTGCTCCCCGGGCGCTGTGAACTGCTGCCCACCGCTCCAGTGTGAGTATGGCACCTGTCTCTTTGTGTGACCCTGTGCATGTGTGTGTTCGTACAGGTGCCACTGGATGGGTTAAATGCGGAGAAATAATTTCACACTTGTGTGATAAAAATGTACTGCCTGAACCTGCTGTATACAGTGGGTACGGAAAGTATTCGGACCCCTTTAAATTTTTCACTTTGTTTCATTGCAGCCATTTGCTAAAATCAAAAAAGTTCATTTTATTTCTCATTATTGTACACTCAGCACCCCATCTTGACAGAAAAAAACAGAAATGTAGAAATTTTTGCAAATTTATTAAAAAAGAAAAACTGAAATATCACATGGTCATAAGTATTCAGACCCTTTGCTCAGTGTTGAGTAGAAGCACCCTTTTGAGCTAGTACAGCCATGAGTCTTCTTGGGAATGATGCAACAAGTTTTTCACACCTGGATTTGGGGATCCTCTGCCATTCTTCCTTGCAGATCCTCTCCAGTTCCGTCAGGTTGGATGGTGAACGTTGGTGGACAGCCATTTTCAGGTCTCTCCAGAGATGCTCAGTTGGGTTTAGGTCAGGGCTCTGGCTGGGCCGGTCAAGAATGGTCAGAGTTGTTCCGAAGCCACTCCTTTGTTATTTTAGCTGTGTGCTTAGGGTCATTGTCTTGTTGGAAGGTGAACCTTCGGCCCAGTCTGAGGTCCTGAGCACTCTGGAAGAGGTTTTCTTCCAGGATCTCTCTGTACTTGGCCGCATTCATCTTTCCTTCAATTGCAACCAGTCGTCCTGTCCCTGTAGCTGAAAAACACCCCCATAGCATGATGCTGCCACCACCATGTTTCACTGTTGGGATTGTATTGGGCAGGTGATGAGCAGTGCCTGGTTTTCTCCACACATACCGCTTAGAATTAACGCCAAAAAGTTCAATCTTCGTCTCATCAGACCAGAGAATCTTATTTCTCATAGTCTGGGAGTCCTTCATGTGTTTTTTGGCAAACTCTATGCAGGCTTTCATATGTCGGGACACTCCATAAAGCCCCGACTGGTGGAGGGCTGCAGTGATAGTTGACTTTGTGGAACTTTCTCCCATCTCCTTACTGCATCTCTGGAGCTCAGCCACAGTGATCTTTGGGTTCTTCTTTACCTCTCTCACCAAGGCTTCTCTCACGATTGCTCAGGTTGGCTGGACAGCCAGGTCTAGGAAGAGTTCTGGTCGTCCCAAACTTCTTCCATTTAAGGATTATGGAGGCCACTGTGCTCTTAGGAACCTTGAGTGCTGCAGAAATTCTTTTGTAACCTTGGCCAGATCTGTGCCTTGCCACAATTCTGTCTCTGAGCTCCTTGGGCAGTTCCTTCGACCTCATGATTCTCATTTGCTCTGACATGCACTGTGAGCTGTAAGGTCTTATATAGACAGGTGTGTGCCTTTCCTAATCAAGTCCAATCAGTTTAATTAAACACATCTGGACTCCAATGAAGGAGTAGAACCATCTCAAGGAGGATCAGAAGAAATGGACAGCATGTGAGTTAAATATGAGTGTCACAGCAAAGGGTCTGAATACTTATGACCATGTGATATTTCAGTTTTTCTTTTTTAATAAATTTGCAAGAATTTCTACATTTCTGTTTTTTTCTGTCAAGATGGGGTGCTGAGTGTACAATAATGAGAAATAAAATGAACTTTTTTGATTTTAGCAAATGGCTGCAATGAAACAAAGAGTGAAAAATTTAAAGGGGTCTGAATACTTTCCGTACCCACTGTACATTTCAGCTGACAGAGCTTTTTGGTGTGTAAATCACACAGGTTTTGAACCATTTCTCTATATATTAGTTATTATACTGTATGACACACATATATAAATGGTAACACTTGTCAATATTCTATTTCTCAGACACAGGCTCCATTCAGCCCTCTAAATCATACATCTGATGACAGGCCAGGCAGCAGCACCAGAGACTACAACATCAGTTTTCTGCCTAGCCTGGCGCAGGATTTAGGAAGGTAAACAGGAGCAACAAAATATGCTGAAAGATCACCTAGAATTAAGTGGACTAACTGGCATGGAAGCCATCCCAGAAATGGATCACTTGGAATGTTTTTGAATGGGAGAAAAATATCCAGTGTGACGCCTATGTTAAGTGTAGTTGCAGAAATTGCAGATTGGAAGTTGATATTTCCACTGCCAGTTTAAATTTTCAACAAAAAAAATACATCTGAAGAACTACTATAAGTAGCCTCCCATACACATAATAACTCAGAAGAGTATTTCACATCCTGTACTGTTTCATAACTACTACTAGTTAGCTACTTTGTGAAAATTATAAAGTTATGTTGTATTGGCAACGTGAAATACTGTAAATGCGAGTTTAGCTACAAAAGATCACGTTCATATTGACCTGTGTAGGTTTTAGGTTTGTGATCTTTTAGTACACAGCAAAAAAGCTCTCTCACCTGAAATTTATAGAGCAAGTTTAGGCTGTGAAAGTTAAACCTTGGTACAGTTTTATACAAACTGCAGTACATTTGTAGTTTAGCTACTGTAGAGCAAATTCGTGTTGAACTGTTTATCTCTGCAGACGGGTTCCCCCAGTCAATCTCAATATATATGACTCAGATATTCAGGTAGATAAATACTAAATAAATAATCATGAGATTTAAATCATATAACTTAAATCAAAAGTCGTTCTGGAAACAGTAACAGTGCCAAAGAAAGTGTAGTGTGATAGTGATATCCTGTTCATGCAAATGACACAAGATTTGAAGTGTGTGTGTGTGACCTCTTTATTCCCCTTAGAGGGTCACATTCCTTTGTCAGACACACTGATATGTTTCATTTGTTGAGCATATATACATAAAGAGTATGTGTTAATCACGTACAACAGGTGCTGTAGGTGTAGGTGACAATAGTCTGCTGGCAGCAGAGAATGTCACGCTTTTCATAACAACAAACAACACATTTTTAGTCAACTTTATTCATTATTAATCCTTTAAGAAGAAATGAAAGTAAAAATAAAAGGAAAGTAATAAGTAAAATAGGAGAGATGGAGAAGAGGAGGAGGAAAATGTTTGCACCAGGGACATCAGATGTCATCACCTTCTTTCACAGACGACTACAAAGTAAGGGGAAGGCAAAGAGCTTTGTTATTGGCTTAAAATCACTCCCTGAACTCTGAACTACAGCTCTCTGGCCTTTCTGCCTTTCTTTCTGAAGAAACCGCTCACGCCTCTGTTCTAACACAATAAAAGTGAGTATAAATGAACTCCTTTTCAAAATAAAGTTATCTGTTATGATAATTTAATGATGAATGACATGCAGCCCTGCATTTGGCAATCATATTCAATTTTGCACAAGTACTTATAAACAATGCACACTGAAAAATCTGTTTAAGCTATCACATATTTTCAGTCTTTGTATCATTATTTTTAAAGCATTTTATCCCATGAAAACTTGGTCACAAACAAATATTTGTGGTTAAGACAGGTACCAATAGAGCAAGTAAACTAAGACTAAGAATTGGGTCTTTAATAGTAATAACAAGGCTGGAGTAATGTTATAATGACCTATCATGGCCTAGTCAGCAATACCTTAAATTTTTTTTTGTCTTCCTCTTTATTCTGTCTGCAGGGCTTTATGGACCGTTTCATAAAAGAGAAGACAATGAAAGAGGCTACCTCATAATAACAAACCCTTCAGGTGCCTTTTGATCAAGTGAGTGAACGATGCTTCTAAGGTGGACATTGGATTTGCAGCAGGGCTGTTTTATGAGACCATGGGCTCAAGCACTGAATTCACAAGACTCAAGGGATCTGGTGAAGGTGCTCCTTGGGACGTTCCATGGACAGGCAAGTGTGGAGATGGGGTTTTCTGTGAATAAAGAAGTTGAGGTGGAGAATCTGAAGGAACAGTCTTTGGTGCCACAGAGACTCATCACTTACCACATCAGGGTAGCTGGAGGAGTGAATAGGGTTCAGATCACAAAACAACTTCTCACATCAGATACAAGTGCAAGGCAGAGGAGTTGTGTCTACCTTGACAAGCAAAAGAGAGAGAGAAGAAGAAAGACTCATGGATTAAAAAAAGAGAGCTAGAATTGAGAATGATGTCAAAGCCTTGGAGAAAGCGGCAGATGAGTATGCAAACAAGGAGGAAACCTCTAGCAAACCTGCCTAGTCCAACAGCCAAAGACAAGAGAACAAGTCTGCCAGACATTGAAAAGCAAATTGATTGGAAAATAAGAGAAATGAAAGTATGAGAATGCCCACTTAGTAGGCACAGTTAAGTACTTATATTTAGTTCATTGCTTTAAATAAGCAGGAACATGGCCCATCATTTCAGGCATACTTCAACAGATTCTGGGAATGACCTAAAGCACTGACTGCTGTTTATCTGGCGGTGCTCTTCTACCACAAAAATGGGGCAATTTCAATCATTCATATTCAATTCTGTTAGAAAGTTTGATTATCACTGTGCTTCCAAGGATTAGACACACAAGTGTGTGTGTTTATTTCATTTTGATTGCAAAAAAAAGTTTGCAGGGTAAGCCTACACTTAATGTGAAGCACAGTACTTAAAGGCAAAAATAATTGGTCAATAAATGAATCATTCAACACTCTGATTAATACTTTGAATCGTAAATTCAGTAATGGAGTATCCGGTTATGTTTGTCTCAAAATAATTAAATATTATCTGTTACCTCCTCAATGTTTTAGCTTTCTTGAGCATTCAAATATTGTGGCTACAACAGTCCGCCCTCAGAGGACTGTTCATACAATAAATTACACTTATGTTTACCACTCTTGGTATGTTTTTCATGTTCTTCCCTCCGCATGTCTCACAGTATCCTCTTGTTTAAATGAACTGTTGGATTAGTGAAAACAGAATATGAATATGGATGCCATAACAAAGCTCTTACTCCAGTGTGCGTGCTGTGGCCTGGGATAGGTGGTGTGGCAAAAATGTAGCATGGAGTTTGGAACGGAATTCTTTACAGTCTACTGTGTGTGTAGACCATAGACTGTATTTCCAATTCAATTCAAATGGGCTTCATTGGCATGGGAAACAGAAGTTTACATTGCCAAAGCAAGTGTGAAGTAAAAAACAACAAAAATGTACATAGACAGAAGAATCATGACTGTGCTGTTAGAAAAATATACAGATAAGTACAAAAAATAAATAACATAACAGAAACTTTTTTTGCTACAATGCCTGTGTTAGGCATAACACACTTCATTAGGAGCGCCCTGTGATCACGATATAAGTCTAACTATTTTAAACTACTTACATAAATTCATGGACATAGGGTGAAATATTTAGGAAAAGTTTTGAAGATTTATTGGTAAAAATGTGCTTGTTTCCGTACAAAAGAGACGCTTGAGAAATGTAATCCTACAGTGATCTTAGAAGACGTTCATCTGTGTGTGTGTGTGTGTGTGTGTGTGTGTGTGTGTACGTGCGCATGTTTAACCTTGTGCTCCTACGACAGCCTTCACGTTAATCTGACAGCCTTCCATTCAGACTTGTGCCATGTTGACACGGAAATGCCGTCGTGAACGAACGTGAAAGTGACGGGGCAGCTTCTGGACGGAGCAACATGTCAGCGCCGCCACACGGACGCGCCGGAGCCTTTACTGCAGTCTCAGCTGACGCGAGACTACAGGCGGCCAGGCCGTCTGTAGTCTCGCGAGCTTTGACCAGCTGTTTAGTCTGTGTGTTTTTAGGCTGGTGCTAGTCGGTCAACACGTGGGGAGGAGAGACTGACTTTCCACGGGGGCACGTTTGAAAAACTCACATTATCAATATTGCTCTCATCGTGGCGGCACCGAGGACCCAAAAATACTGTAAGTAAACTCAAATAAAAAGCTCTGGAGGGGAAACAGCGCATTTAGCAACTAAGGGGCAATACCACGCAAGTCGATAGCCTTCCACACCATGTTCACACAGCGTGACTTACTTGTTATCTACTCACAAGGGTGCAAGACATGCACAGTGTATAAAAAGCCATTCATTGATATTTCCACGCGTCTCCGCACACCGGCTACACTTCACTGTGGCACCGACTGAGTGCAGTAATCCCATGTCATTGAACAACTAGCCTACTCATCTTTCTATCATTTACCAGGCAGCACACTCGGCTAGCCTGTCCCCCTGCTGTGTGATTTAGATTGCGCCAGTTCTTGGCGTCCTGCGGACCGTGTGCTCTCACTAACGGCAGGGCCTGGTGTCTCTAATGTAACATGGCTGTAGGTTGTAGCAGTGTGATGCTGCTGGCTATCATTTTCGCCAGGCCGGCTAGCTAGCTACCGTGAAGGTCTGAGGCCCATGGAGGACAGAAGCACTCTGTGGCCAAATGTCCTTTAACCCTGCGTCAGTCAGCGGCCAGCCCTCATTGGTGCGCCCGGCTCGTTTGAAGCGGTGTGATGCTCTGCCTTTATGTTGTGGCCTAACGCGACGGTCAGTGGGTGGATGGAAGTCCGGAGTGGCCTGAAACACGCGGCGGTGGTGATGGAAGCAGCCCTCGGTCACGGTCTTCGGGCCGGTGGTAATGCGGTGAGGGGACTGTGCGGCTGGCTGTCGTGACATGTGAATTCGTGTTGAGCTTCAGAGACGCCTCAGTGTGCTGGGCTAGCCTGCTAACTTCGTACTTTGTACGCTGCACTGCGGCCTCCTCACCAGCCATGCTTTATTCCCACTAGTGTAACATTAGCGTTAGGTCACAGCCACCTCTGGTACCCGATTTCATTCCAGACAATGTTACGCCAAACTCCCTTATTATATCTGTCAATTAACACACACCGGCAAAAACGATGTACATTCTAAAACTGGGCAGTATGCAGGTTCAGTGTTTTCTGATAAATACGGCATTCAAATGAGGCACGTAGCGGCACATTTTAAGTTTCACTTTTTTAATTAAAATGTTTTCATTGCTTATGTACCGGCCATCAGTTTTGTCTTTTCTTTCAAAGATGGGTTGTACTATATTAGCTAAAGCACACAGTTGTGCAGCAGTGTTCGTGTATTGAGGCATGCAAAGGTAGAGAGACTCGTGTGAATTAGGAGGGGAAAGTCTCCGGTCTTATTTGGACATGCATATGGTGTCCTTCCTATACTGCACAGACAGATTCAGGGGGCCACATCTCTGAGTGTAGTTTCACGTTGTGGTCTTTGTACTTGTGAGCTAGCTCGTAGCATTAGCCGGTCTGTGTTGTGGTGATCGACGGTTTCGTTGAGCTAACGTTACACAGGGCACGAGAGAACGCTAACGGGATTATTTATTAAGAGCCACACGGTGCCGTTGTAGGTATTATTAGCACGTGGAGATCTGAAATGGTCTGGCTTTAGCTCTGTCGTCGCTCAAAGTTGGCAGTATGACCCTCGTGTACAGTGGCCACCCGGTCAGTCAAGGTGCAAACTCTCATCATGTCATGGGATTGTACACGGAAATAATAAGGTTTTCGTTGGGCTTTGGTTCTCTGTCAGCTTAATGGAAGGATTAGTCGGTGTTGTAGCTAATATTAACGCTAGTTAAGTTCAAACTTTACTGTATGTGTGTAACCCCTGTACGCTCCGTTGCATTTGGCCAGACTGCGTGCCAGATTAGACAGACAGGACCCAGACTCTAAGGGCGTAGCGACTGGTTATTGTTGTTCTTAAAATAATAGCAAAAAACATTTTTGGCATATTCCCAGCTACAGCAGCACCACGTGTGATTAAGTCGACTATCATGCTTATTTTATATATTCTTCTCTGCATATTTAACCCATAATCCTACTCAGCATCACATGCAGTGGTGTGCAATTGGAGACATAAACTATACTGTCAAGAATAGGACTATTAGATCTGGCACATTATCCAAGAACGATAAACAGATAATGTTTCATTTGCAACTTCGACCATGACCATTTGAAGTTTCTTTAAAATATGATATTTAAGTGTGTGTGTGTGTGTGTGTGTGTGTGTGTGTGTCACACATAAAATAAGTCACACAATGGCAAACGTTATATCAAGAGCACTGTAACTGAATGTGTAAGCTTTTGTTTAAGTACTCTTTATTACAAGGAGTACATTATTTTACCTTCTCATTGCATTTGTACCTATTGTATAGCCACCACCTCATTGTCTTAAATTGACTGGCTTATATAGGAACATAATCCTCCCTAACTTTATTTATCCATACTTAACTTAAGTCATCAATTGATCAATGGCAGATATTAATTCATCAGACTTTAATTGTAAATAATTATTTGCCACAGCACGAAAGTGGGTCCACTTGAGACCACAAGTGCTGGGCAGAGTTTGCTATCCAGTGAATGAAAAACAAGCACAGCGGTGTGTATTTACAGGGATAGTGGACTAATCAAGTGGATCCAAACATTAGATTATTGGATGCTGGAGAGCTACCACGGCATTTTGCTGGATTAAAGAAAGTGTTGGGGGGGGGGGGCAAAAACCAGGATTTCAGCAAGTTTATAAAAAGTGATAATTGTTTTGGAAATATGGCCAGTCTACAGTTCGGTCAACATGCAATTCCCAAAGATGTCACCCATACGAATTGGGTATCCGGCTTATCCCACACACGCCTCTTCCAGTGAAAGGTGTGAAAGAATTATAAAAAAAAACTTTCACAGGTACGGTCTACTGGACTGTTTAGATGTCAGATATAACTAACTGGTGATTCTCCTTTTTATAGGGGATGACGTTAAGGTCCTGTTGTGCAATTAGGCATGTATGTTTGCTGATTAGTATGGAGAAATACAAAAAATCAGTATAGAGTTACCGTGTGTTGTTAGTATGAAAGGTATACTAAGGCACCTCTCGGTACAAGCTGCTTAGGTTGCCTGTGCTCAGCACCTTGTACGGCTTGTAAAATGTAAATACAGCCTACTCACTCCCCTATCTGAACGCCAAGGTCACAGTCTGAATCTTGACTTTAAGGTTACAAGTGAACACCAGTCTGATCTGTAAGGAGGGCTGTAGATTTGTTTGACTTTAACTTCTATTGTAACCTTGTCCAAGGTGAATGTAGTGTGGGCCACCATTTCATAGGCACTTATACAGGCTCCTCAGTACCTTTTTTCTGTTTTAGTTTAGGTGCCCACATGGAAAGATTTAAGTGGTTGATTTGATAGTGAATTGTATAGTACATAGAATGCTGTAAGCCAACACATGAATTACAGGAGTCATTTTTAATGTCCTCAGAGATAATAAGCTTTGTTTTTGATCGCTGTGGCGTAAATAGCTTTTCATACATGAAATGAATGGCATGATCAAAGTTGTTACCATGATATGTTGGAGGTTTTGAGTTCATCCAGTGTTAAGCTTCCGTTGCTTGCGTTTCATCTCAACTGTTAATTGTTGATGCTTCCTCTTATGCAATTCTTATCATATGCCTTGCAAAACTGAACTGCCAATTTATTATCAGCCAGGTGTTACAGTGAACTTAAGTCAACTTACTACACATACGTCTCACCCTTTATCATATGTGTAGATATGATCATATTCTTGGAGATCAGGGACATTCCACTTAATACTAAAACCCCATGGAATGGGCTATTACAATTTGAATTATATACTTGACAAATAAAAGGTACTTACTCATATTTGATTATTTTCCTTTGGTATCAACATGTGGCCGTGCAGTAACTGGCAGTGAGTTTTCAAATCCTCCCTGTTGGGGCATTCAAAGATGCTGCAACATGTAAGGGCAACCTTTTTGTAATACAACAAATAAACAAATCCACATTATCCATGTCACTATCCATGCTTGTTTGATTTTTTTCAAACAGTGCATATGCTTTTTGTGAACTTACTTGGATGTCTGAGCTGCCTGGAATGTACCACTAAGAATAGCTTTGATGGATACAGTAGCTTTGACCAAAAATTGCAAGACTAAATATCAACTGTGATTGATTATCTCATGTCATTGAACATAAAACACAACGTTAAGAATTTTTATCTTTATCCAATAACTGATGCCGAGCGGAGGCAGCTGTTTCAGCCATCAATGATATTATGACATGTTGTTGCAACGCTTCTGCTGTATGTGTGTAGTTTCCACCAGTTGAGTTGACCTGTTGTGAGACTGAAACTGTTGGTGCAGACTGTTGTAAAACCTTGTTTTATTAATACTCCTCTTTATCATTACTAAATACAGTTTTGTTCCAGATCAACAATCATTGAAGGAGATCAGCACAAATGACTGCATCTTCAGTATAGAAAGTATGTAATATACAGTATATATTGATGTTGTTGTTGTTGTTTACTTCACCTCATTGATCCTTGAAAGTGTCCCTGTAAGGTGCTGACTGAGACACTGTCACCCTTTCTAAAAACATTATTTTTATAAAGTTCAGGAGGGGAAATCTCCAGGGCCTGTCATGTATTTGGTATGGATTTGTTTTTGATCAACCACTTGATTAGTTTCCTCACAATGATATTTCTTGTACATGAAATATGTAATAGAACAGACACAATGAATAGATTTAAGTGGCATCAGAATACAGTGTTGTGTTGAACAGCCAATCTCTCCACCAACCTGTAACATTAGTTCCTATTGCTATAGTAATTTAACACTAATCATTGTGAGGAAACTGATTAAGTTAATTATATGCAATGTGCACAAAATATTAAATCAAATGTACAAACGCTAAATATAAATTTTCACAGGAGTAAGCTGGTAATGGGCAGTAGTAAGAAATACACAGAAGGTTGGTTGGTAATTTTAACCATTTTAACTTGTCTAGCAATTTTCTGCATTTGTAAATAGCAATTGAATCATCCATGTATCACCCTGATGTGTGGATGGTGTAGTCTTTCTCAACTCTTTGGGAATGAGTTTTCATGGCTATGCATTATTTAAGATAAGGGCCACAGCCTCGGTAAATTCATGTGTTTGCACCTTCTATCCTAAATGTTGACATTCTTAGAGGAGAGTACCTACTGGTCATTGGAGTTGTCAGAAATTTATTTCAGACATCTTAATAATTAAAGTAACAGAATACAAAGGAGATTACCGAATGCTGTCACTTCAGATGTAATTGTATAAAGATACAATAACTTATCTTCATTTTTTGCTCTGGCACAACACATTTGTATAAAGCAGCATTTTCCTGTTAGTTAATGTTGAATTTATATCCCAGGCCTGCAGAGGGCCACCAGTTGATTACCTAGAGCAGGTGGGAGTGCCAGCAGCCATAGAGGTCATAAGTCCAGTTCACTGGTGCCCCCTCTGTCTCTCTCGCTCTGTCTCTGTGCGTGTGCATGCGCATACTGCCTTCATAGTGAGGACCCGAACAAGTTTTTAACCAGCAGAGTTGGCACATTTTGGCCGGTCATCTCGACTTCAAAGGGCTGTTTAAGGGTTAAGATTTGGTCCTTTGGTTCATGTTAGAATTAGGGTAAAGGTTAGGGTTAAGCATTTATTTGTGATGGTTAGGGTAAGGGGCTGGGGAATGCATTGTCAATGAAGGTCCTCACTAGTATAGAAGCATACACATATCTATCTATCTATCGATCTATCGATCGATCTATAAATATCACACACACACACACACGCGCTAGCGCAGCTGCTAATTGGAGCCATGTCTGGAAGCATGGCAAGCTGTGATTGAGTCACATCCAGCCCATGTGATGCATTCCTCCTGGTGGAGGCTGGCTTGGCCCGGTCTATTAAGGAAAGGCATTTGCACATGGCCTTTTTTTAACATGGACAAGGAGTCCCCTCCTGTTAGGCAGCACACCAGGAGTAGGGTATGCGCAGGGCTGTTCCAGTGTCTTCAGTTGATACTGATTTCTTAAATGCAAGCTGATAATTTTGTAACTCTTAAGACTTTTAACCCTGTCTGTGTTCTGTGTTTTTGCCGTGTTTCATTCTTTTAAATGTATATTTGACTGAGATGAAATGGTTGTCTTTTTTTTTCGTTGAGCCTTTTCCACTGAAATATTATTTAGTCAAAAAGAGGGTAAAGGCTTTAAATAATATGAACCATCTTGTTGAAATTGCCATGACATTCAGTCAGCCATAGCGTTCTGTTGGCTGGGGCTTCCAATGAAAAAAAGATCCAGTTTATATTACACTCAGAGACAGGATTTTACAACTCTGGAAATTTATCACAGGGCAATTATCAGGTAAACAGTAATGTGTCATGAAACAAAGTAATCCACCAGGAATGTGCCCATGTATTTGATTAGCCAACAGTGCCTCACCAGATGATGTTGCAACATTTAGGGAGAGACGTGTTATGCTTAGAATTCTTACACATGCATGTTTTCAAGAGGATTTTATTGATGGTATAGAATTTCCTGGTCACATGGGATCTAGTGTATTTCTCAGTATATGTTGGTTAAAAGACTAAATTAAAGGGTAACATTAAGCTTAGTTCTTCAATAAACCTGCAATCAGAAGGCAGATCCAGACTAGTTTCCCCAGATTTTCGATAAATTGTATTCAATGTCAAGCGTCTCTCAACTAATTGAAATCTCTCCTTTTTTTTTTTTTTTTTAACCTTTCAGGTGTAGCTGTTAGTGTCCTAAGGAAATGCCGCTGAGGTTTCGCTCTGTTGTGCCCTACACACTGCCCGGAGTCCTCGCACTGATCGGCTGGTGGTGGTACATCTCGCGTAAGAAAGAGCGGCTCATTATCCATGACAGCCCAGAGGGGGCTCCAACAGCTGTGGGCCTTAGAACATCTCCAGCAGAGGGTAGCAATGGTTTGGTTGATAAAGGCACTGTATCCCCCACAAACGACACAGAAAGCCCCACCTACAGACCTCTAAAGGTCAGCAACCAGAGAACAGAACATGAAAATATTTCCCACATCCGGGACAGTGAAGCAGCACCTTCACTGGGAAAAAGTCCTGAAGAAGCTGCCCCTCCCCTTGGCAGAATAAGACGAGAGGAAGTCCATAAACCCTCAGTCTCAACTCTACAATCAATTGGCAAAGAAGATACCTTGCAGGTGTCATTGAAAGACCATAATGAGCCAGAGAAAAGCTCATCACCTGCCTTGGTAAAAGAGCCGGAGAAATACCTTGTCAAAGATCCAGCCTCTGCTCCAGAAGCTGCAGTAGAAGAGGTCATTTTGCCTTGCCATTCTACCAAAGTTACCAGCTCCTCTTCTTCGACAGCACACCTTTCTGATGCAGAGAGGCCTGAGCCAGAGGGGGAAGTTGCAAGGCACCACAGCACTGTTAATACACAAGATGAGATGGTCGTTTGTGCAGTCACCCCTGCCAAAGTGCAGAGAGTGACCCCATCAGAGGCTGACTCTCAAGAGACACCCCCTTCAGTGCAGGACTTCCACCAACACATTCTAACCAGCACACCCACCTTCCCTGCCCTGGCCGCCACAACCCTGACCACTGTCCAAGACTCTTCCACCACATCAGAGGACGTCCAGGTACACAGTGGTAGCGGGGAGGAGCGGGATCTGGAGCTTCTGGCAGCTGGACTCATAACTGAGGTTATCTCAGCAGCCACCCAGGAGGTCCTTGGTGTCACCAGCTGCCAAGTCACAGACAACAGCCAGCCCACCTGCAGTAGCAGCACACCACTGGGTAGTGGCAGACTATTCTCTCAACAGGAGCCGATCACAGCTGCACAGCAGCACCACAATCTACTGACAAGTCCTTCTCAGATAGGCTGCGAGTGTCGAGAGTCAACAGACAAAGAAGAACAAGGGGTGCCTAATGGATGCTCTTCAGCTCCAATATGGGAGCCTGTTGAGGTCTGTCACAGGGTTCATCAGACAAACAATGCACAGAGAGGCCATTGGCCAACATCATCGCACCAAGCTGCACAAAGTACCCCTTTGCTGAACATGAAACTGAAAGGTGAAGAAGCAGCCGCACTAGCCGAGGACTCAGCCTGCAGCACGTGCCACTCTGAGGATGGCATCAGCAATGAGGACTTCCAGAGCAGCACGTTTGACAACCAAATGGATGTGATCCAGGTCACAGACTTGTCAGGAAAAGAAGCCACACAGCATCAGTCACTGGTTGAGACCACCACGGAGGCCACAGTTTTGGCCGAAACTGAAGAAAACTCACTGGATGCTGTGTGTGAGATAAAGAGGGTCAATGGAATAGGCCTGAGGAATGGAGCTCATGGGACATGTGAGGTGGAGACAGACCAGTCTGGAGGTGAGACATCAGCCTGTTTGTTCTGATTATTAGTGTTAGTAGTAGTGTAATTAGTGTTGTGTTGCAGAGTATAGCCCGACCAATAATGGATTTTTGAATAAATTTATCGTTTCATAAACAGTAGTTTAACATCAAGAGGAAGATTTATCAAGTAGAATTGGTTATGGAAGAGACCAGGATTTCTTTTGAGAGAAACTTAGTGACAAACCAGATGTATGGCATGACAACAACAGTGTCATTGTACATCATCCTCAAGTATGCTTAAGTTGAGTTTGCATTACACCAAACAAATTAAACAGCCGAGCAGATCAGAAAACATCTCTTAACTTGTCATGTAGTTGGTTTAGTTTTGATACAAGTGTGGAACTACAGTCACATGAAAACAGGTGGTCCTGTATGGGTTAGAATTAGTTATTAGTTAATAGTTTTAAAGTCAGTGAGTGGCTGGAGAGTGCTCGAGGACAACATTCTCATCCAAGACCATCTTTGAAAAGGGCAAATAGGTTACAGATTAAGATGGCCGTTCTTTGTTGTAACCTTTGTATAAAATTGCTCTTGTCAATTAGTGGAACAACTTTCATTACTTACCCCTTTTTCCCGTATCTCCCTTCGTTGATTTTTGTTCATTTGGGTATTTTTCCTGTTGATTGACTTCACGGGTGCATTTTAGCCAGTATAAATGCACAGTGTGCTATTCCTGACAGAGGTGCAGTGTGTATGAACAATTAAGGCCCAGGAAACAGCCTGCTATAATAGCTCACGTAATAAAATCAGTTAGAGCTACGTGTTCTTACATCAACGCAACACTGTAGGTGTCACATAGTGTTTGCCAGGAAATTACCAGGGGTTTAGGGTTAGGATTATATATTCCATATACAGGTGCATTTAACCTAAATTGACTTGTCACACAGTTAAAATTTGTTCAACTTATGAGTCTACTAAAACATATTCTCAAACCATCACTGATGGCAGCAGTGTATTTGACTGCCAGCAACTTAATAGAGTATAGAGCATAGAATAGAGCCTCCCTTCATTTTTAGAAGTTAACATTAACAAAAATCTTACTGCTACTCTGAGTGGAGCATATATGAAAACTCAGTTTGTGTTCAGTAATGTTTAATTTTTAAATCACATCCCTCGACAAATATTTGAGTGCCAAAAGTAAATGTGTTTGTATATGTGTCCAGGCTCTGATGTGAACAGTATGGACTCAGTGGACAGTGGCTGCACTATGGGTGCTGGGGAAAGCCAGAGCAACCACGCTGCCTCCTCGAGCTCTGAGCTCATCATCTGGGAAATTGAGGTGCCAAAGGTGAGTCAGTCTGACACAATAAGTAAAACCATACCTTTATGATTTCAACCCTCTTTACACTGAACACCACCTCACCGGAAAAGTAATTTCAGTGTGAAATGGAATCAAGCAGCTTCCTCTTTACCAATGTCCTGTGTTTAAAAAATAACGTGAAAGGCCTAACAATGTTAATGGTATAAACCATCATATTTGATGTTAAAAAAGGGTCCTCCTATTGATCAGTAACCTATCCTTATCGGCCGACGTGTTTTAAATACTTTGGTGGTCTCTATAATGGCGATCAGATGATGCTAAACACACAAGTTAATTTCCATCTTGTCATTAGTTTAGAATCACCTGGAATTATGAATCGTTGTCTCATTATAAGCTTAGAATCGTATAAGCTTAGAATGAGCCCTTCATATCTAATGACTGAGCAGGTCCTCTTCAGGGCTCGACGAGAGTTGAACCAAAAAAAACCTGCAAATGTAACAATGAACAGCGATTAAAGTGAAGCTGACTGCATGTTTTGTGTTGCACACAGTTCTTATTAAACAAACATATACACAGCTAGACCTGTGAAATCCTGGCTGTCTGTAATGTACAATGGCGTCCTGTGATTTAAATGTAACATCAAGAAAACGCACAGCAGAGTTAGACCCTGTCAGACCCAGTCAGCCTCTGACCTCAGTTAATGCTAGCTAAGAGGTCAGTAGCCAACGTTTGCCTTTACAGTGAGTGAGCTGACAGTAACTTTAAGGTTACGTTAACTGTGAGGATTCATGTCACTAATGTTAAACACTCAACTAACTTACTTACTCCTCTTCATCCCCTATGGAACATGAGGCTGCAATGAGATCTGTCCACTGCATTTTGTCACTGGGCTTCTCCCCATGACAGGTGCATCTTGTCCAGCAGCTCCTCCAACTTTAGACACACCTACTAGCAGGGCCGTTTCTAGCTTTTGGGGGCCCAATGCATTCATAGTTTATAATGGAGACTGTATCAAAGAATGCACTATGTTGCCTGCCAAATATATAAACACTGTCAATTTATGATACTTTATCATCTTTTAATTTTAATACCTATTATACAATGTTGTTACTGTTAAATAAACAGTAAAATTAAATAAATAATGCAACATGATAAATAGAAGGCTTCAAATAGACCCCATAATTGGTGATCTGTGTTGGCTGATACTTGTTCCAATGATCAGTGATCGGCCCCAAAAATGTTGATCACAGCACCCTTAATGTTGAAAGTGTATTGATCCCATATAATGAAGTAGAACATAAACGCAAAGTTGTGGCAAATAGTGTAAATCCAAAGAAGTCAATATTGGTATTGACCTTCAATTTTAGGGTAGGATTGCATGTTGGGGTTTGACAGTTTCCGACTTCGGCGACCCTTGGTGGTACTACTAGAGGAGACAGTGGCAGGCAACAATGCACTGTTGGGGTACTCCAGTCAGGCTAATGGGGTTTCTTTCTATTTTTAAAGCGTGCATACAGTCAACCAGTTAATAATTTACAGTATAGGGTGGCCAGCAGGTCCAAGGGCCAAGGGAAAAGATTGCCCCCTTGACTGAGTTTAGACTCCATCAGCTGACTTAAAGTTCTGATTAAAGTATGTGACTGAATTATTACTTACTGTTATGATTTATTATTATTATCACATATACTGTTTTGCATAAAGAGGTTGTATACATTTTAGTCACTGAAAACAGCCCCCAACAAATGAGCTATTTCCTCCTGTTTGAGTAACTAGTGTCCAGCTTTTTAAGGAATTACTGAGCCTGTGTTAAAAACAGACCTACATATTTGTGAGCAGTTTTTAAAGATTAACGTCTTCAGTAGGAACCAGTGGGCTTGGGGCTGAGTGACACAGACCGGGTATTGAGAGACAAACTAATACATTGTTTGCATTGTTTCTCTCTGTACATGGATGGATTTGTGACAATAAAATAAGAAAAATATAGAGCCACTCCAGCTCGATCCTTTATATTAATTCAGTCAGCTAATGTGTTCTCTGAAAACATTTGAAGTATAAAGTTATTCATGCATATGCTTGATAAGATGTTTACTTGGAACAAATAGTTGTCCAGAGTAGTGCTGTTTGAGTGTTAGCAGGTGTTTTCACACTGACATGCCTTCTAAACTCCTCCAAAAGTCTCTTCAGACTAACCTTTTAAACTAGTTGTGGTAAAACAAGGTCAAACAAGTTTTCCCCTTTTCTAAAACAGGAACAAACTTTGTGTTTTCTATACACAACTGGATTTGGATTTCAGTCATAACGTCAATGTGATATATCAATGTCTATAGTATTATTTCACTCACATGCCCATAATGAGACTGATAATTCATTGACAAGATGAAGCTAATAAAATATTTAAATATTTCAAAAAAATCTAAAAATATTTTGTCTTAAGACAAATCGTATAAGATGCTACTGATTTATAGGGAATTAGTGATGTCCATTTATTTTGTTTTTTTCTGTTCAGAAAAGTCTGAATTGGTGCTAGGCTCTTAGTATTTAACATTTAATAAGAATGTGAATCAAACCCTGCTTTATATAAACAGTTCTTTTGACATTTTTTGTCTCTTCTCACTATCTTCCTGTACCAGCATCTTGTAGGGCGATTAATAGGGAAGCAAGGGAGATACGTGAGCTTCCTGAAGCAGAACTCTGGCGCAAAGATCTACATTTCCACCCTGCCTTATACACAGGAGTTCCAGATCTGTCACATAGAGGGTGAGTCATAGGAAATCCAAATTCTTGCTGGATAAGAAAAGCCTGAGCATTTCAAGGAAACAACGGCACTCCACTTTTTATGTCAGTGTGTTTTGGACCATACCTAAAATTTGACTTGTTTTTGATCTCTCCCCAGGTACACAGCAGCAGGTTGACAAAGCCCTGTCCTTGATTGGGAAGAAGTTTAAAGATCTGGACTTGACCAACCTATATGCACCTCCGCCGCCCCCACTCACATTGCCATCACTTCCCATGACCTCGTGGGTAAGGATGGGCTCTATGGCTG
Organism: Lateolabrax maculatus; assembly: GCA_031216445.1. Taxonomy (NCBI): domain Eukaryota; kingdom Metazoa; phylum Chordata; class Actinopteri; order Acropomatiformes; family Lateolabracidae; genus Lateolabrax; species Lateolabrax maculatus. The sequence continues at coordinate 28,001,100 of CM062202.1, read as the reverse complement.
CACTGTGCCACTGTTTATTTTGAGAGTTGGATTTTTTTAGCTGCTACAATATATTGCCAGAATAGCAAGGCTGATAATATCTTGAAAATGCCTTCATTTTTATTTTATATTTGTATAGAATTTGGTGCTAGTTGGAGTTTATTTATCGCATACTGGTCTCTGTAAGTTTAAGATTCTTAGTCAGTAGTTTCTTTTAGGTGTTTTGAGTTATGCATCCTGGTTGTGTGATAGTAGCACAACAATTTAGGAGGCGGAGGAATGGAAAGACCTTAAGCGTAGAGATTGGTTTCGATAGCCTGTTCCATTTTGGATTTTGTGTCCAATTGGTGAAACGGCCACATTTGTCAAGCTCCAAGGCTTTTGTACGTCCAACAAAACAGTTATTAGATCTTTCATTCACTATCTCTTAGTCTCTTTCTGACACAGGCATCTGCACACAGTCACACTGACTGACTGATCATGGCAAATTTTCTTAACTTAAATGCCCCAAAGTGTGGATACACTTCACCAAGTCACCAAAACAACTGCAATATTTGCGGGAGGGTACTTACAACAAAGGGGGTGACAAGTCCCTGCTTAAATATTTATGTTCTGCCCTTCATGTTAAAGTAATAACTTGGGGCATTTTTGATAATTGGATATGGGTGATTACTCCATCTACTGCTGGTGTTACACTGTATTCTGTGACCCATCAAATTCTGTGACCTGCAACCTTCCTTAACGTTAGCTGAAGGTAATGTTTAGTGCAATGTGCATGCAAACGACTCGGCAATTTGTTTGTAATTTATTTCCATGGTATTGTTTTTACTTCTGCAGCTATAGCATGGGCCCTCAGTTAGGTTCAATTGCTGTTTTCGCAGCCAAAGGAAGAATGTTTTAGGAAAGGTTAATGCACGTCACAGAGCAGTAACAAAATATATGGTGAAAGCCATATACCCCTTTGGCACAGTAGAATCTGTGGTTTAGGTATGATACTGTGCTGCAGTTGGGCCAAAAATATGAACTCTTTATTTCAAAGTGGGGCCAGCCATATAAATGCAAAAGTCTGTCCCTGACTTAAAGAGTGAGTGAAGTTACACCATTGGTCGGTTGAGTGTAGGAGTTTTCCCATTGACTGTTGCTCTTTCAAAATTAATAGTGGCGGCGAGTGATGGCAGCATGAGTATCGCAACACTTTCTACGGAGAACAAATCCAAAGCAATGGGAAAGAATTAAAAGGAACTAAACTCAGTCTTAATGACCAATTTCCACTTGAAGTAAATGAACGCCCCTGCCACTGAAATACTTGTGGGTCATTTCACTCAGTTAGGAACCTTCCTCAGCAAAAAAAGACTGTTCGACCACATCCCTAGTCTTGTTCTTCATTATTTGTCTTCATTTGATAAGTGGATTCAGAACTGTGTAGAGTTTATAAAAGGTGCTATCAAACCCCATCACTAGCCACAGTAGACATACAGCACGGTGCCTTCAACTGGTTCAAACACTTTTTACAAGCATAACTCCAACCGTATTTTAGGAGTTCTAATAATGATATCATTAAAGAAGATTACTGTTATCACATTAAAGCGTATTGCATATTGTGTTCTTCTTAAAGACAGCGTTTTTTTTTTTTTTAAGGTTTCTCCATATTTTGTGTAAAGCAACTGGGTATGCTATAATCTTTAAAATATAACCTTTGTGAGTGAAAGCAAGTCATTTTGAGGCTTTATTAACCTTTCAGTGACATGGTAGATGCTGCAATCACTTTTTGGCAAGTGGTAAACTTATTGCTGCTAAAAAGGACTGGATGGGTTATGATCAGGGGTGCAGGGTAGGTAAAATAATGCAGTCATAAGGATAATTGCAAATTATCATTTCTTTATGTAACCATAAATCATGTTAATTACAGTCTATTTTCCAAATATAAGAAAGACATTAGACATACCTAACCCTAGCCTGGCATCGCCAGACTAATTCACAATTGCGTTTAGTCTGAAACCTCTCAGTTAATTTTTTGATTTCCAAGAGGCGTTATCAGCGGGCGCAGACAACCAATCAGAGCAACGAAACGGCTTCCTTTCGGACAGTACGTCCTGTCAGAAGTTCGGCAAACACATATTTCTTATCAACATAAAGTTTAAGTGCAGTTATTTTTTTCTTCTTTTAGTTAAACTTTTCTGTCTAGTCTAGTCGTTTAATACTGCCCGGTAAAATTCCGTATCAGGAGCCTCATCTTAAATATTAAGATACCTGAACGCCGCTCGTCTCTGTCAGTCATCATATTCAACCCGCCTCGTACTAGATAAACGCTTGTGATTGGTTAGCCTGATAAATTGGCAGAGAAGTCAGTTTGAATGGGAGATTGGCCAGACGAATCTGCCAGAGCAAATGAAACATGAGCTTGCAGATTCGTCTAGTTCCCAGGTTAACCTAACCAATCTTAACATCGAAAACGATACTATAGTATTGCCTTTAATCATGTAAAAGTCATGCCTTTATTATGCTATAAAAGGCGAACCCTTCTTTGGCCACAATTGAGATTAATTGGTTACATGATTGGACAATCAGTTTGGCACATCACATAAAATAGAAAATAGTGTTTTTTTTTTTTTTAGAGTTTTGTCTAGAGCTGGAGGTGGCACGGAATTTGACAGAAGTGGCCGCCTTGTAATTCTCCATGTAAGAAAAATTCTTCTACAGGGCAGATAAAGGTAAAACCCGCTGTGACAAGGACTAAGCCTTAATGGTATGCTATACTCTACCCATTGAGCCACCGGGGCACCACTGGTTTATACTCCATTTATTTCAACAGTTGAGCAACTTTTTTCTTACCTGTTCACTTGTTTTGTTTTTTTGTTTTGTTTCTGCAGCTGCATCCATCTGGCACTTCACTGGTCTCACTCAAATAATTGAGAATGCTGCTGTTTTTTGAGATGAAGTGTGGCTTTAGCTATTGGAAATGCCGACTGGATTGCGGAGGCCATTTATTGAATCTTTTTATAAACAGTTCCTCTTGTGTCATTTTTTTTCTTCTCAGCTTCTGCTCCCCAGTGGAGTGACGGTTGAAGTGATAGTGGTGAACATTGTGTCAGCTGGTCACGTCTTTGTCCAGCAGCACACCCATCCCACATACCACGCACTGCGAAGCCTCGACCAGCAAATGTTCCTCTGCTACTCCCAGCCGGGCACCCCTGCCCTGCCCTCACCTGCTGAAGGTAACTTTGGTCACACAGTAGTCTTAAAGTCAATTCACAATAAATAATTTCTGCAGTTTTAAGCATTCTTTGCCCTTAGCAACTGTGAAAATTAGAAAAAAATGTTATTGCACCAGTGTTATATTGAAAGAACTACTATTTTAGTGTCTTGTGTGTTGTCCAAGAGGCTATAAAAAATGACACCCCCCCCCATTTTTTTTTCTTTTTACCTTCGCAATTGAAAACTCACCAACACCCTAGTTTATCAAAAAGTTGCATCATATCCATTTAATGCTCATTATGGTAAGAGGATGTATTGTTGTCAGCACCAGAGCTTAATCAGAATCACTAAATCTGTTAGGAGCAGTGCAGTCCTTTACCAGCTGCTCGATGCACTTCATGACCACGGAGGTGAGTGTCAATGGACAGTATTCATTCAGGCAGGCGAGGTGAGGGATCTTGGCACAGGGACAATGGTGGACTTCTTGAGGCATGTGCGGATAACAGACTGGGCTATGAAGAGATCGAAGATGGTCATAAACACAGGTGCCAGGTGATCCGCGCAGGCCTTGAGTACACGTCCAGGATGACGTCTAGTCCTGCCGCCTTCTGGAAAGCCCTCCTTTCGCTTCTGTAGTCAGTTATGGTCCTTAGTCCCTGCTTCATGCCTCTGACTGGGGCTTTGTCCCTGTATCGCCTCTTCGCCTCCTTCACACTTTCCGCAGGTCGTAAGATGCTCTCTTGTACTCCATTCCATTTCCCGAAAGCCAGCCCTGAGTTGTATGCAGCAGTCAGCCTGTGCTTTCAGATTGTGGAAGGTTTTAACTGTGACTGTAGGCACAGTTTGCAGATGAACCCCAGGGCAACCTCTGTAGACATGTTGGATGTGTTCAGAGATGGCCCGGAGCATGTCCCAGTCTATGTCACTCAGTGCATCCTGCAGCGTGGCTTTGACCTCTCATCACCAGGGTTATGTGTTTGACCATTTGTTTGTATTTTGGAATGAGGGAAGTGGTGGCGTACTCTGACTTCCTAAATAGGGCAGAAAAATGCCCTGTAGATCCCCTTAAATGGGGAGTAATAGTGGTCCGAGTCCTTTCCCCTTTAGAAGCACAAGTGATATGTTGATAAAACGTATTACCTTAATGTGTCTTCATTTATGTGTTTGCGGATGTATGTACAATGTAAACGAAAACTAAAAAGCAGTGACATGATTTACAGACATTTTGTGGTACAGGTGGGCCATCATGGGTATTTTTATCTGTTCTTTTATACCCTCAAGGCATTTTTAGTGATCAAAAACATTAAAAAAAGCAGATAATCACATGAACTGCTGTTTAATTTGTTGTTTGAAGTTTTGCTTTTTATAATTTAAAAAAAGGTAAAACTAAGTCTGTAGTATTTTTCCCTTGCCATGACTGAAGTCCTACTGTACTGCTACTTGCAGCTGTAATAGTCTTCCTGTCTGTCTCCAGTTGGTGTGATCTGTGCAGCTCCAGCAGTGGAAGGAGCCTGGTGGAGAGCTCAGGTCATCACCTTCTATAAAGACACAAATGAAGTGGAGATTAGATATGTGGATTATGGAGGCTACGACAGAGTTAAGATCGACTCACTACGGCAAATAAGGTGAGTGTAATCCAAAAGAACAGTGCCATTTAGAACACATAAGGACTTCTAAACAAACAGTGTAAGTGCTTCTGAATATAGTTTCCTTCAATCCTGCTCAACATCTGCTTTGTAGCAGTGGGGATAAGAATGACAAACTCTGCCATCTAGCGGCAGTTCTTTTTAAACTGAAATTAAGACAAGTCCTAGACTGAAGATGTTTTAAATGCATGTCCATTGAATTTTGTTTCAGTGCAGGACCAGGTTCCAATTCTTCTTTTTACCCCTGGCAGCTGGCTGTCAAACCAGGGTTGACGTGCCCTCCCCCTCACTCCATCTCTTGTCAAGCTCCTGATCCTTTTAGGAAATCTATATTAATCTATAATCTGTCCAGAAAGCAATGAAAGAAAAAGATTGCAACATTGTGCTTTTTCAGACTTGGTATTTTAGTATATTTAAGATTTTTATTTCCACAAAATGACTAAAAAGGAGTGACGTACTGACTAGAGGTCTTCACGGGTCCAAAAATTTGACCCGTCCAAGAATCTGACCCGTTACCATTTGTTGTCTTCTCCCCTGTGCCTGGCCATAATGCATATAATCCATCCTCCATGCCAAGAAAGTTGGTCAAATACAGTCAGGTTTTCGGTTATGCCTCTCTTGTTGTTTGAAACAGTATGGCTAAGATGACTCATTTAGAATCAGCTTTGCAGTTTTGTCGCATCCAGCATAATAAAGAGAACTCGTTTTGGCTTTTCTGTTTTTTTTATGGTTCCAGGTTGGGTGCTAGGGTTGGGGTGTGTTTTCACTTGCCATTGTGGATTACCATATGTATATAAAAAAAAATCATTTAAAACCATCTACTATACTGTATGAGATTTCCATACATTTTCTTTAACAGATCTCTCCTTTTGATTTTCCAGGTCTGATTTTGTAACACTACCGTTTCAAGGTGCTGAAGTATTGCTTGACAACATTGCCCCACTTCCAGGTAAAACATTGTTTGTGTTAACATAATTTTAAATCTGACAGCCAAGCATCCAACACAAATTTGACATTGGCAGTGCTAGTTGGTCAGTCTGTAGACCACTTTGAGTATGTAGTAATAGTAAAAGTCTATTCAGCTCCAGCTTTGCTTTAAAATAGATCTTAATAACAAAATCCAAATGTTGCTGTGTGAAAGCTGCAGATATCGTATGGCTGGTATTATTGTTCTTTTTTATTTGTTGTTCTGACATTTGTTTAAAATGTCCTTCATCAGGAGAGGATCGTTTTTCAGCGGAGGCCACATCAGCGTTGGAGGAGATGACCAGAGGAGTGGCGTTGCTTGCACAGGTGAGACCACTTTCCTCACTAAGCCCCTCCGGGATGTCAAAGTCAGCTGTAATTAACTGGCCATTTGTCTTTATGTCTCTATAAAGGTCTCAAACTACGACAACAACACTGGCCTCCCACTGGTCCACTTGTGGAACATGGTTGGAGATGAGGTACGATGCTTGGATACTCTTAGTTTATGAATGACCACCATAATACAATTCTCCGTTCTGCATGTGACTTGTACTGGTAGTGTAAGGGTTATGTGTATGTTGGATACCTGTACCGGTAGTTTTGAGGTTGAAGATGTCAGGAGTCGTGTGGGAATAGCTTTTAAAATGACTACTTTCTTGTACATTTCTAGTTTCTTCCAAACAATTACTGCAAAGATGTGTAGTTGATACTATAGCTTTGCTTCAAAAGTTTAAATCAGTACATACATTAAATTGGAAATAACAAATGAATGATTATGTTACACTACATAATTTTAAGGAGGATGCAACGCTTAACCTACCCAAGTAAACAGGAAGTAAACCTTTTTAAGTTTAAGACTGAAAATTCCCAACTTTTATTTACATCAGCTGCACCTTTTTATTTGAAACAGACTTTTATTGGACACAGGCCTGAATTCCTAATTTTGTCTGTTTTTTTAAAAGTGTATTTCATCATATTTTAGTCAGCTTCTGTTATATTTTACTGTTATTTTTTTGCTGTGACTACAAACATCCCTTCCTCCCTGTTTACCTGTTTTCTTTATATTGTCAGTGTAATGTAAATTTCAACAGCACTTACTCCATCAGTACAACACCAGTCATAGCATACTCAAGTGTCAGAAATAATGTTCTTCGTCACTAATTCCATTTGGTTCTACTTTGCCATTTTTTTAATTTGGTGTTGAGCTGCTGTCAATGAAACCCAACACTTCCTGCGCAGATGTTTCACATGGGAAAAACCTTCCAGTGCCTACCATGCCAATGATGGCTTAACAACAATGGAAAGAAAGGCAAAGTAGAGGAGACTGAAAATAATTGGTGAATAAAAACAGTGTTTCTATTAAAAATAGGAACACAGCAGTAAATTGGTGAGTATGACATGACTCTGTTGTCCTGATGAAAGTGCTGAATTTACGATGGGAGCTGTTGTCGTACAGTTAATTCACCGCTCCTCAATATGGGTTTGTTTGTTTTCTTCCCCAGCCTTTATTGATCTAGCCATCATTTGGATGATCTGAATGTTTGTCTTCTTCCAGGTGATTTCAGTGAACCGTACGCTGGCAGAGAGGGGACTGGGTGTTTGGGTGGATGGATTTTGAACATGCTCTGACATCCACCCCATCCACCCCGCCCACCCCCTTCAACCCTTGTGATCAGCAGTGCTGGGGTCATGTGCTGGCCCCGCCAGACACACCACTGGATAAGAAGATTGTCTTTCCTTTTTTTTTTTTTGTTTTTGTTTTTCTTTTGCTGTCGTCCACCCCCCCCCCCCCCCCCCTTTTTTTTGTTCCTTTTGAAAAGAAATTAAAATTGTTTGCAGGCATAATCCACAAGAACATAGCACTGCTTCAAAATAAGACAACCTTCCCCTCTTGTTCTTATCCACAAAAAGAACATAAAGAAGGAAAGGAAGAGGTACTTGTACATTTTTTAAAAAAAAAATCTATATTGTAACTAAATAAAGGTTCAACCAATATTTTTTTTCCTCCCCCATCCTACCTAATATTCCTCTGGGCCTATGCTCACTGACTGTGGATCGTCATGCTGTGCGGAAGGAAAAGACCTCCATAGTCTATGTAGACACTTGTAAACTGTTTGGATTTTCATTGACACCTTGGCTATAGTCATCTGTAGGTCAGTACATTTCACATTTTTGGGGGTTCTTGTCTGGACAGAATATGGACAGGAGAAAGGCTCTAGAGACTGATGGGTGATAGCACAACAAAGAGCAGAAGGTGGTCCCTGGTGGATCACAGAGCACCCAGTTGGTCTGCCTGGCCCTGTGGCCTCAAGAGACCTTGACTTCTCTGGGGTCTCCATCCAGAGCTGCTGCTGCACCTCCAGCTAGGACAGAGGAGCGAGGTGGTTGCCTTTTGCTTTTCTCCACCAACTTGCACAGCATTACAGGGAACCAGGGATTTCAACCCACCAGACTAAACGCAGTTGAACAGCTTTTCAAATTGGAAGATTTCTGAAATTCAATATTTCTAAGATGCATTTTTCTGACAGCATGTCAGCAAGGCAACATATAGCTGCTGATGCAGATCATTATGTAGGGACTGTTTGTAATCCTCGGTACATATGTTCTGTTTTTAAAGACTGACTAACTGTAAAGATACACTCCGATTTTCTTATAGCACCTCCAAATCCCAAAATTGAGTGTTCCCAAAGTCCTGAAAGATGGTTTGTTTGTTTTTTTGTTTTTTTTTTTGTTTTTTTTTCTTCTGCTTTCAATATTAAAATAATTTAAAATTCTGGACTATTGGAAAAATTTTGCAAATTAACTGCACCATAACCATCAGAGTGTAAAAACATTTTGGTGAATGGTTAAATACCTAAACTGAGAGGAAACAAAGCTGCTCGAGGTCTTTGTCCTGACTAGTCTTCAATGATGTGCTTTTACAATATTTCATGTTAGTCAAATACTTGTATGTCTCATGCGTGTCTTCTGGTTTAATGATTCCAAGAAATCAGGATTTTCTGAGCTGGGATTCAGCATTAATACTGTTTGTGATTCACCTGATCTGAGCTTGAGTGCTGCTGTCCTCTTGAAGCTCTGAGCTCTACAGAGCATGTAGGCAGTGAGGGAACCACTAAAAACTGACATGGGACACAAACACTACACAAGATTCTGATGGGCAGAGCTGCTGTTCAGTGTCAACCTAATATTAACTGTTGATCTAAATCCAGATTGTGTCATTAGTACGCATGGTTAACCAACCCAGGAGCAGCACCTCTGTTCTCTGCTCTTTACTGGAGTGACATTTTTGGTAAACTGAGTGTTGGAAATCTCAGTGTTCTGTCACCTATCAACTTGAATAAGTGTATTGTGATGCAGTGTAGAGCATGGCCTTGTTCTTCACATGTGGATAACAGAGTAAACTTTTATTCTTAGTGATTAGACACAAGCCTGCATTTTTCACTTCAAAGCTGGTTAAAGTTAATTTGGGTCTTTTGTCTGCAAGCCCAAACCTGAGGAATGTTTCTATAATTGTGAATTCAGGGGCCTGTATTGTGAGGTGAGTTAGTGTGGCTCTGTTTGGGATCCCTGGCTGCACTGAACCTGGATACTGGTAACACAAAGCCGGTCATCAGCTGGCTTTTTTAACTGTAGTCTGGGTTCATGTGAAAGAGGCAGAGTTATTAATTACAAACACCATCAAAACAATAAGTGCAAAGAAAAGACATTCAGGGAGGGGAAACGCACAGAAATTGAACAGAATACAACAGAAAATAATGTTCAAATATTAAAAGTAAGGCAAAGGTTATAAATAAGTGTAGGAATTGTCTTTTTGAATATGTTTGGCTTTAAAGATGTATAGAATAGTTTTTCTTTTTTTTCCAAAGTCAAAACATCATATGTGATGTCCTGCTGCCAAAGCAGAGAGGAGAAGAATACCTGATGAGGTCGGTCTGCCCAAAATTTAGCATTTACATCTGTTTTAAACCTGGATCAAGAAAGTGATTCTGCTGATGTATAAAGTTATTTGTTGCTAATCTCACTCTGTGATACAGGCCCCAGATGGGAATCATCTAGATGTTATGGTACAATTATCAATTCTTACAAAACAGAGTGCAGTGTCACTCTATATATCAGTAACTTAATCTCAGATCAACAAATGAATTCTTTAACTGTCTGACTAAATGTGCCTGATGAGAATGTTGAGATCTGGAGCTGTCTAACCCCAGGTTAGCCCAACGAGCCGCCATTGAACTTTGATAAACTGAATAAATTGAAACATGATTTAAAAAGACCGACAAAGCTTGGACCACATCAATTCAGTGAAAAAGAAAGATCTGTAAAGAGAGAATCTGAACATGAGCCTGACAAGGATGAGGCAAGCATGGAGGGCTACATTTCCATGGAGAAACAGCTATTATTTTCATGTACTATTAAACTGAAAAGGAGCTTGATTTAGTTAAGTAACCTTGATTTACCTGGTAATGGTGCTTTATATAAAAAGAAAACCTCTGAATTAGTGAAACCACATTTGAAGAACACGGTTTAAGCATTGATTTTCAGTTCCATCTGCAGTTGAATGTGTGTTGTCGCTGTAGTACAGATATTGAATCATGATGTTCTTCCAGTGTCATCAAGTCACACCTTCCCTGTGTTTTCACTTATATGGCAGCCCGAAGGGGCTGAATGAACCCGGTTTCCACAGTGACTGCAATTCTAAACCTTAATGTTTTTATCAAGTCTCTTTTCAATGGAAATGAAATCACTGCTACTCTAGCAATAAGGCAGCTTTATTTTGACAAATTGAGGGGCAGAATGGGGGAAATGATGGGCTTTAAGGGTGACATTTGACACAACTAAGAAATAAGAAAGTTAGGAGCAAAACTGTTGTCAACATTACACAGGTAAACAGGAGTTTACATAACTTCAATAATGTATCTCAGGAATGGCTCATTTGGTGGGTGATCAGCGAATCAGCATGTCTGAGGGCAGCTGATGGGGAGGAGAGGGCGATGATTCTGTTTGAAAAGACCAAATTTGGATGTATAGGAAATTAGGCATTTTGACAATGAATTACATACAAGATGTATGAGTTCTTGAAGGTGTCCACATGTTGGTGCTGGAATTGGAGCAGTAGCCATATTGTCTGTTGTTGGCTTGTGTGCATCCTTCCTCTCTGATTCACATGAAATGTTTGGTCCTGTCTGTCCCTTCTTTTTTTAATCCAGATCAATTATGCCATACTATTACCCCCCCCCCCACCCCCCCCCCCCCCCCCCCCCCACACACACACACACACACAAAATCAACCCAGAAACCCTCACTGTACCTTAAAAAATTAGTTTGATCAAACTAGAGATTTGTTCATTTCTCTGTAAATAAGATATTTGACTGTACTTTTCTATAACACTGGAGAAAAAGAGAGCTATAAAGGGAACATTTATTATTTTTCGTTTCTGTTTGGTTTGTTCTGGTTCATCTTGCCTCCCCTACTTCAGTCACTCAATGTTCTTGAGATGTGGGACTGATTTTATGGGACAGTGTTTGCATAGCTAGACAAGTCATCATTTGATTATTTAAATGGAGTCCAGCTCTTGTGCCCAAAAGCATTTAACATGTACAGATCAGTTTTGCTAGGCTCATTTTAAATTTGATTTGTTGATTGTACAGATCTATTAGGTGAAAAAATAAAAGTTATTGAAAGTGTTTATGTACTTTATTTTTCGACGTCTTCTTGGTGAAGGGATTTATGGGAAGTCTTGGTCACATTGTTTTGTTAATGGATATTTGATAAGAACACCAACCTTTTTTCTATATACATTGCAGATTAATGGTGCAAAGGTTATACAGTTATACAACAAGCATTAGCACAGGACATGGGTGCTGAAGGGGCTGCAGCACCCCTGCTAGACAGAGTGAAACACTGGAAATTTGAAACACAGTTTCCTTATGTGGAATTCAATTTATTATTGTGGATCCGTTATTGGGTTGTAGTTCAAGTGTGAAAAATAACCTGAATTTGAGTATCCTGACGTGACAGCCTGCCTTCACCTCAGCTAAAAGTTTAGAGTAACTGCTAAACATAACTCATTAGAAAAATTAAGGGTGTAGAAAACACCTTAATAAATTGCATATTTATTCACTTTAACTAGTCAAAAACCAACCAAAAAATAATCTTTATGGAAAAAAGAGTGAGCATGAGAGTGCTGCGTGTTATCTGTACATCCCCAGCCACATATAATTTGGATTGACTTTTCTTGCCTATAAAACCAGTGTTTCCTTATATGCTGAATCTGTGTGTGCACAGAGCAGAAATTAACCCACTATTGTCTTGTGGAGGTAAGGAGATAAAAACATACGCTCTGTGTAGGGAAGGTACATATGATATGATCAAGTAATAGCTAGTTTTGTTTGTATTAGCATAGAGATGTAATAGAAGTACCATATAGAATACAATGATGTCAGTGTAATATTAACATAATATAGTATAATATGGTACATTATAATATAGTATGGGATATGAGACATAGTATATATGTGAAATACAGTAATATAGTATAGTACAGCGATAGTCTGTGGTCTCCACTGCTGTTGTACAGTCTGATGACTGCAGGTACAAATGAGCGCCTGAAGCACTTCGTTTTGCACCTATTTGGGATAGAAGTCTAACATGCTCGAAGTTTCAATCAGACTCCAGAGCACATACAGTCAGTAGTTACTGTATATATTATGATCAAATAGACCTTTCCAGCATGTGTTTTGCTTGACGATGTGAACTGAGGCTCTGTGCTTGGCGCATTCCTGCAGCTGTTTATTCTAAAGACAAAATATCAAGAAGGGTAGATGAGCAATCAGCCATAAAAATGGACAGGGGTGCTTTCGAGCAGTAAATGAATGATCCTTGGGTGCTAAGAATGCTCTCTTCTCAGTGGTGGACAGATTTAGGAGACCTCCATGAAAATAATTCTGCTGGGCAATTCCATATAAATATAAGTACCATTTTTATCCAAGGAACAAAAGTTGCAATCTGGTTATGATTTGGCCCTCACTGAGTATAGTCTCACTCTGTGTATGAATTTGAAGTGTATATTGATGGTTGGGATTACACAACGAAAGAGATATTCTGTTTATTCTCTCCTTTTTTTCCCTGTGTGTTTTCATTCACTTTTTTCTTTTCTATACAGTTTTTTTTGTCTTTTGTTAGACACATCTGCATCAATTTCATACACACACTCACAACTTAAAATACCCATTTTTTATTTTACAAACAAATACACATGAACGTTTACACCTATGCACGTGTGTATATATGTATATACAGTGGGTACAGAAAGTATTCAAACCTTTAAATTTTCCACTCTGTTTCATTGCAGCCATTTGCTAAAATCAAAAAAGTTCATTTTATTTCTCATTAATGTACACTCAGCACCCCATCTTGACAGAAAAAAAACAAATGTAGAAACTTTTGCAAATTTATTAAAAAAGAAAAACTGAAATATCACATGGTCATAAGTATTCAGACCCTTTGCTCAGTATTGAGTAGAAGCACCTTTTGAGCTAGTACAGCCATGAGTCTTCTTGGGAATGATGCAACAAGTTTTTCACACCTGGATTTGGGGATCCTCTGCCATTCTTCCTTGCAGATCCTCTCCAGTTCCGTCAGGTTGGATGGTGAACGTTGGTGGACAGCCATTTTCAGCTCTCTCCAGAGATGCTCAATTGGGTTTAGGTCAGGGCTCTGGCTGGGCCAGTCAAGAATGGTCACAGAGTTGTTCCGAAGCCACTCCTTTGTTATTTTAGCTGTGTGCTTAGGGTCATTGTCTTGTTGGAAGGTGAACCTTCGGCCCAGTCTGAGGTCCTGAGCACTCTGGAAGAGGTTTTCTTCCAGGATATCTCTGTACTTGGCCGCATTCATCTTTCCTTCAATTGCAACCAGTCGTCCTGCCCCTGTAGCTGAAAAACACCCCCATAGCATGATGCTGCCACCACCATGTTTCACTGTTGGGATTGTATTGGGCAGGTGATGAGCAGTGTCTGGTTTTCTCCACACATACCGCTTAGAATTAACGCCAAAAAGTTCAATCTTCATCTCATCAGACCAGAGAATCTTATTTCTCATAGTCTGGGAGTCCTTCATGTGTTTTTTGGCAAACTCTATGAGGAGAGGCTTCCATCGGGACACTCCATAAAGCCCCGACTGGTGGAGGGCTGCAGTGATAGTTGACTTTGTGGAACTTTCTCCCATCTCCCTACTGCATCTCTGGAGCTCAGCCACAGTGATCTTTGGGTTCTTCTTTACCTCTCTCACCAAGGCTCTTCTCTCACGATTGCTCAGTTTGGCTGGACAGCCAGGTCTAGGAAGAGTTCTGGTCATCCCAAACTTCTCCCATTTAAGGATTATGGAAGCCACTGTGCTCTTAGGAACCTTGAATGCTGCTGAAATTCTTTTGTAACCTTGGCCAGATCTGTGCCTTACCACAATTCTGTCTCTGAGCTCCTTGGGCAGTTCCTTCGACATGATTCATGATTCTCATTTGCTCTGACATGCACTGTGAGCTGTAAGGTCTTATATAGACAGGTGTGTGCCTTTCCTAATCAAGTCCAATCAGTTTAATTAAACACAGCTGGACTCCAATGAAGGAGTAGAACCATCTCAAGGAGGATCAGAAGAAATGGACAGCATGTGAGTTAAATATGAGTGTCACAGCAAAGGGTCTGAATACTTATGACAATGTGATATTTCAGTTTTTCTTTTTTAATAAATTTGCAAAAATTTCTACATTTCTGTTTTTTTCTGTCAAGATGGGGTGCTGAGTGTACATTAATGAGAAATAAAATGAACTTTTTTGATTTTAGCAAATGGCTGCAATGAAACAAAGAGTGAAAAATTTAAAGGGGTCTGAATACTTTCCGTACCCACTGTATGTCGTGTCACTCTCAGTTAAATCACCAGTGATTGAGCTTTCAGCTGTTTTTTGGAGGATAAGGAAAATATTCCACATGAGTTTTGTGATCTTATGAAGCCAACTGGGACTCTAAAGCCTGGATTTCTTGATTTCATGTTTTATTTAAATCTGATGACAATGATATAGATTGGTTCCTTATACATCCTTTTACAGCATCCCAGAGAAAATGGGAATCAACAGTAACAGAGGTATTGGTTGGAATAAAGTCAGCTAACGCTACTGAAAGATAAGACTTGAAAACTGATATGCCAACAGGGTGCATGTATTTTTCCAGGGTACCAAAGAAATACAGGTGTGAAGGCCATGTGAAACAAAGATCATTTATTTGCGAAAAAGACTGACTGAATAGAAAGTGTCAGAAGAGGTTAGGGTCTGCAGGTCTCAGACACTGCACAAGGGAATCAGATGATGATCCAGCAGGCCCCTGTCTGTCTAGGTTAAGATTAAGGACTGCATTAGAGTCAACTCTGACAATGGCAGAAACATCTTGCAGGTCAAATATAAAATGTGCCATATTTCTGACAAAAACTATACAAGCAGAGATTAGGAGCAATTTTGTACTATCCAAATTAAATGTTCTTCATTTCCACCTGCACCATAAAATGGTCATTTTAAATTACACTTAGCTGAAATAAATACTCTGTAATGTGCATTCTTCTGATATCTTTAGATAGCAAATGAGATTTTTGGATGAAAGCTACATCTACGTTCTTTCTATGGGGGAAATAGACAGTCCAAAACACCTTTGTGCTTATAAGGAGAATTCAAGCCCTGCACATTCCAAATGTCAGATTTACTTTAATATGACCTATGTATGTAGCTGGCTGTGGGGGCCTCGCACAAGGTGGCTGCAGCTTATGATTCTAAATACTTTTCACAAGCACACTGTTAGAGAACGCTCTATAACATCTTGGTGGAGTGAGTCATCGCCTCTCTGTACACACCAAACTTTTTTATTTCTGGAGGTTGAAAAGTCTCTGGATGTGGGAGTAGTATATTGGCTTCCTATTTCAGTGAGTGACAAATAGCAGTTTGTTGGCTGTGTCAGAGAGGATTTCAAATTTGCAGGTAGTAGGCCTAGTGGCGTTGATATAGCATCCATGTTATTTTGTCCACTCTGACAAGATTGCCATACAAAATAATACCTTCCTTAGAGTCTAAATATGACCATAATTGACACTGAATAAATGCCAATAGTAATTCAGTTACCTTAAATGACCTGTTTTCACTCCTCTGACACCGTGTAGAAAACAAGTAAAAATTCCAAGTTTAGTGTTTACCAGTGAGTTGTACTCAAATGCATCAGGGGAAACGGCTAACTTCACATTAGCAGCAGCTTCACACTGAAACCATGTCAGTTTTCCCATTCATTTGAAACCTGTGTTCTCTGTCTAGTGTTCATTCATCTGCTGTGCTGTTTAAAGGACCCCAGGCCCCTGAAGCTGCATGAAAACAAGACAGGAAGTAAGGCTGAAGCTGGCCATCACAATAAACTTGTAAAATGTGTCAAAGAAGAATGGTGAATTATCAGTAGTATTTATTTCACTCTGTCCAGCTCTTGATTAATGTATAAGATGTATTTAAAGAGATACATTTTTTGACTTTGTCACAGTAAATTATCACATATATAGTTTCTATTTTATTTTAGTTGGTAAGTTTTTAGTTATTTGGGGGGGCTATACCGTTCCATTAAATGAAAATATTCTAAGATTTGATTTAATTATTTATTTACTTTTATTACTTTTCATGTGTTATACACAGCAACACATTTTGCTCCTATTCTGGATGTATCTATAAAAAGGGAATGTCCTTCAGTTGAGTTTTCAAAATGCATGCATTTATCCAAGCAGTCACACACCATTAACCCAACTCAATGTTATTGTGCAGCTTTTTCTCAGTCAGTGTCTGCTGGTACCAAAATGTTGCTTTGCTCAGGAGTTTAGTTTTTCCTACATACTGTACACTCTTATTATATTGTATATATTAAACACAAAATATTACTGGACTACTCTCAATAAAATAAAAAATTATAATGCTTTCACTTTTTTAAGATCTTATAAACTGCATTTTTTGGCATCTGGTGTTGTTGTGTATCTACATATTCCTACATCTTCAATGGGTGTAATTCTTTTTCTATGATTATGTAAATGTTTTTTTTAATTTATTTTATTTAATGTACAAACAATCACTCACACCAGTTCATTTAACGGAACAAAGAAACTAATAGCTACATCTTTATCTAAATGTTTCCACTGTATGTACACCAGGGAAGCTGTGTCCTTTTATTTTGAAGCTTTGAGTGTGTTGTGACTGACCGGACACTTCCGGTTTCCAGCGGAATTTTAGGCCATATCTGCGGGTGTGTGGAGGGGCAGTCTGCTGGTGGTTCCCGTTACAATGCTAAAACCCTCCGTCCCGCTCCTCGGCTGTACTTCCTCCGGACCCCTGAGCACCCCGAGGACATCTCGTGTTCAGCCGGACCCCCTGCGCCTCCGTCGGTATGTACCGCTCGCATTGCTCCGCTGCTGTTCCGGCCCGAGCTTCGTGTTTGACGGTGCACAGCTTTGACGGAGCTCCACATTGAGCCCAGGTCGCCTCTCCTGTGTGTAAACACCAACACGGCGGTGGAAAAGTGTCGTCTTCACTGAGTTAGTAACGTCGTGCGGTCCGAGGGCGTCTTTCGACAGAGCTCGGTTCATTTGTGTTGGATGCTGCGACTGAGAGCCGCTGACCGAGGCCTCGCCGCGGACAGCTCCCGGTCCGGAGGAGCCTCAGCCTGGTTACCAGCAGGTAGCTTCAGCGGCTAACGCAGCGCAGCTAAACCTCAGCACCTGAAGGTCGCTGCTAACAGCAGCTAGCATGTAGCATGAAGTCGCTGTTATAGTCGCTATTTAGATCAGATGTGGGCTGGCTTCTAGCTGAAGAGTCCCGTTACCCAGCGAGCAGCGACCCGGTCCAGGAGCACATGCAGACAGGGACGCTTCTGTGGAGGGTCCGGTGAGCCACACTCCAAACATTATGCTTTACAGGCACATGAGTTGTAAGCTTTTACGGCACCGTATGGTCTACTTTCCAAGTCAGCATGCATCCGATCAACGAGGCACAAAGTACTTGAGTAAAATCTGGGTTCTAGCATGAATTGTCCCACAATTCAATGCAGTGCTGCATCGGTTGGATGCTGTAGGTGTGGTATGGAACAAGAAAGTCTTCCTACTTTAGGAACAAAAGTTGCCTACAAACAAAAGTTGTCAAAGAACAAAGTAATATCATCTTTCTGTACCAGAGCCAGAAAACTTATGACAAGCACAGATGAGATCAACACATCTGTATAGGTTGTTGGAAGTCCACGTACAGAAACAAGGCTTATTTTCAAATGTATCTTCAATCGTCATGAAAAACATTTGGTTAACTGCTCCCTCCAACCCCTAGATTAGATTCAACTTTATTGTCATTACACATGTACAAGTACAAAGCAATGACATGCAGTTTAGCATCCAACCAGAAGTGCAATAAGTAGTAAGTACCGATATATACACACACACACACACACACACACACAGATAATAAATTAATATTTTACAGATAATAAATTAGCATTGTAAAATGGAACCTAATATATAAGTGAAAATATACAGATTGATTGGTTGAGGTAATATGTACATATTATACAGGTTGATTTGTGCATTAAATGTAAGTAGACTATAAGCAGGAACTATAAACATAATTTACAAAAAGCAAATGGGCATATGATAAGTTAGGTAATACAGAATACAGATTGATTGAACATAAATAGTGCATAATGATAAACAATAGCTGCCTAACGTTACTAGACTAGTGCAATGTTCAGTACATAGTTTTCAGTGCAAACAGATGTCAAAGTGTTTGAGTGCAGAAAAGTCCAGTAGTGCAGTGGTGATGGTGTAACAGTCTTTGAGTGCAGTGGTGATGGTGTAACAGTCTTAATGGCATTGGTGGGAGGGATACACCGCCCACTACCAACTTGTCAGGGCCAAACATAACAAAATAACTTTATTTTGGTTTGCTTCCTGGGATCAAATGATCCTGATCTGACTCATTAACTTCCTAAAGATAAGGCTAAACATGACAATTAGGTCTTTGTTGTTATTTGATTACCGCTAATAAATAAAACTATTTGTATAAGGGCAAATCAAATTTGACTTTGGGCAAGTATATTTCTGAATCACTTGCCCAACCAGGCAAGTGGAAAAAAAACAGTAATGCTGAATCCTGGTATGTCCGAAACCTCAGTATGAAACAAATAGAGAGTAAAGTACCGGAAAAAGGTAACGTTGGGTACCGGTATTGGTTCAAATGTGAATGTTAACCAACCCTATGAAGTAGGATAGCTGTTGTTCTGATGGTGATGCTGTTATGTCTCAAAGATTTTATGTTGATAGTTCTGCTCATCAAATGTCGTCTTTTAAAGTTTGCCTGATCCTGCCTTGAATAAAAATCACTTGGTTTCGGTCAATTTCGAGTGTGTTGTAGAAGTCTATGTCTCAAAACTTATTCAGGAAAACTCCTTATGAATAATTTTAATCACAGTTTCTTATGGCATTAGCAGTAACGTTTATCAATCATATTAATTCAGTCAATACTTGCAGTTCCATCCATCCATCCATTCATTCATTAGCTTTACTTGCTTATCCTTATTTTAGCAATCCCAGCTGACATTGGGCGAGAGGAAGGGTACATCCTGAACCGGTCGGACCTTCAGGCAATTAGAGTCACCAGTTAACCTGCATGTTGAAGTTTCATGTCTTTGAACTGTGGCATGAAATCAAAGCACCCGGAGAAAACCCATGCAGAGAAAGGCCACAGAACCTTCTTACTAACTGTGCTTACCACCGCACCACCATGACACCCATTTCCTAAAATGTAAAATATAATTCTATCAGTGCTAATGTATGCCAAATATGGTTTATTAAGCGTTTCAAGCATTTAT
Organism: Lateolabrax maculatus; assembly: GCA_031216445.1. Classification (NCBI taxonomy): domain Eukaryota; kingdom Metazoa; phylum Chordata; class Actinopteri; order Acropomatiformes; family Lateolabracidae; genus Lateolabrax; species Lateolabrax maculatus. The sequence goes on along the minus strand of CM062202.1, from coordinate 27,981,403 downwards.
TGTAAGAGCATTGGACATCTGTCCTGCAGCAGGATTTTTTCATTTACATCATGTACAGCTGTAGGATCTGAGGGCCGACTCTGCATTTGTCTGTTTAAATCCAGCTGTTCCTATCTGCATTTGTGTGATAAACAGTATAGTGCTGTACCTGTGCCATAAATCCAGCCAAACAAAGCCTCAAAGAGCAGTTTAAGTGTTCTGGTTCATGTGCCAGATGGCTCCTTGTGAGTTGCTCGGTTCAATGTTGATGTTGTTGTCATTGACATTGGTTATATTGGATGGATATTGGAGTGGTAGGTTGGAGCCATAGTCAGTGTGCACTTTCGTGTGATTTGTTACAGTATTGTTACATATTTACTTTTAAACATTTAATGTTCACATTGGACTTCTGGTGTGTTAGGAAAAGGGATGTTGTCGAGAGTTAAATCATCATGAGATTTGTTTTTTTATAGTTCTGCACTTTAGTTTGTAAGATTTGTTACTTAAACAGTAAGATTCATAGTTTTTATATATATAATAATGTTCACACCAGGCCTGTTGTTCTGCAGTGCTTTGTTTTTCTTTTTGATGGTTAGCTCACAAGGCTCGAAATTCAAATGTGTGATTGAAGGCTTTTGTAATTCAGTAGCTAAATAAAGATAAGTGATTCATATCAATTCATGCTTCTCTTCTTATTTGATCATAACAGCAGGGTCTGTCACATCATGCGACGTGAGCATGTTTTAGAAGATGTGATTATTTACACGCCATTTGACAGTTATGGTAGCTGGCAGATATGCCGAATCGTTGCTAAATTTCAGCAACGTGAGTGCCGTTTACAGCACCACGACCACATGGCCCATACAAACACAAACACAAACATGTCGAGTAAAACAGAGAAAGAACAAAATATTTTTGAGAAAAACGGTACTGCCCATGCTGCAACTGTGGTAAATATAAAATTTTAAAACACCACATGCTGCTCCAGTGTAACATGGCTATACATTATGAAGTGCATCTCTAAGATGCTGACAAAAGCCCCTACATCAGGGGCAAATTGGCATTCGCTCAGCGCTCACAAATCAGCGCTCGATCACTATGTGCAAACTGTTCAGGGATCGGATCCAAAAGCCCGTAATGCCTAGCAGACGCCTGGAAAAATATCTAGCATTCTAAATATCTGGTCGTGTCAGGGAGCCGTACAGCGAGCTGCAGACACGGGCTGCCTAGATGCTGTGTTCTGCAGTATCTCCCTGAACCCAGTCTGATCATTCATTTATTTGTTCAGAAGTGTAAACCCGCAGGTCATAAACATTAACATTCTGATTGTGGTTGGTTACGGGTGGGTAAAATAATACATGATTAATAAGGATAATATGAAGTATATTCTCTAAAATGTGCGATCTCTCCGCTGCAGAAACGATCAGTGAATTTGTTTGGAGTAAAAAAGCTGTCCTGATAAATCCTGAGCTCCATTAGAGCTGTCTCAATCTTATTTCAGAAGCTAAAAGTTGAATTCTGTTTTTTGAGTTCAGCGGTCATGTTGCAAGCCGATTTGATCCCCTACTTGCATGGCAAGTGACATCTGAGGCTTAGTGTGGACCTTTTGAATCAGATATGTGAGTGTGACACTATACCTCCATCTTGTAACTCGTCCAGAGCTAACATTAGTGCATCTGTTCATTCGTTATGTACCAGTGCTAGCCAGTCAAAGGAAAGGCCACTCAGACTTTTTTTTTTTTTGCTTCAGCTGGTAAGGATCTATTTCCCATATATTCTCTCTCTCTCTCTCTCTCTCTCTCTCTCTCTCTCTCTCTCTCTCTCTCTCTCTCTCTCTCTCTCTCTCTCAATTTAATTGGCATGATGTAACTGTATATATTGCCAAAGCAGACGTTGTCATTGAACCGTAAAACATACTATAGCAAATAGATATACATATATTCAGTCTTTCTTGTCCTTTTGTACACACACACACACTCTCTCTCTCTCTCTCTCTCTCTCTCTCTCTCTCTCTCTCTCTCTCTCTCTCTCTCTCACACTCACACACACACACACACACACACACACACAGCTTCAGTGTCGCATGAAGGCAAGGCTATTAGGGCCGGCATCTTGTTTACATCAAAGCCAGACTCGTAGTAAATGGGAGGCTAAGAGAGGGGCTCTGTCTAAGGGCTGTGGATGGGGCCTGGCACTGCCATGTGCCACTGGGCAGCCGCCTCTACAATAAACCCCCATTGAACCAGGAGGGAAGGGGATGTGAGAAAGACAGATGCAGGAATTGCAAATAGATTAAGAGAAAGTTCCAGCTAGCTTCTCCTTCCAGACCTCTACATTTCTTGAATACCATGTTTCTCACCATAGACCACATCCACAGATTCACAAAAATGTTCCAGCTGTTTTCCAATGCAATCTAACAAGTGTTTTGTTTGAAACATACTGAACCCTTAACTCTAACTCCCTCTGAATGACCTCCCTCCAATACTCCGTTCTCCATCCAATACACCCTCCATGCTAATGAGTGTCTGGACATCTTCATTTATCCAACAAGCATTCTCTATTTTTCCTCTTTTTCACTTCTTGACTTTTAAATGGATATCTCTGCTGCTGGAGGTTTCTTTGGATCCAGCGTTTTCTAGTTCTTATTGCTACTGCATCTGTAGTCCCTCCACATTGATTGAGCGGCTGTAGAATGAAAATAAGAAGAATTCTGGGTCCGAATTGAGAAATACTAATGTGATGTAATTGCAGAACTATACAACATTTGCATTGCTAGCTTTTGCTAACACACTCTATGTCTTCTCTCTCTACAGTTGCTGAGGACTGTGATGTAGCTATGCTTTCTCTCTGGTGGATTTTGACTCCAATCTCTACTTGGTGACAGGACCTTGGGTCATAAAATTCTGTTACCACTGACTATTCCAGTCCCTGCACACCCTATAATACCATCAGCCATGCTGGATGCATCTGAATAACGAGTAGCATTGGGGGAAGGGGGGGGCCTCCAGTTCTTTTAAACTCCCAGCAAAAGTCTGCCACATTTTTGTTAGAATGAGAAACTGAGCGGGGAAAAGCGGAAAGCTAGTGAGACTGAAGGGGCTGAAGTGCTTGTGTTGGTGACAGAAAAGAAGAGCCATCCTGTTAGAAGGTTGGCAGCACCTGAGGCAGCCAGGCCCAGAGAATGACTAGCCTGTTCAGGCGCAGCAGCAGCAATGGAGGCTCCAGAAGCAGCGGAAGCGGGGGAAGCAGCGGGCAGGGGCAGCTCAACAACAGTCGGCCCAACCGACAGGTCCGACGCCTGGAGTTCAACCAGGCCATGGAGGACTTCAAGACCATGTTCCCCTCAATGGACTATGAGGTGATTGAGTGCGTTCTGCGCTCCAACAACGGAGCTGTGGATGCCACCATCGACCAGCTGCTCCAGATGAGCATTGACGGACAGGGCTCGGACGACAGCTCAGACTCAGATGACAGCATCCCACCAGAGGTTAGTGGAAAGGGACCAAGGGCAACAAAACCACTTGGGGAATCTAATGCAGACCCAGCCTGATGGCCTGTCTGAATTGACAACATTAACCAAAAAAGGCCACTTTTATTTCAGTTCGGTGACATTTCTTGTGTTTTTTTTTAAGTAGTCATTCAGTCCCATGTAATGGACATGACATTCTGATACATCAAAATAAATAATTTTCCAAAAACCATTTCTGTTGAGAATGACTTCTCTGTTGGCTCACAGCGTATGAACACCGGCCCCAGTAATTTTCAATGGATGATGGAGCATTTATTCTCTTTTACAATAGTTTTCTGAACAGTAAATGTAAACCACAAACAAAACGTTATAATTTAATTGGTGTTGGCTTAAATGTACACCAGAGGTTGCTGTATGCAGTGAGCTAATGAAAGACTTTAGATATTCTGCAGATTAAAACATGCAGGTTTTATTTTTAGAGGTTTCAGAGTGTATTCTGTTCTACTGGTATTGTGTCACATGCAAGATGACATCATACATTACCTTGATAAGGAGGCTTTGTCCCTGGGCTTCATGACTTGCTATAGATGCTGCTGACCTGAGCACTGGTTAATGTTGAAATTCAAGACTGAATTTGATCCTGACCTGAGCATCAAACTTTAATGTATTGCTTAGTGGCCTTTCTGTATCCCCCATCACAAACACTCAGATATGTACGTGCTTCCTGACTTTTGCGTTTGTGCGTGTTATAGGGCTATCAGTGAAAGGGTAGGCTTGATACTATGAGCACAGCTTGTCTTTACATCACAAATTTGACAACAAGTCAAATGTTCAGCAGTGGAAATCGACTTATTTAGATGTATAGAGGCTCATTGTTAATGTCATGTTAATCAACTTTAGTCCAAACATCTAAATTCAGTGACAGGAAGGATGCCAGCCTGAATGGAGTGCTGCAGAAGTGTAACATTCAGGCTTTATACCAAAATAAATAGATCACAGGGGGTTCTAAATTCAGTGGAATTCTTGCTAAATTGCAAGTACATGAGGGTAAGGCAGGTTTAAGACATTTAATGAAACAAAGCTCGAGTTGCACTGTCTGTTTCTTTCTAGATTCTGGAGCGAACACTGGAACCTGACAGTTCAGATGAGGAACCGCCTCCAGTCTACTCTCCGCCAACGTATGATATGCACATTTATGACAGGAAATACGTAGAAGCCCCACCAACACCCCCGCCAAGGTAAGGAAGAGGGACTGGAGGCCCTGATTATCCAATTACCAGATTAAGATCCAGTACCAAAACTTTTTTTTTTTTTTTTTTTTTCACAAAATCTGTGTGCCTGATTTTATTAAATGGATCGAGGGGGTGTAGTAAGGGTGTGCCATATTGTATTGTTCATGATAATACTGGTATAATTTTGTCGTGATAATGGCAATATTTTAACTTGTTGACATAATAATGTCATACTGTTGTGAACAGGAACAACAGGTATGGCTAAAGGGAAATTGCCAGCACAAGCTACCTTACTTTCCTCGAACAGCTATTAGGCTCGTTTGCAGTTCCCCTTACCTGGAAGGTGGACGAGATCAGGTGGCAGCAGCAGGTGGTGCTGACTAAAAGTTGCAGTCAAGTTGCACAGTTTCCAGCAGCCTTCAAAGAATGTCACAGAAATATTTACATCCTGTTAAATCTATCTGTTGGCTGCCTGTAGTTAAAGTAAAGCTTAGCAAATTCATTTGAAGGGGACTGTCATTTTAAAAAATCATACATTTAAAAAAATGTAACCACTGAATCAACAGTCCAAACATTCTCACATCTACAGACAGGCTCCACACAGGGAGGAACAGCAACAATTAGGACTACAAGACATTTGTTTCATTCAGACATAGACAGAAACAAACAATTATCTTATTCTTTTAATAGCTTTTCTGTCGCTTCACAATAGTTCTAACCTGTGGAATTCTTGAACTAAACACATTCCACTTCTTTGGATGACAAACGCTGTCATCAAGTTGTAATCAAACTTTCTTATAATCTTTATTTATTGATTTATTTATGTCTGTTTGTAAATGTGTGTGTATGTGACATTGTATTCTATCCTTTTTATGTTTGCTTTGTAAAGCACTTTGTAACTGCTCGTTTTGCAGCAAATATGTTGTTTTAAAAGATGAAACCTTCATTGCACAACATGAGACTAACATCCAGCAATCTAGTGTTAAATATTACAATTACACAGAACATGAGGATTTTCTACCAAATGTGGGGTTTGTAGTCAAAACTAAGAGTCAATCAGCTCTTTGATCAGGTGACAGCCACGTGTTTCCATCATGCTTTGGGTCTTGAAGTCGGTGGAGAGTAACTGCGGCGCCAGGCTGTAAAAACTGCAGCTACCTCCATTTCGTGAGGTTATTGTGGTCCACTAGTGCATGACGTCAGAGCAAGTTGGGATCAAGACGGACACAAATCTTGGCATGCATTGTGTGGCGACCGGCAATGATCAATTCTGAGCAGGCCTGGCTCATCTCAGATGAGTCTAATAGGCAAGAATGGTCGCAGTCAGCTGCGGTGTGACGCAGACCCGCCCAATGCAGCCTTCAAGCACTGATTTGGACGTCAATTACCATGGCAACGGTTGAAGCTTCAAAGTCAGGTCAGCCCTATAAAGATATCCTATCGATTTTCTCATATTTTCAACAATATCATTATCGCACAAATACCCTGAATTATCGTGATATTATTTTAGGAGTAGCCCACCCCTAGTTTGTAGGAGGAAAAAAACTATCTGGCCCTCCTACAGGTGACTCAAGGAGGAATGTTTAGTAGAGTTGCTTCTGGTTTAGGATAGTACTAATACTCCTGACCTTACTTATTTGTGACACTTTATACACTAAACCATTGCTCTATTCAATAAAATAAATAGTTTGCGTGTCTCACATGTTCAGGATTGACAGTGGAGAAACCTGGCTACAGAGCCAAACTGTTTACTGCTGTTTTGAATGGATTGCATTGTATTGCACTTGTGAGTTCTTTTTGCCTGTTGTGCTGTTAATCAACACATCAAAAGTACAAAGTATTGTGGTGCTACCAAAGTGGTGGCTGGATTGTAGCCGTACCCACCCGACCCATAATGAGAACCCACACGCAAAAATATGAATTCATTAACCACCTGAAGAGTGACAGAGAGAGGCAGAGAAGGTGGAAAGTGAAGTAATACACGTAATGTTTCTGTAATAATTTAATTTGACCTGCGGATTTATGGGTCGACCCGTGCATCATTGGATACTGGATTGACTGTCATTGCCATCCATAGATCCATGTCACTTGTGTGGCTATAAGAGAGGGTAGACAACACAGGGCAGTGCGTCATATGCACACAAAATATTACCAAAACAGAAACAAAATAAAGTGCCAGATCTGCCTAAAAAGATAATCAATCTTCCTATTTTATTTGTATGACAAGGTTGCAAATTGTTCCTGTAAGTCCTCACTCATAAGATCTTTTTTTTATCTTAATGAAATATGGGAAATTAATAAATGTTTTCTTTATCTGGCCATCCCATGTGATTTTGTGAGTGGGCAATTTAAAGGCTTTAAATAATTAAAAGTAGCCTGAGATAGCTGGAGGTAAATTGATAATGTACCTAATGAAGTTGGTAGAGTTACTAATGTGTCCTGTTACTAATGGGCTCTCACAGATTTGAAGCGGAGCCACCTCCAGGTCACCAGCAGGTCAGAAGCTACCGGAACTGGAACCCTCCTTTGCTTGGAAATCTACCAGATGATTTTCTGCGGATCCTGCCACAGCAGCTAGACAGTATAAAGGTGAGAAATGTCAGCATACAGACGTTAAATCGGTGCATTTTCTTTTATATTACATTGATTGACACATGAACAAGTTTGCCTCTTGTGTTGATACCCCTGATAGTGTCACTCTTGGGGTTGCAGTGTAACTACTAGTGGTTCCTAGCATCACTTGGTGAGTGCTTCAAAACTACTGGTCCTTGTAGGGGGGTACAGTACCTAGCTAAGGAAAAAGTTTCTAATAGTTGGTTACTTTGATGTTAAAAGCGGTTGCTGGGATGTAATAGGTTGTTGTTAAGGGGTTCTAGGTGGGTTCCATACGCCTTTTAAAATGGTTAAAGGACCATACCTGTGTTTCTGTGAGTTTTAGCTCCTTCCTTACTATTAATGTAGTCTTGACATTTTTGCCGACCATGTTTGAGTTCATGCTGTACAGTAGAACCCTGCACAGAATGGTTTTCTTAATCATGCTCCCGCCCATTGCTGCTGTATTTCATACCATTACAACCCGTTCCCCCATTGTGTCTGTTCTACTACCAACCACAAAATAGATTTTTTAAATAATTGATTTTCTGTCTCCTCCAGTCCACAGGGACCCTGTAGTACTAATAAAGAGAAGCATACCTGTTGGTGATAATGTTTACAATTTATTGAAAAATATTTATGCAAAGACACATGTTGAACTAAAACAATGTAAACAGGATTTATCATTTTGTAGATGAAAACAAAAAAAAACACACTTTTAGCCTAAATTTTCATTCTGTGAAAATCCTGCAGTTTCTTGTTTGATCTCCCGTCCGCAGCAAAGTTTAAACCGCCCCCTCCTGCCAGATTTGCGTTGGGTCCTGCGGGATCCCGGTGTAGTGCTCTGCTATACAGATTAATTTCAGTCAGCCTTTGGTTTCCATTTCAAATCAGTTAGTCTTGAAACATGCTTGAGTTGTGTAAGTGTTGGTAGGTGTATTTTGTAACTTTGGGCACAGCCAGGCTAGCTGTTTCTCCCTGCCTCCAGTCTGAATGCTCATTTAGGCTAACTATGTCCAGAGCTGTACTTAACTCAGACATGAGATTGATATCCAACCTCTCCTGTAACTGTGGAAAAAAAGGAAATTGGCCTATTTTCCAAAATGTTGAGCAATCCCTCCAAAGTGCTAGTAGCAGGAGTAGTCCTGATACTGGCTGTAGCAGTGGGAGGTACTGCTTAACAGAAGTACTAAAAGGTAATTGTTTAAAAATGAGTATCACCAGTGTTAGTTGAAGTAGATGTGGAGCTGGTAGTAGAAGCAGAAGTGTGCCAGTAGGTTATTGGTGGTGGAGGGAGGAGGAGGAGGAGGAGGAGGAGGAGTACAAGCAGCTGTTTTTCACTACTGGTCCTGACAACCTTCAGTATGGCTGTAAGAGGGTATGTTGAATAAGTGATCCCTAATCAAACCACATTAATTGACCTTATAACCAATAGCCTCTCCTGTCTTTACCTCAGCAGAGTTCTCAGAGCAGTTTGTCCCAGCCTTCATCGTCATCCTCTTCCTCCGTTTCTTCGATAAGCCAATGGACAGCCCAGTCTGGTTCTTGGTCTGGAGCTGCAGGGACCACTGGAGGTCCAGGTCTGGCAACAGGAGCTACAGAGCAAGACAAGAAACTGAAGCAATATCTGGAAGACGAGCGCATCGCCCTGTTTCTGCAGAATGAGGAGTTTATGAGAGAGCTGCAGCGCAACCGCGAATTCCTCATCGCCTTAGAAAGAGGTATGTCTATGCATATTCGACTCATTATAAACAGAGAAATTCTGCTTAACGTCAGAATGACGTCAGCATCAATAGCTGTACTGTTTTTGGTGCTATAGTATTTTTCACAGGTTAGTTGTCACTGGAAATAATTCATAGAATGTAAAAACATTGAAATTTGAGGTTGTGAGATATACACTGCAGGTATTATTGAGATACTGACAATTCCTGTTAGATTGTTGTCGTTAAATGTTTCCTGTGGAGTTTCTGACCTCTTGTAGCGCTATGGAGCTGTTTTTCTATGAGTGGGTTTCTGTTTTATGGGTGTTGCGCATGACGTGCTTATACGCAGGTGACAAAGCACACTCCTGCCAATGGTTTCACACTACTCCACTGATCTACAGGTGATATGCTGCAGTGTGCCAACAAAGGCAGGGAAGAAGACTTCAAGCTAGTAAACATGAATGTAAACAATGCTGGATTTAAAATACTTAAAATAATACATATATTCAACACATTTGTTAGAGCTGAACACACAGTGTATTTTGGTGAGTTACACGGAATGTAAACATAACTTTTGTTTGTTTACAAGAAAACTCCACAGGGCGCCTTTTAAAAGCCTTTGTTTTTTGTGCTGTTATTGCCATAATTTGCCTTGATGCTCAAATCCTATGCTTGTCTCTTTGGAATTACTTTGTCTTAGTAAATAAGCTTTAATGTGTAATTACAACCCATACAGCAATATCAGCAACCCAAGTTACTAACACCAGAGAAAGTTAAAATGTGAAAAGCAAAGAATCAAAATCAGCTGTGGGGCCACTAAGGGCGCTGCCCCCATCCGAGTCGTGGGCCTACAGCGCACTGGCCTTACCTAATTTCTATTCAATGCTTTACTCACGTGCCACAACAATGTCATGTTTTTTTAGTTAACATATCTTCATTTGGGGTCTTTTCCAAGCAAATATTGATATATGTGATTGTTTGCGATTAAATCCGCAGTATATTTCTGCTAACCCTTAAAGTGTTCATGCCACCCTCTTGCCACACCATAAATATTTATCTCGATCCGGCCCTGCTCTAAACTATTCATGACCACAAAAAAGTATCACTGATAATACAGTACAAAACTGCAATAAGTTTAAATTGTGACTCTCAATCACATTTTAGCTCTGTCCTGTCTAGCAGCAGTAATAATAAGTATAATAATGAGTGTTAATAGTTTTGGTTTGCTGTTGCTGCGGTTTGTCTTATTGTACATTTCTTGGCTTTTCTTTACTTGGACAAATTTAATTCCATATGTCTCCATTTGTCATAGTCTTGACATCCCTCAGCTTATGATGCTTCCATTGTTTTAGTAGTTATATTTAGAGGTCCAGTTGTGCCTGAATCACACTCAATGGATTTCAGGTTCAATTTTATAAAGGGCGGACTTCTCTGACTTCTAAGTTCCCATCTTTAGAGTCTTTGAGAAGTTGAACGACATGAACATGATGACTAACAAACTATTTGGCCAGAAACTGACTACCTTTTAGAATTTCAAAAATTGAGGCTTCGCTGAGCTATCTAAGACAAGATTGGTGATAAGCAAAATGCTTGCTTTGGCCGTTCTGGTGCAGCAATGCAAAGCTTTAAACTGTTTTCTCATCAGACAGCGGTCAAGATGAATTGATATGGAGGTTTAGAAGTTTGGGCATTACACCATTATACCAGAGCTCATCACATCTTGGTCATAACATCTGCTCTCTGTTTTTAGATCGCTTGAAGTATGAATCAAAGAAATCAAAGTCCAATCATTCATCTAGCATGGAGAATTCCACAGGTAGATATCACTCATCAAGCTTCCTCTGCCGAGCTATTTGCAACTTTGTCTTTGCACACTGAATTCTACTGAACACTGGTCTGTGTGTGTGTGTCTATGCATTAAGTGTGATGTTTGTTGGTTGTATCAAAGATTTGTGCTACGGACATCATACTATAAATACTTATGTACTTGAACACATCAACTGTAAGAGCACAAGTGTACAGTGTAGTGATGTTGCTGTGTCTGTGCAGGAGAACAGTACTCTGAAGCTTCAATGGAGGCCGTCTCAGATGACGCCCTGTTCAGAGACAAACTTAAACACATGGGCAAATGTAAGTCTCCTGGTTTACAATACTACTGGTGTTTCAAAAATAACTGCATTAGTCTTTAAGGTCATGTTCTAGTGTAGTTAATGACCTAGGATGTTTTCTCACCTTCAGCAACGCGAAAGAAGCTGTTTGAAATTGCCAGAACATTCTCAGAAAAGACAAAGAGGAAAAAGTCAAAAAGGAGGATGCTTCTGAAGCACCATTCGTATCCTTTGCTTAACCTTAACATTACTTTTTTTGTTGTAAGGTAAGATTTACATGCTCAAAGTGTTATAATATCAGGTCAAGTCAATTTTATTTATACAGCCCAAAATTACAAATAACAAATTGCCTTTGGGGGCTTTACAATCTGTACATCGTACAACACATCCTTAGACCCTTGATTCAGATTAGGAAAAACTTTTCAAAAAATGGAAGAAACCTCAGGAAGAGCAACAGAGGAGGGATCCCTTTCCCAGGACGGACAGACATGAGTCAGAGCAGGGCTGTCATTTTTTCCAAAAATCAAGTTCAAATGAATTTGAAAGTGCCCCCCCCCCCCCCCCCCCCCCCCCCCCCCCAAACTACTAAAGCTATAAACTGTAAATTTTATTTGAACAGCTCATTACAGTTAGTTAATAACTTGCTGGAATTCTAAGTCCAAATGAATGTTTGTTTGAATTTCGAATAAAGAGTGGCAGCCCTAGTGCATAACAGACCAACAAAAATAACAGTTAGAGATACTTCAGGTGTTGCCGAATAGGACCTGGGCCACAGTACCTCCACCCCAACATGGAGACCTGGAAGAGGACAGGCCATACAAACACATGAGAGACAAACACACACATAGATGGACAGAGAGACCGGGTAATATGCTACATAAAGCACTTCCATACGCCAATCATCCACTCCATCAGCCATGGATCAGCCTGCATAACTGAGATTTCTTGGTCCACCTCCATCAGTCTTGAGTTTAGGTGTTAACTTAACTAAGCTCCTTCTCAGATTGGGCACAGCCAACTCTACAGCCAATCTTCTTGACGATGTAGAGGGAAACCCCTGTGGTAAGAGATGCATTGTCACCCACACAATGTAAAACATACAGGTTGTTTCACTATGTTACAGAGCAGTGGTTCCTAACTGGTTGAGCTTCAGGGTCCAAATGTCCCCTCAGACATCAAGTCATGGTCCACACAGTGCAACACCCCTTCAATATATTTTCACCCATCCATTCTGCCGATCAGTGGATTCAAACCCAGGAATATATTCTAATTATAATTTTTGTGAGGCGATAGCTAACCACTGAATTACACTTTAATTTTATTTCTATTGTATTCTAATGAAAATTAAAATAACTTCAATACTACATTGGCTAGCATATTTAGCTTATTTTGCCTATATGCTATATGTCTTTATATTTACATGAGCACATAGTCTTTTTAATAAGCTGCCGCCTGTGCCCAAATGCATTAAGTAGGAAAAAAATGGTTTAACTCACTTGTAGTAGTTGTAAGCGTCCCTGACTTCAGGGGACTAGATGTAATGCTTTAAAGCAGACTTGAGACGAGCGTCCCTGCCAGCCAATCAGAAGCAGGTTAAGCCGAATGCAGAGATCCCGCCCTTTCAGGCAACCCATGGCATGATTAAAAGCAGATTTTCTAAATTACATTTTTCTATCGTTTCTTTCTAGATTATTTCCAAAATATTCCAAGATATCAATTAATAAACATTGAAGATATATTTACATTACAAAAATTTCTTAACGCATTGAAAATACTTGCTGCTCTATTCGCCTCAGACATAAAGGCCCATAGTCTGTTCTGTAGATATTGAATGCATTCGGTAGGGTGGACAGGAAAGAGATGAAAATATAGCTTAATAACATTAAAGTTACTCAGTTTATTTAAATGCCTGGTTGCACCACTGATACCAAGCTTAATGAATTAACCTCAATGATCGATAATGTGTGGGATCTCACTTTTATAACCGTGAACAGGTTGCTGTGGTGCTTGATCCTTGTGGTATTGTAACCCAAGCATGTCAGACATTTGTTAAAGACCCTCAGGGAACAGTATTAACTTGTTAATAAAAAGCGTAAAATATATCACATTTTTAAAAGCATTACAATAGTAGTTGCATTAATTCAGGCTGCTAAAACTATTTTTAGAAAAATTCCCCTCATCATGGTGGCCTTTAAATGTGGATGAGTCTCAGGCAGAGATCAGTTCAGTCCTTGTGTAGGCATCTATTAATACACCATGTGCAGCAGAGTGATAAAAGAAAGTTATCATAGAAAAATACATAGAAAAAAGAGAAAAGTAGAAACCAATAATATATTACTTGCCCAAAAAGATTAAGATACAGAAGCAACTCAACCTGGCAATTGGCCAGAATTAGTATTGATACCTACAACAGGAAAATCAACACAAACAAAGAGAAGAAATTAAAAGTGGCTCACAGGACTGTCAGACCAGCATCAATACACTACTAAAGTTGTGTGGTGTTGCATTACTACTCGCTAGGAAGTGTGAAAAGGTTCTTCAAATTAAAAGCATGTTCCACTATTTTTGCAGTGAAAACATGATTGTGGTCAGATATGGTGTATTGTTCTTTGGAGATTTGGATCCTTTCTTATATTTAAAAAAATAATCTTCCAACTGTGTCAAATGACATTGACCACAAAACTACTATGTAATAAAAAGAACAAAAATTCAAATAATAAAATCAGACCATATGATGAGCCACAGTTCTATCCACTTCCATTGCTCAGTGGTGTTGTTTATGGGAATCACCATCTGTCAATCCCTTGCATGGTTTTGGTATCCCCTCTACCTCTTTGTTACTGATATATATGATTACTTGATGTTGTGAATATCTTTTAACAAATCTAAATAAACATGACTTATTTATACATATAACTATATTCATTTGTTTTTGTGTCTGTGTCCAGAGGAAGATGGTCATCCTAGAAGAGCAAACACTCAGGAAGAGAATGAACAACGCAATGAGCCAATATCATGGTGAGATACTCTTCAGTCATTCCTAAATGGGCTTCAAATGAGTCCTTTGTGAACACCATGTTGCAATTAGTGCATATAAATCAACCTGCAACATGATTTCCAACAGTCTGCTCACAGAGGTGGTAAACTGCATCCAACTATCCACAAACATATAAAAGCAAAAAAGAACACCTCATTTCAATACACCACTCCGTATTTAAAAGGATTGTAAACAAAAACAGTACGAATATTATTTGTATCAAATACAAATATGATCCAACTAGGCACAGATAATGTTACGAAAACCCTCCACCACCCCACCCTGGGCCTGATTGACACAATTGTTTTCTGTTACACTTAACCCATACCCAACCTTCAATTCCCCTTCAAACTGTGTTTGAAACAAGATCTGTTTGCAGAGGGAACACAAACCCGTCAACAGCCAAGTTTCATTCTGGCCTGTCATTAAGTTAGTCATAGCATTAATGTAAGTGACCTGATGCATTTCATTTCAATGAGAAAAGCTGAGATGAGTGCCAGCTGAAAATGAGAAATTTTTATATTAAAAAGTAGACATTCAGAACAGACTGATAATTTATTTAGATTTCAAATAAAAATAGAGAGGTAACAGCAACATTTACAACAACATATAAACTCAATAATATTTTCCTGGAGACAAACATAAACTCTGAATAAAAATTCTTGAAGTTTAAAAAAAAAAAAAGAATATAGAAAACAGTCACTATCACTCATTCTTGATGTCCTCCATCATCCTCCCTCTGCTTGCTAATGTGGATCCAGTGCTGGGCCGGTAATGCTGGTACATGGAGGTGGGGCTGGTTTGGGAGAGGAGGGCTGCAGCTGCAGCCAGAAAGTCTACAAGAACTTTTAGATACGTGGCTAATCAGGCCAACCAGTTAGGCTCATATTGTCAGATGAACTTGTTCACAGTCCTATGTCTACAACATACTGGTAGTGGATGGGAGTCTGTGGACATAAAAGTTGAAAATATTGCTTTTCTGCAAGTTTATGGCGGTTCTGAAACCGGGTATCTGGGGCATATCTAGTCAGAACTAATTTGCACTGGTGCACCCAAGTCATTTTTCACATTTGTGCACTTTTACTTTCACTCACACATGGAGATCCCTGACTGCTCAGTGCTTTTCTGACTTGTGTTTTTCCAATAAACTCCCATTTTTTTGAAAGCAGTGTTCAAATACAAATAGCAGTTTATTATTTGATTATTTCAGGGCCATGATTTAGTATAAATGCTAGTAGAAAACAATTTAATGCAGAAAATGAAGCCGAATACACTTCCGGTATAAATTTGAATACATATACGAATACAAATATTTTTGTGACATAAACAGCTGGCAGCAGCATCATAAACACACAGAAATCCCAGACAGTAACTGCAGCCAAGTCTTTATAGTGGTGCATTAGGGAAAAGCAAAGCAGCAGAGACATGATGTTCTGGCATGTTCTGTGAGAATGATGTCCTGCATGGGGCGAACCCCTGAGAAGAAGAAGCCATGGATGAGAAGTCTGCACTGCAATCAAATTGAAGTGGCCGTCGGTGACCCTGGAGACTCAACGTCAAGGCTGTTGGCACGATATAATAACTAAATGTCTGTGACAAAGGCTGATCATAGCAGCACAAGAGTTTCAGCTGGCACTGTTTTAAACACCTGCCTTGGACAGTTCTAAACTCTAAATAACTTATTTGATTTTTCCTGCCAATTATTTGTCAGTGCCATGAAGTCTACAAACTTGCTACTTATTGCCTTAAAAGAAAACTGGTGTAGTTTAATTATTTGATCATCATTTGTCAGTTATGATGTCATAATTCACATTGTATTCTGAGATCTCAGAATCTAGTAACGTTGCTACAACAGAACCAGATGGGATAGAAACATGAGCAGTCCGAGTCAGATGATCCCCAGGTTAGACCATAGACTGACCGCTGACCACAAACAGTATGTCACCCAAACTGTATGTCGTTAACATCCATGACACATTACATGGTTGTTGGCCCAGCTGGACCTATTTTTAGTGATGTTGCCATGTTCAGAGATCTCACCACTTACTTTGGTGGGTACAATGTTATTTTAACGGATTTACCAATAGCGCAGGGTACTTTTTACTCTACACGCTCACTTAATGTATCTGACATCTGGATTTATCAGTTACTTTTCAGATTAAGATTTGACATTTAAAAAAAAAAAAAAAAAAAAAAAAAACATATGATAAGCTAAATACAACACATTGTTGAAAATTAAACCAGTGGTTCCCAACCTTTTTGTCTTGTGACCATGGGCGGAATTATGGGGGGGAACAGGTGGGTCCACCCTGAATATACATTTAAACAATATAATAATATGCATTGAAAAGCTTGTGCTAATTATAGACGCAAAACAATGCGTTTTTAAGTTTCTAAAGAGTGCACCTGCCCCTCATATGCCTCACAGTGGTTTAGTCCACTGCCTACCAGCCCCACACATTATAAGAGTGTGTGGAGAGAAGAAGCTCTAAAGTGTGCCAGTAGTTGGCCTCCAGTAAGCAGTTACTTTGGAGATGTTAACTTAAAAAAAAAAAAGAATGTGTCAGATGTTTTGTGTCTGGTGAAGCTGAGAGTTTTTTTACCTCTTGATATATTCAGTATCTTTTCTGCTGATAATACTTCTGTACTTTAACTTAAGAATGATTTTGAATGCATGTGCTTGTAATGGAGTATTTTTACATTGTTGTTTTGGTACTTTAACTTAAGTAAAGGGTCTTAATACTTCCTCCAGCATTGGCAGCCACACCTTTTGTTTTCTTTTTGAAATGGAAGGTGGGTGAATATGATGGTGAAAGAGAAATTATAGTAGTATCATTACTATTATGTGGACAGTGTAGCATATATATTGTCACGTCACAGGTAGTGCTGATCAAATTGTTTGTTTAACCACTAAACCTTAATGCTGTACCAGCTACTAACAGGCCATGACCTACACTAAAAGCCAAGAAAAATATGCAGGCCTTACCTGAACTCCGGTGAGCTCGACTAGGCAGCAACTGCTTCATCCTTCTCTCTTGTCCTCTCAATCACTAATGTCTGCCCTCTTCTACTTTTCAGATCCTCCCGTGCTGCACTATATCAGGGTTACCATGGCGACGGCAGTATGACTCATGGGTGGTGGCCTTGCAGCTCTTCCTGTCCCCACCTGTTCACCCCACCCTAATCTAAACCAGCCAATGTAACGCTCAGCAATGAGTTGAGACCCCCCCCCCTCCTTCCCCGGGAGAGGAACTGGACCGTTCTGGCAACTGTCTGTAAATGCATTAGCTCTGTATTATAACACTTTGTTTATATATAATTTTAAATGTAAAGGAAAATGCATTAGTCCTTAGCAGTATTTGTTAACAGCTTCTTTTAATCCACTGAGGAGCACTAGCGTAGTGATATTCTGCCCTATGAACCTTTGTTACTTTTACAGTCTTGTACAGTAGCAGACTGTGTTTTTCAGTGGGGTCCCTAAGGCTGGGCATTTCAAATCCAAAGTGTGCACATGCCTCTTTATATACACTAAACCATTTAGAGCTTTTTTACCATGTTTTCTTAATGGGATTGTAATATTTTGCTGTTATTGAACGTCAGGGGTTACTGAAAATCTTACATGTGAGAATATTGTGGCCATTAAAGTTGTGGCTTCCTAAATGTCAACACTTCTCCATGGCCATAATGACCAGTTGATCACATTTAACGCACTGTGTTCTTCGGAAGCATTTGGAGCAGTTCACTAGTTTGGTTTGTCTGGCAAGGTGGAAACATTCAATCCTTTCAATCTATTGTAGCAGTGCTGACAGCACAGTTGCACAGGCAGAGGTCAACATTAAACCAGGATGGCAGACCACAAGCAAACATGAGTATCTAGCCAAGGATTACATGAACTTGCACACTGCGTTTCAAAAGGTGAACAGAATGAGTCTTGATAACTTTGTTTACAAATTGCCGTCCGACCCAGCTAAAGACAAATGTGTTTATGCCTGTTTGAACCAACACACTCGAGGGCGGGGTGAAAGGCTGTTGTCATACACACCTGGCCGATTACTGTGGGAAATGAGTGCGATTGTCTGTTTTCAAAAAGATGGTCAAAAAATTAACAAATGGTCAGATGCACAACTTGCCATGTTCACAGGATTGGAAGCAAGTGAGGGTTCTCAGTTTTGTTGCTGCGCTAGTGACTCCTGCTGGCCAGATAGACACAGATACACCTTGGGGAGTGAAGGGGGGGATGGATTTGAACCCCACACATGTTGGGCACCCCCATAATGAAGCCTATCACTGATTAAAGGTTAAAAGAAACTGCTGTAGACACCACGTGTCTCAAAGGTAGCAGCCCAGGACATCATGACTGTCAGCATTGACAGAGGAACATTGAAGTGCCCATGGGCACAATTTCACAAAACCGCTGAAAATAATGTAGCATGCTGGGAAACACCTGCTGAAAAAAAGGAACATGAAGGAGATACTGTTTCAAAAGAAGGGTGTAGCATCAAATTCGGTACAATAAATGCTGACAAACAGCTGGCTGCCAGATGTTAACCTCTACCTCCTACCCATAAGCCCTTGCAATTTTAAGGTCATGTCCTGTTGGTTGGAGTTATGTTTGATGTCCTGCCACATCCAGAGATGGCTCAGACCTGCATTTGTGGGCTTCACTGTTTATTTTTTTATTTTTTGGGGAATTGCATTGTTCTCATTTGGCCTATTGAACCAAACTAGGAGTCTGACTCCACTGCTCTGGACATGCTTGGAGTCAGCGTGCCCATAGAGCTTCATTCACTGCTTCACTAAAAACATTGCTAATATTCTGCCAGGCTTCCGGAACTCTTGCATTAATCCTAAAATAGTTTTTGCCAGATGTTATGGAAATAAGAAATATCACTCAGACTACATTCCCATATCACAGTGTAGTCATCTTTGAGCAAACCATGTCTGTGTTGATCTTATCTCTCTGAGTGAAGGGGAACACATTTCTAAATGCCAGTGTTAATACTTTAAACAATAGCATCATGTTTGGATGCGAGAGAAATCATTGTTGTGAATTCCATATGAATGATGGATGCATCTGAAATGTGATTGGACCACCACCCTTTGAAGATTCATTCTGATAGGATGCTGATGAAAGCGTAGACAAAATGAAAACACGGTTTTCCTGTATCCCTTTCTACTGCTCTTTTTTTGTATGTGTTGATGTGAAACTAGCATGGAGTAAAGATGTAATAGAAGTCTGATGTAGCTTGTGTGAACAGAAGGTGTTGGAGAGTAACAAAAAAAAAGTGTGTTGTGGATATAAGTTTACAATGAAAAGTATTTTAAAAAACTGTCTTATTTTAAGCTCTAGATCAATTGGAAATCACTAAAATCGACTTTCTTTTTCCGTTTGTGAATAAAGTGGGGTTTTTTTTATTATTATTTCAGTAGATCTCCTTAAATGAACCTTTCTGGATTTTCTCTCAGTTCTGTTAGCGTTCTCTATCCCCATTGATTAAAATACTTTAATGTGCTATTTGCTTACTTAGTGATGAGCGAAGTTTGGATTTGTTGAAGGACCAGTCCGGTGTTAATGCATGTATCAGACCATTTACTATAAGTCATGTATACTT
The DNA here is from genome assembly GCA_031216445.1 of Lateolabrax maculatus. NCBI lineage: Eukaryota > Metazoa > Chordata > Actinopteri > Acropomatiformes > Lateolabracidae > Lateolabrax > Lateolabrax maculatus. Next base: position 27,961,671 of record CM062202.1, on the reverse strand, counting down.
CACAGTTATTTTAAAGCTCAGTTTATCAATATTTTTAATGCCCAATGTATGCATAAATAACTGTCACTTGTAGTGTCATTTGTAGTGACAAAAACTCTGCAGTGCACCTCAGGTCTTTTTCAGTCATTGTTTTGGAGCAGCAGGCAGTTGTTTTGAGTGAAAAGGCTCTTATAAAGCCACTGCACATTACCTGCCCAGCATCAAACCGCAAACAGACATATAGTGACAGGCTGCTGTTGGAGCAGTTTACGGGTTTGTTACAAGTGGAGCATCTAGCAGCTAAAAAGTCAGATATTTTCCCCAGGAGTTGGTGAAGATCAAAACTAAAGCTAACTAGAATTCTTTGTTCACTTCTATTCACACACAAACACGACTAAATGAATGCTAAAGTGCTTTGTGTCTGCTAGATGTGTCCTAACTTTATAGGGTGATAATCAAGAAAGTTGTGCTTTAATGAAGCTTTAATAAGTGGGCTGAAAAGTGGAAAAACACTGAGCTGGTCCTTTAGGACTAGTAGTCATGTAGCTGGGGTGAAAAATCATCAGGATCTGGTGTTGATGTAGGGACAAACCCCTAAAATGATCCCATCAGGATTAGGTGAAATGTTAGCTCATTTTGACTGTGCTTTGTCTCTCTTGTCTTTCTGATGAATTACTGATGTTGACATTGAAGTCCAGATGCACCGGATTGTTTGAACATTTAATCTTACATTTACTCGACCCTCATTCCAAGGTGAAATAAATCTATAAATGATTGACATTTATTGACTTTTTGGGAATTTGATGTTTTTTAGGGCCTGTTATGCAAATCAGACGTTGCACTGATGTAGGTGCTCTCAATAGAAAAAATAGCCATTTTAAATTGATTTAAAGATCTTAAATGGAAGACAAAAGTCAAATGTTCAGAAGAAAGAAGAAACAATCTCAGACAGGAGCCAGTCAACATGAGTCACAGAAAGCATAAACAGATGGCTGACTATGGTTTTTAGTGTGACCTTTCACCCACCCAATTCCGTTTCCAGATCCATAATATCACCACATACATGTATATGGAATGCACATAGCCTTGGTCCATAAAAATAAAAGAGAGACTCAGTGTTACAGGGTCTTTAGTACTTGGATTGTTGTCTATTGAAATGTATTTTGGTGAGCTGACTGACTTGTTTAGGGCAACATTTGTCAGTCTAGTTTTTGCTGCGATCTGTAAGTGGGTTTAAGTTTGATTCTTCTTTTAGGAAACTTGACGTGTTCTCCTCTCAGGGAAACCCACTCCTCCATTTAGACTGTTTGACACACCATACAAGCACAAATCTTCAATACAGGATACAGAACAGGTTATTTTCTTAAGGTTAATGCAACATTAGGACTATTTAGTGCCATTCAGAGCTGTCTGAGACCAGAATTTTTGTTTTTAACTTGGAAAATAATTGAATGGTCAGTTCAACAATTTAGGAAATAAGCTTATCATCTGTTTCTGGTGAACGTGTATTTCCTAAACATGTTGGACTGTTCATCACTTCTTTGATGTTTGCACTTCCATACTCACTCAATGATTGGTCTTCCAAAAATGCATTTGTGGTCAGAAATATAGACATTTGACATTGCATTAAAAACCCCTGGAGGCTGTAAGCAGTGCAGTGGCTGATCACAAACAGATGCTGGTGGTGTACTT